>RYFJ01001263.1:0-429248 GCA_003991445.1 Oryza meyeriana var. granulata | reverse complement strand
CGCGACCCCCCTTGGGATCCCACTGACGGCGGCGCGAAGCAGGCTTTCGCGTTCTCTCCTTTGCAACTGACTTCACGAAGCATTGAACTTTCTGGCGACCGTCGCGAGTTGTCCACGTAAAGGCAGGGCAGCACGCGCGGAGGAGCTTCGATCCGAGGCAGATGCGGGATTCTCCGACCGACTGAGTCTGGCGCTGGCGGCAGGGTACGGTGACGACGACAACACACGACAGGCGACGGGTCCTGGCTCAACACCGGCAATCGCCCGTACAACTTCGTGGGACCGGCTCGGGGACCTCCGTCACGGCTTCCCGATTAACCGTGCGGCGCCCTCGGGGGCTGGGCCTCAGTCAGCAACACCTCTCGGATCGGGCGCGCGGCAGCGGCCCTGTAGTCGGAGCCACCTCAGTCTCAGCAACCGGGCTGGCCGTCGGCTTAACAGGTATGTTCACCGCCGCTGGCTCGGCTGAGGCAGGCCCATCAAGTGGAGCAGACGGGTCAATCTCCTTGAGATCGATATCGGCCCCACTTCCTTGCACAACGAAAGCAAGACATCAGGACATTACTTCAACACGCAAAGACTACAGAGGACCCGGAGTAGCGCACCTCTTAGAGAACTTCAGCTTCTTGCGGGGCGGCCCGCCTCCTGGCGGAGTGCTAGTGCCGGCAGTCAGCATCATCGTCAGCAAAGGCGTGTCAGCCCGAGTCGGCCCCAACTCTGGTGCGGCCGGCTCAGGTGCCTTCGCCCCAAGTGGCCTTTGCTCTAGCATGTCCCTCGGGGGTGCTGCTGCCGAGCACGACAGCGTTGGGCCCGAGCCTGCGGGTCTCAGCCTGGGACACGACCGCGTGGGCGTTGCAGCAGCGGTGTCCTTTATCTTCAAGTTGCCGCTCACAGCGCGCGCTGTCATGGCCCCCTCGCCCCGATATAAAATCGGTTTCTTTCCCGCCTCTCTTGGAGTCGGGTTGGGCGGCAGAGGGACTCCTTGCCCTTTTCTTCGACGCGACAGCCGACAATGGACGAGAGTCTTCATCAAATTCTTCATGCCACTGTAAGTGGGTCAACCAAATGCGCCATGATACGTTTGTCGATGCTTTGCACCGGCAATAATACTATGGGGGTACTCGGCGACCTGGAATTCGGTGGATTGCAGAGGAACACGAGAGAGTTATACTGGTTCAGGCCCTCAATGTGAGGTAATACCCTACGTCCAGTTGACTGGTGTTTATTCCTCTGAGGTGGATTTGTGATCAATGATTCTGGTGTGCCCTCATGGGACGCCCTGCCTCCCTTTATATACTAGGGGACAGGGGTACATGCGGTAAGGATCCAGTCGGATACGACCAAGGGATTTCCTTATTAGAGATAGAATCCTATCCGATTAAGGCTATGTTTCCTTATTGTTACAAGCACAGCCTGCCGGGTGCTATCTTATCTCGTTATTACATGATCTGGCCCATCCTCTATCCGAGTGGCCCATGTGCTTGTAGTGAGGTACCCGGGGCCCATGGCTCCCAGCCAGTAGCCCCTGGAACCTTCATAGTTGAGTCACAGCTGATGCCAAGTGCTCATCCTCCACGGTGAAGTTACCCGAGTGCGATGCTCCCGAGTACATCTTTGTCCGAGTTAAGTCTTCCCGAGTCCTGCTTCATGTCAGCTGGCAGCGAGGCTATGAAGGGCTTCATGTAAATATATGAATAGTGTGCACCGAATAGGCGCACCTATTAGGTGTAGCCCCCGACTTTGTGCTTAATTGTGAAGACAATTAAACATAAAGTCAAAGATCTTTAACCTGAAAGTCTTTCCCGAATAGATTACTATTGGTATGTGAGACTCTTCGGTATCATGTCAACCGGAATATAATTTATAGTCTTGCCGAGTAGGGAACTACTCGTATATAGGACTCTTCGACTTCATGTCAGTCGGAATGTGTGTTTATAGTCTTGCCGAGTAGGATACTACTCGTATATGGGACTCTTCAGCGTCATGTCAGCTGGAAAGGGGGTGTTTATAGTCTTTCCCGAGTGGCGTCCCACCCAGAAGTTAGACTCATCCGCGTCATGTCAGCGGGAATGAAGATTTATAGTCTCTCCCGAGTAGTGCACTACTCGAAAGTTAGACTCTTCAGCGTCATGTCAGCTGGAATAACGTCGCTCATGGCAACTGGTGGCCAAGCACGTCGGCCGAGTACCACTGTATGAAAAATAAATCCATTACGTGGTTAGGTGTACTCGAGAGAGATACCTGCATCTCCAATTTTAATGAAGACCAGCTTGTGATCCTTGTAAGGATGTATCCTCGAGACCTGGTGGATAAGACAGATACCCAAACATATATGTTTAGCAATAAGGCTCTCATGAAGCATATCTGTTTACCTCATCGGCTCCTGTTGGTAGCACCAGCGCTATAATTTCAACTCAGCCTGCGGGCGGCCCACATGGGGCATGCTACTGTAGGAACTCATGTCTTGTCAGCCCAATACCAACTGTGTAGGCCTGGGCCCATTTAGTCGATACAGGCCATAAAAGGATAGGGAGAGAGAAAAAGATTCCATCGTCTTCCCCAAAGCAACCAATCTCTTCGTCTTCCACCTTCGCGCCTAGCTTTTTGCCTCTCGCCCGGCTAGGGTTAGCGACAGCTGTTCCCCACCCGGACTCGGGCGATTTCAATCCGCTTCGTTTAATCCAAGCCCCCGATTTGCTTTCCCCCAAATCTCACCACCTCCAGTCATGCCGAAGGCGACGAATCCTGCGGGTGCATCAGGGAGTTCTTGGCCGATCTCGGATTGCGGCTCGGTGAAGCTGAGACGGCTGGAGAGCGAACTGAAGTTGCCCAGCCAAGAAGTGATCCGTTGGCGGTCGGCGAGGGATGAGTCGAGCCCCAACCCCCGGCCTGGTGAAACGGTAGTTTTCGCCTCTTTCTTTGATCGGGGCTTGTGTCTTCCGTCGTCTGATTTCTTCCGCCGCATCCTTGATTTCTACGGGCTGGAGTTGGTGCATTTAAATCCCAACCTCGTTATGCGTGTGCTTTCAGCTTCGACACTTGTTCCATGTCAAGCCCCAGCCTTTCATAGTGTACTTCAACTTTGCTTTGAGCTGGCACAAGGAGTGGTTTTACTGTGCCGATCTAGCTTCCTTCTTTACCCCCGTTTACTGTTTTGAGCCCACTTCATCCTCTTCCCGACACTTGTTCCATGTCAAGCCCCAGCCTTGTTTGGCTACTTCTCAGAAGGGGTCGTTGCCACCGAAGATGATAACCGCCGAGTTGCTGCCTATAGCTTCATCCGGCCGCGGACCAAGGTAACCTTGTACTTTCTTCTATGGTGAACGCCTGTGGAACGATGATTGTTCAACCTTGCGTGATGGTATCTTGTCGACTTGCTTGTAGTGGCATGAGGAATTTGATGAAGATTCTCGTCCATTGTCTGCGGTCGCGTCGAAGAAGAGGCCAAGGAGTCCCTCTGATGCCCAACCCGACTCCAAGAGAGCGGGGAAGAAGCCAATTCTATATCGGGGCGAGGGGGCCATGACAGCGCGTGCAGTGAGCGGTAGCTTGAAGATAAAGGACACCGCCGCCACAATGCCCACGCGGTCGAGTCCCAGGCTGAGAGCAGCAGGCTTGGGCTCGACGTTGTCGTACTCAGCAACAGCGCCGCCAAGGGGCCAACCCGAGCAGACGCCGATTGGGGCGAAGGAACCCGAACCAACCATACCAGAGTCGAGGCCGACCCAGGCCGATGTGCCTCTGCCGTCGACGACACCGACCGGGGCGAGTGCCGATGCTAGCGCTTCGCCGGGGAGCGGGCACGCTAGCAGGAAGTTGAAATTTTCCAAGAGGTGCGCTACTCCGAGCATTCTGTAGTCGTTTTATGTTAAAATACAGTCTTGATGTCTTGCTTCGTTGTGTAGGAGGCGGGCCGATATCGACCTCAAAAAGGTCGACCCGTCTGCTCTGCTTGATGAGTCCGCCCCAGCCGAGCCAGCGGCAGCGAACACACCTGCTGAGCCGGCGGCCAGCCCGGTCGCTGAAACCGAGGTGGCTCCGACTACAGGGCCACTACCGCCACTCGACTGAGAGGTGGCTGTTGAAACTGAGGCCCCAGCCCCCGAGGCACCATACGTCGCGGAAGCGGGGGACGGATCCCTCGAGCCGGTCCCTGATGTTGTAGGGGAAGGCGGTGCCGAGGCCGGGACCCCGTCGCCATCGTGGTTATTGTCATCGCCATCGTCGCCGTTGCCGCCGCCACCGGAGATCCCACACTTGCCTCGGATCGAAGCTCCCCCACGTGTGATGCCCCGGACCTTTTCGTGGACCACTCGCGACGGCACTATGAAAAGCTTCAGACTCGATGAAGTCGTCGCAAGGAGAGAGCGCGAGAGCCTGCTTCGTGCCGCCATCGACGGGTCCCAAGGGGTCGCGGTATGATTCTTGTAGTGAAGCTCCAGCAATCTTCTTGTCTTGATGTTTGACTCTGTCGTCGGTTTGTTCCTTGTCCTGAGCAGAAGCTCGTCGACCGCAACGAGGCGATGACAGAGATCCTGGTCGAGATGGCTCCCCACCTCGCGGAATTACAACAGCTCCGGGCATTGAAGGCCGAGATGGAGGCGCGTCACACGAGGAGGGAGGCCTGGCTGAAGAGCGGCGCTGATCAGCTCAGGGCTGAGACATGGGCCCTAGCCGAGAAGATCAGAGGTAAAATCCTCGAGCATATCTCCCCGACTGGACCGTTGGTGTAATCATCCAGCTGCGTCGATCCGACTGCTTGGTGGTGTCATGACTGCGTGATTGAGCTCTTGGCTAATCTGTGGTGCAGACCTCGAAGCGGAGAGGGAGTCGCAGCTGAAGGAGGCCGAAGAAGCCAAGGCCGAGCTTGAAAGGGTCAAGGCCGACCTGACAAAGGCCAACACCGAGCTTGGCCGGGAGAAGTCCGAGTTGGAGAAGGCCGTCATCGAGCTCGGTAAGGAGAAGGCCGAACTGGAGAAGACCGTGGCCGGGTGGGAGGCCGACTATGAAAGTAAGCCCTTCACCCGACTGTGATCTCAGCCAATACATTAGTCACCCTGTGTGTAGCCGAACCTGACAAGCTTACTGGCCGGCCGATCTGGGCAGGCATGAGAGCCAACGTCCAGGCCCAGTATCGGTTCTACACGGAGGAGATAAGGTCGATCAGGGAGTCACGGGAGGCCCTCGTCGGGTCCGTGAAGGGGCTCCTTGACCTTGTGGATCCTCGCTCAGTGGGGACCAGCTGTAGCAGAATTCCTCAAATAATGGGGCGTCTCGAGGACGCGCCGAGTGCCCTGAAAAGGTACTCAGACGAGCGGGTTGCCGCCGGCGTAGCCCAGACCCTAGCAATGACCAAGTCCATCTACCCGAGGGCGGACATTGAGGCCATCGGGGAGGGATTTTCCGAGGAGACGACGCCCGAGGAAGCGCTGGAGCTGATCTCGCAGGCGAAGCCGACTGCTGAAGCGATTACCCGAGACCTGGGTCTGTAAAGGCAATACATTTTGTAGTCGGTGTATACATATGCTTTCATATACGATCATGTGTGAATATATGTGTCGTGCCGCCAAACTTATTATTCGGTTGTCATTAGCTTTACCCGACCATGTAGCATGCACCGAGCTAGTTTGATAGAACTTGATAAAAATCGTTCGGAGGAAGATGCTATGCTCGGGCGAACACATCAGTCGTGGCAAGGCTTCATAACCGAGGTGAGATAAGCTTGTATGTTATTGACAGAACACATATATACATGCAGCCCCCGACTCACTACTCGATTGGAACAAGCGGCGTAGTGAGTCAGAAAAAACTGTACACATGGAAAAAGTAAAACTCAGGTATAGAAAGGACGTAGCTGTTCTATATTCCATGAGTTGGTGATGAGGACGCCATCTTTGGTCTTCAGTCGGTAGGCGCCTGGCCGCGTGACCTCGGCTATAATGAACGGCCCTTCCCAGATGGGGGATAGTTTATGCCTGTCCTTGGTGGTTTGTATCTTCCTTAGAACGAGATCCCCGACCGAGAAGGCGCGGCCACGGACATTGCGATTGTGGTAGCGACGCAGGCCTTGAAGATACCTTGCCGACTGGATTGTTGCGGCGTCTCTTGCTTCTTCCAGCTGATCTAATTCGATCAGTCGGGTGCTGTTGGAATCGTCTTCGGAGTAAGCCCGGACTCGCGGAGAGCCGAACTGTATCTCAGTTGGTAGCATGGCCTCAGTACCGTAGACCAGGAAGAAAGGGGATTGCCCTGTTGCCCGACTAACCGTGGTTCTGAGAGACCAGAGAACGGATGGTAGTTCTTGTACCCACCGACCCGCATATGGTTGTAGTCGGTCGTATATCCTGGCCTTGATGCCTTGTAAGACCATGCCGTTGGCTCGCTCGACCTGCCCGTTGCTCCGCGGGTGTGCCACAGATGCATAGCAGATCTTGATGCCGAAGTCGTCGCAGAAATCTTGGAATAGGCCTGCCGCAAACTGAGTGCCGTTGTCGGTTATGATGCGGTTAGGGACCCCAAACCGGTATAGTATACTCAAGATGAAGTCCTTTGCTCGTGCCGCTGTGATTGTTGCGACAGGTTTAGCCTCAATCCACTTGGTGAATTTGTCCACTGCGACGAATAAATGTGTGAACCCTCCTGGCGCTTTCTTGAATGGCCCGACCATGTCGAGCCCCCATACTGCGAATGGCCAAGAGATAGGGATAGTCTGGAGTTCCTGGGCGGGAAGATTTGTCTGTCTTGCGAAGAACTGGCAACCCTCGCACTTGCGAACGATATCTTTGGCGTCTGTGACTGCGGTGGGCCAGAAGAATCCCTGCCGGTAAGCTTTTCCGACTAACGTCCTGGATGTAGCGTGGTTGCCACATATGCCCGAGTGGATTGAACGCAGGATCTGCTTGCCTTCCTCGGTGGTGACACAGCGCATGAGGACACCGGATGCGCTCCTTCGGTACAGGTCTTCTCCGACTAGCAGGAAGCTTTTGCTTCGACGCTTGATTTGCTCGGCTTGATTGCGATCTTCTGGGAGTTCATCGTCCAGGAGGAATTTGAGAACAGGACCCCTCCAGTCTTGACATGTGTGCAGCACTTCGAGGGTGGTTGGGGTAGGCTCGCCTCCCGACTGCTCTTGTGCCGGTTTCTTCTTGACTGATGGCTCCACAAGTTGCTCGACAAAGATTCCAGTCGGAACCGCTTCTCGCTTGGATCCCATGTTTGCCAGTTCATCGGCCGCGTCGTTGTATTGACGCAGGACGTGTGTGATTTCCAGCCCGTCGAACTTGTTTTCCAACTTGCGGACCTCCTGACAGTATGCCGCCATTGTGTCGTCGAGACAGGTCCAGTCTTTCATGACTTGGTTGACCACGAGTTGGGAGTCTCCGCGCACAACCAGTCGACGTATGCCGAGTGATATGGCGATGCGGAGCCCGTGAACAAGAGCCTCGTACTCGGCGACGTTGTGGGAAGCCGGGAAGTGGATTTGTAGTACGTACTTCAACTTTTCGCCAGTGGGGGATGTGAGTATGACTCCAGCCCCGGCACCGCCGATCCGTAGGGAACCGTCGAAGTGCATTGTCCAGTACTCTAGCTTTGTTGTTGGTGTTGGGAGTTGAACTTCTGTCCACTCGGCCACGAAGTCGGCTAGAGCTTGAGATTTGATAGCTGTCCGTGGCTGAAAGGTGATGTCAAACGCCATCAGCTCGAGTGCCCATTTAGCGATCCGGCCGGTGGCCTCGCGATTATGAAGGACATCCCCGAGTGGAAACGCTGTGACCACCGTGACTTGATGTGCTTGAAAGTAGTGCACCAGCTTTCGGACTGTGATGAGTAGGCCGTATAGCAGCTTCTGGACCTGTGGGTATCTTGTTTTGGAGTCGGCAAGGACCTCGCTGACAAAATAGATTGGCCGTTGTATTTTTTGAAGATGACCCTGTTCGGATCGCTCCACTACCAGCACCGTGCTGACCTACCTGTGTTGTTGCCGCCAGATAAAGCATTAGTGGTTCCTGGGGCAAGGGGTGACGCTAGCACGGGGGTGATGTGAGGAAATCTTTGAAGTCTTCGAAGGCTTGCTGGGCTTCCGAGGTCCACTGAAAGGTGTCCGCCTTTTTGAGGAGCTTGAAGAAGGGCATGCCCCATTCGCCCAGTCGGGAGATAAACCGACTGAGTGCCGCCATGCAGCCTGTTCAGCTTCCGGATGTCTTTGAGGTTGGTCGGGGGCGCCATGTTCTTGATGGCGTTGACTTTCTCCGGGTTAGCCTCGATGCCGCGGTGCGAGACGATGAAGCCGAGTAACTTCCCAGACGGCACCCCGAAGGTGCACTTGTTCGGGTTCAACTTCATCTTGAATCTTCGAAGGTTTTGGAAGGTTTCTTCCAAGTCGGCAATGAGGTCTTGTCTGGATTTAGATTTGATCACCACATCGTCGACGTAGGCTTCCACGTTGCGCCCGATCTGAGTGTGCAGACACCGCTGAATAGCCCTTTGGTAGGTTGCGCCTGCGTTTTTCAGACCGAACGGCATTGTGATATAGCAATACGCTCCAAACGGCGTGATGAAAGATGTTTTTAAACAGTCTTGTTCCCTCAAGCTAATTTGATGATATCCCGAATAACAGTCGAGAAAACTGAGTAGGTCGCACCCCGCCGTGGAGTCAACCACCTGATCTATCCTGGGAAGACCAAATGGGTCCTTGGGGCACGCTTTGTTGAGGTCGGTGTAGTCGACGCACATGCGCCATTTACCGTTTTTCTTCCGGACCAGGACTGGGTTGGCCAGCCAGTCCGGGTGGTAGACTTCCTTGATGAAGCCGGCTGCGAGGAGCTTGGTGATTTCCTCCCGGATAGCGTCCTTGCGGTCTTGAGCGAAGCGCCGTAGCCGTTGTTTGACCGGCTTGGCGTCTTGCTTTACGTGTAGGGCGTGCTCGATCACCTCCCTTGGTACGCCCGGCATGTCGGACGGTTTCCACGCGAAGATATCTTTGTTGGCTTGGAGGAAGGTGACGAGCGCGTCTTCCTATTTGGGGTCGAGTCCGGTCCCGACTAAGGCAGTCTTAGAGGGGTCGGAAGGGTCCAGGGGGATCTTCTTCGTGTCAGAGTCCGCTGAAATTCCCGACTTCGCTGCTTTTTTCGCCGGAACTGGATCTTGATCGACTTCAGATATAGCGGCTTGCCGGATGCTGTTGCGCCCGACTGCCGCTTCTTGTGTTTGAGCCAGCTCGCAGCTTTCCTTGTTGCAGGTGAAGGCTTGCTTAGCGTCGCCACGGAGGGAGAGGACTCCTGTTGGCCCGGGCATCTTCAGCACCATGTATGTGTAGTGCGGTATCGCCATGAATTTGGCGAGGGCCGGTCGTCCGAGTATCGCGTGATACGCGGTTTCGAAGTCGGCGACTTCGAAGGAGATGTTTTCTGTGCGGAAGTTGTCCCGCGTGCCGAAGGTCACCGGCAAGGTTATCTGCCCGAGTGGGGTTGATGACAAGCCGGGGATTATCCCATGGAAGGGCGCGGTGCTCGGCCGTAGTTCTGAACGAGGGATTCTCATCTCGTCCAAAGTCTTGGCGAACAGGATGTTGAGCGCACTGCCTCCGTCGATGAGGGTTTTCTTCAGCCTAATATTTTTGACGACCGGGTCTAGGACGAGTGGGTATCGTCCCAGGTGGGAAACCCGATCTGGGTGATCTGCGCGGTTGAAAGTGATGGCCATCTCTGACCAGCGCAGGTATTGGGGGTATCCGTTGTGGAGACCGCGTTAATGTCCGCGCTGATAGCTTCTGCTTGCGCTTGGATTCGTACGCGAGTGGCCCCCCGAAGATATGGTTGAGTTCAGCTTGGGGGTCCTGGAAGTCATCAGCGGACCCGAGTCTGGCTTGTCCTTGTCCTTGTCGGCGCCAGATGATGAAGCCTGCTCGGAGGCAAACTTCTTGAGCATGTGCAGTCTTTGGCCGCGTGCCGGCCCTTGGGGTGAAAGGGGCAAGGCCCGCTCATGACTTTCTGGTAGTCGTTGTTCCGCTGGGGCCGCGACCGACTGCGCTCCATGTTAGCCACCTGTTGTCTGACTTCCGCTTGCGGCTGCCAGGCTTGTTCTGGCGGCTCGTTGTCGGCTTTCGCCCTGTTGTCTTTTTGTCGGGGCTCCTTCTTCTCGTCGAAGGCCTCTGCGACGGCTTCAGCTGAGTCGGCGTATTTGTTGGCCATGTCGAAGAGAGTCCGGACAGTGGATGGGTGGCTTCCGAGTGAACTTCGCGATGAGCGGGCGTCTTTTACTCCCTTGCGGAAGGCGGCGATGACGGACCTCGTCTTTGATGCTTGGGATTTGATTGCGCTTCTCGGAAAAACCTTTGATGAATTCCCGTAGGGACTCGTTCTTTTTCTGATGCAGTTGGTAGAGGTCGTTGTGCTCGGAAGCCCGTCTCTCGTAGGTCCCCTGGAAGTTAGCGATGAACCGCTCCTGAGTTGTCCCCAGGAACCGATCAACCGCCTTGGGAGGCCTGTCAGCCATGTCCTCGCCGAGTCGGATAACGCGACTGGGAGGTAGTTAGCCATGGCTCTGCTGTCGCCCCCAGCAGCTTGAACTGCTAGGACGTAAACGGTGAGCCAGGACTCTGGGTTGGTCTTGCCGTCGTACTTGTTCAATTCCGGTAGGCTTAAAGCTGACTGGCCATCGGACGTCCTGTAACTCCCGAGTAAAGGCTGGAATGCCTTCATTATCATGAGGACTTGGGCTTCGGTTTTTGGTGGTGTAGCCCGCTCGTAATGGAGACCGAAGCGCTCGTGTTCATCCTCCTAGCGGCGGCGTTCGTCTTCTTCGCGTTCTTCGTGCCGGGCCCTTAGGGTGTGGCGGAAGATTCGCGTGTAACCGCAATCGGAGGTCTTGATTGGGTCGGCGGTCGTATTGGTTGACGCGGTTGTCGTAGTTGGTATTGCCGAGTGTTGTTTGGCGGGATTCTTCATGTGCCGGGTGGAGCCGGCTGCCCGTCGGTCGTGCTGATGCAGATGACTCGGCTGGGGAGCCCGTTCGACGGGTCGGTCCGTGAGCTGTTGCCTGACTGTTCTTGCTGCTGGCAGGCTCAGGCAGCAGTAATCATCGCCTTTGATCTTGGCGATGGTTGGTGTGGCCTGATGGTCCGGCCCGAACTGGAGCGTGTCCAGCAGAGTTGCGGCGGCCACGACGTTCTGTTGTGGCGTGACGAGACATCGTGGTCGCCGACTTTGGTTCGGAGGATCTGCTGCTGGGCGGCTCGCCCAGCTTGTCGAAGCCCGTCATTGCGAGCTTGTCGGTTGGCCTCCTCTTGTTGTTGTATTCGGCGCCGCCTCCTCATGCTGCTCCTCTTGCAGTCGGCGCACCTCGGAAGGTTGGTGTTGAAGCCATGAAGATCTCGGCGGGGGAGGAGGAAGCTTGGCCAAGGTGGAGTCCGAGTTGATGCTCGAACCACCATCCGACTTAGTGTCGGACTGCCGAGTAGTTATATCGGAGTTAGGACGACTCCGACCTCCCTAGATTCCAATCTGAAACGGTTCATGACCATGTCCAAACTGAAATCGCTGGAGTTCGGGTCTGCTGCGCGGGTTGTAGATGCCACAGCGTCGCCGAATCCGTACGCGGAGATTGACGATCTCTCCCCCCTCTTCGGCCTACCCGCGCGCTGGCTCAAGGCCTAGCGCGAGTCGGACGCGAAGGAGAGAGTTTGTCCCGATGTCCGAATACACGATGTGAGGGACTGTCGTAGTAGATCGTCGAAGGAGATGGGCGACGTCCCTGGGGCCGACTGGCGCGCAACGCCGGCTAGCTCCTCTAGCTGGCAAAGATCGGATCTGCCTCAGCCAAGGAAAGGTTGCCGAGTTGATCGGCGACGAAATCAAGGCTCCCGAAGGTGATGGTGTCTCCATTGGAGAACTTGTCGCCCTTGACTCCGTTGATGGGATCCATCGAATCTGTTGATGAAGAACTCACCGGTCCCCTACCTGGCGCGCCAACTATCGATGCTTTGCACCGGCAATAATACTATGGGGTAACTCGGCGACCTGGTAATTCGGTGATTGCAGGAGGAACACGAGAGAGTTATACTGGTTCAGGCCCTCAATGTGAGGTAATTACCCTACGTCCAGTTGAGGTCTTATTCCTCTGAGGTGGATTTTGATCAATGATCTGGTGTGCCCACATGGGACGCCCTGCCTCCCTTTATATACTAGGGGACAGGGGTACATGGTAAGGATCCCAGTCGGATACGACCAAGGGATTTCCTTATTAGAGATAGAATCCTATCCGACTAAGGCTATGTTTCCTTATTGTACAAGGCACAGCCTGCCGGGTGCTATCTTATCTCTAATTACATGATCTGGCCCATCCTCTATCCGAGTGGCCCATGTGCTTGTAGTGAGGTACCCGGGGCCCATGGCTCCCACAACGTTGAACAACTACGGTTTCACGGGCGTTCGTCACAAAGGAAGGCTAAAGGTTACCTTGGTCCGAGGCCGAATGAAGCTATAGGCCGCGACTCGACGGTTATCATCTTCAGTTGCGATCACCCCTTCGGAGAAGTAGCCGAACAAGGTCTCGGTCACCGCCCCCTTGTCCGCCGTCTCGTTGCTCACCCGGTCGGGATCGTTTTTGCCTTTGAAGGCCCAGCCGAATGCGCTTCTCAACTTCAGCGGCTGGACGCGCCTCGTCAGGAAACGGCGAGCCACCCAAGGCCCTGTCAAGCCGGCTCTCTTGAGGTCATCTATCTTCGTCAGCAATATATGTGCCTGGCCCAGTTCTTCAAAAGTCGGCTCCGAGGACCAGCTTGGCAACACCGCCGGCGGCATACCAGTAAACGGGCACAAGGAAGGAGCCAGATCGGCGCAATAAAACCACTCCTTGTGCCAGCCCTTCAGAGAAGATTTCAAGGGCAAATCGATATACGTCTTCTTCCCATCGCTCCTCAGTTGAAGACCAGCCCCTCCAATTCACATGATATTGCTCTTAGATGGTTGGGGCTTGATATGGAACAGATGTCGGAAGAGGATGAAATGGGGTTCAACGCCCAAGAAGCACTCGCAGAGAGTAACAAAAATAGAGATTTGAAGAATTGAGTTGGGATTTAAGTGTACCAACTCTAGCCCATAGAAATCAAGGATGCGGTGGAAGAAATCAGAAGACGGAAGACATAAGCCCCGATCAAAGAAAGAGGCGAAAACTACCGTTTCACCAGGCCGAGGGTTGGGGATCGACTCATCCCTTGCCGACCGCCACCGGATCACTTCCTGGCTGGGCAGCTTCAGCTCGCTCTCCATCCGTCTCAGCTTCACCGAGCCACAATCTGAGATCGGCCAAGAACTCCCTAGTGCATTCGCAGGATTCGTTGCCTTCGGCATGACTGGAGGTGGTGAGATTTGGGGAAAAGCAAATCGGGGGCTTGGAATAAACGAGGAGGATTAAAATTGCCCGAGTCCGGGTGGGGAACAGCGGCTGCTAACCCTAGCCGGGCGAGAGGCGAAAAGTTAGGCGCGAAGGTGGAAGACGAAGAGATGGTCGATTTGGGGCTCTATCAAAATGACAGGAATCTTTTTCTCTCTCCCATTCTTTTGCCTGTTTATCGACTAGATTAGGCTCAGGCCTGTATAGTTGGTGCATGGGTCCGACAAGATATGAGCTCCTAAGTAGCATGCTCCATGTGGGCGCTAGCAGGCTGAGTTGAAATTATAGCGCTGGTGCTACCAACAGGAACCCGATGAGGTAGACGGAATGGCATGCTTCATGAGAGCCTTATTGCTAAACGCATATGTTTTGGGTGTCTGTTTATCTCACAGGTTCTCGAGGATATATCCTTACAAGGATCACAAGCTGGTCTTCATTAAAATTGGGGATGCAGGTATCTTTCTCGGGTACCAGCTTGACCACGTGGATTTATTTCTCATAAAGTGGTACTCGGCCTACATGCGTGGCTAATCAGTTGCCATGAGCAACATTATCCCGCTGACATGACGCGGATGAGTCTAAACTTTCGAGTAGTAACTACTCGGGAGAAGACTATAAAATTCTCATTCCCGCTGACATGATGCGGAGGAGTCTAACTTTCGAGTAGCATACTACTACTTCGGGAACGCTATAAACATTCTTCCAGCTGACGAGCGTGAAGAGTCTAACTTCCGAATGGGATGGCCACTCGGGAAAGACTATAAACACTTTTCCAGCTGACATGAAGCTGACGAGTCTAATTTTCGAGTAATATATTACTTGGGAAAGACTATAAATAATCATCCCGGCTGACTGATGCCGACGAGTCTGATTTTCGAGTAATATAACTATCGGCAAGACTATAAACACGATATTCCGGACTAGACATGAAGTCGAGAGAGTCCTTACATACCGAAGTAGTTCCCTACTCGGCAAGACTATAAAATATTCCGGTTGACATAATACCGAAAGAGTTCATATACCAGTAATAATTTACTCGGGAAGGACTTCCAGGTTAAAGATCTTTGACTTTAGTTTAATTGTCTTTCACAATTAAGCACAAAGTCGGGGGCTACAACCTAATAGGTGCTGGGCCTATTCGGCGCCACACTATTCACAATATCTTCATGAAGCCCTTCATAGCCTCGCTGCAGCCTGACATGAAAGCAGGACTCGGGAAAACTTACTCGGACAAGAGAGTACTCGGAGCATTGCACTTGGGCAACTTTTCACGCGGCAGGACGAGCACTCGGCAACTTCAGCTTGTGACTCAACTATGAAGGTCTCAGGGGCTACTGTGGAGGTCATGGGCCCCGGGTACGCTCATTACCCAGTACATGGGCCACTCAGATAGAGGATGGGCCGGACCATGTATTAGAGATGAAGATGAAGCACCCCTGGCAGGCTGATACCTTGTATAATAAGGAAGGGCATAGTCTTAGTCGGATAGGATTCTATCTCTAAGAAGAAATCCCTTGGTATATCCGACTGGGATCCTTACTATGTACCCTGTCCCCTAAGTATAAAGGGAGGCAGGGCGCCCATGAGGGCAACGCAAGATCATTGATCACAAAGCCACCTTAGAGGATATAACACCTCAAACTGGACGTAGGGTAATTACCTCACCATCGAGGGCCTGAGAACCAGTATAATTCCCTTGTGTTCCTCTGAAATCCACCGAGTTTACATCCGCCGACTAGCCCCATATATTTATTGCCGGTGTAAAACATCGACAGCATGAGGACGCCGGATGCGCTCCTGCGGTACAGGTCTTCTCCGACTAGTAAGAAGCTCTTGCTTCGACGCTTTATCTGCTCGGCTTGACTGTGATCTTCTGGGAGTTCGTCGTCCGTGAGAAATTTGACAACAGGAGTCCTCCAGTCTTGACATATGTGCAGCACCTCATCTGTGGTCGGGGTAGGCTCGCCTCCCGACTGATCTGGTGCCGGTTTCTTCTTGACTGATGGCTCCATGAGTTACTCGACAAAGATTCCAGCTGGAACTGTTTCTCGTTTGGATCCCATGTTTGCCAGTTCGTCTGCTGCGTCGTTGTATTGGCGCAGGACGTGTGTGATTTCCAGCCCGTCGAACTTGTTTTCCAGCTTGCGGACCTCCTGACAGTATGCCGCCATGGTATCGTCGAGACAGGTCCAGTCTTTCATGACTTGGTTTACCACGAGTTGAGAATCTCCGCGTACAACCAGTCGACGTATGCCGAGTGATATAGCGATGCGGAGCCCGTGGACAAGTGCCTCGTACTCGGCGACGTTGTGGGAAGTCGGGAAGTGGATTTGTAGAACGTACTTCAGTTTTTCGCCAGTGGGGGACATCAATATGACTCCGGCCTCAGCGCCACCGATCCGTAGAGAACCGTCGAAGTACATTGTCCAGTATTCTAGCTTTGCTGTTGGTGTAGGCAGTTGGACTTCTGTCCACTCGGCCACGAAGTTGGCTAGAGCTTGAGATTTGATTGCTGTCCGTGGCTGAAAGGTGATGTCGAATGCCATCAGCTCGAGTGCCCATTTAGCGATTCGGCCAGTGGCCTCGCGATTATGAAGGACATCCCCGAGTGGAAATGCTGTGACCACGGTGACTTGGTGTGCTTGGAAATAATGCACCAGCTTCCGGACTGTGATAAGTAGGCCATATAGCAGCTTCTAGACTTGCGGATATCTCGTTTTGGAGTCGGCAAGGACTTCGCTGACGAAGTAGACTGGCCGTTGTATTTTTTGGATATGACCCTATTCGGATCGCTCAACCACCAGCACCGTGCTGACTACCTGTGTTGTTGCCGCCAGATATAGCATTAGCGGTTCCTGGGGCAGAGGTGACGCCAACACGGGGGGTGATGTGAGGAACTGTTTGAAGTCTTCGAAGGCTCGCTGAGCTTCCGGAGTCCATTGGAAATTGTCGGTCTTTTTGAGTAGCTTGAAGAAGGGCATTCCCCGTTCGCCTAGTCGGGAGATAAACCGGCTGAGTGCTGCCATGCAGCCTGTCAGCTTCTGGACGTCTTTGAGGTTAGTCAGGGGTGTCATGTGCCTGATGGCGTTGACTTTCTCCGGGTTGGCCTCAATGCCGCGGTGCGAGACGATGAAGCCGAGTAACTTTCCGGATGGAACACCGAAGGCGCATTTTTCCGGGTTCAACTTCATCTTGAATCTTCGAAGGTTTTGGAAGGTTTCTTCTAGGTCAGCGATGAGGTCTTCTTTGGACTTGGTCTTGATCACCACATCGTCGACGTAGGCTTCCACGTTGCGTCCGATCTGAGTATGCAGGCACCGCTGAATAGCCCTTTGATAGGTTGCGCCCGCGTTCTTCAGACCGAACGGCATTGTGATATAGCAGTACGCTCCAAACGGTGTGATGAAAGATGTCTTCAAGCAGTCTGCTTCCCTCAAGCTTATTTGATGGTATCCTGAGTAACAGTCGAGAAAGCTGAGTAGGTCGCACCCTGCCGTGGAATCAACCACCTGATCTATCCGGGGAAGACCAAATGGGTCCTTGGGGCACGCTTTGTTGAGATCGGTGTAGTCGACGCACATGCGCCATTGACCGTTTTTCTTCCGGACTAGGACTGGGTTTGCCAGCCAATCCAGGTGGTAGACCTCTTTGATGAACCCGGCTGCGAGGAGTTTGGTAATTTCCTCCCGGATAGCATCTTTGTGGTCTTGGGCGAAGCGCCGCAGCCGTTGCTTGACTGGCTTGGCGTCTGTCTTCACGTTTAGGGCGTGCTCGATCACCTCCCTTGGTACGCCCGGCATGTCGGACGGTTTCCACGCGAAGATATCCTTGTTAGATTGGAGGAAGGTCACGAGCGCGTCTTCCTATTTGGGGTCGAGTCCGGTCCCGACTAGAGCAGTCTTGGAGGGGTCGGAAGGGTCCAGGGGGATCTTCTTCGTGTCAGAGTCCGCTAAAATTCCCGACTTTGCTGCTTTTTTAGCCGGAACTTGATCTTGCTTGGCTTCTGTTGTGACGGCTTGCCGAATGTTGTCGCGCCCGACTGCCGCCTCTTGTGATTGAGCCAATTCGCAGCTCTCCTTCTCGCAGGTGAAGGCTTGCTTGACGTCGCTGCGGAGGGAGAGGACTCCTGCTGGTCCAGGCATCTTCAGCACCATGTATGTATAGTGCGGTATCGCCATAAATTTGGCGAGTGCCGGTCGTTTGAGTATCGCGTGGTACACGGTCTCGAAGTCGGCGACCTCGAAGCAGATAGTTTCTGTGCGGAAATTATCCCGTGTGCCAAAGGTTACCGGCAAGGTTATCTGCCCGAGTGGAGTTGATGACAGGCCGGGAATTATCCCGTGGAAGGGCGCGGTGCTCGGCCGTAGTTCTGAACGAGGAATTTTCATCTCGTCCAAAGTCTTGGCGAACAGGATATTGAGCGCGCTGCCTCCGTCGATGAGCGTTTTCTTCAGCCTGATGTTTCTGACGATCGGGTTCAGGACGAGTGGATAGCGTCCCGGGTGGGAAACCCGATCTGGGTGATCTGCGCGATTGAAGGTGATGGCCATCTCTGACCAGCGCAGGTATTGGGGGGTGTCGGTCGTGGAGACCGTGTTGATGTCGCGCGCTGAAAGCTTCTATTTGCGCTTGGACTCGTATGCGAGTGGTCCCCCAAAGATATGGTTGAGCTTGGCTTGAGGATCTTGGAAGTCGTCGGCCGGACCCGAGTCTGGCTTGTTTTTGTCCTTGTCAGCGCCAGACGATGAAGTCTGCTCGGAGGCAAACTTTTTGAGCATATAGCAGTCTTTGGCCGCGTGCTTTCCCTTCGGGTGAAAGGGGCATGGCCCGCTCATGACTTTCTGGTAGTCGTTGTTTCGCTGGGGCCGTGACCGGCTGCGCTCCATGTTGGCCACCTCGTTGTCCGACTTCCGTTTACGGCTGCCGGACTTGTTTTGAGACGGCTCATTGTCGGCTTTCACCTTCTGTTCTTTCTGTCGGGGCTCCTTCTTCTCGTCGAGGGCCTCGGCGACCGCTTCGGCCGAGTCGGCGTATTTATTGGCCATGTCGAAGAGCGCCCGGACTGTGGATGGTGGCTTCCGAGTGAATTTTGCGATAAGCGGAGCGTCTTTTACCCCTTTGCGAAAGGCGGCGATGACGGCTTCGTCTTTGACAGTTGGGATTTGGTTGCGCTTCTCAGAAAACCTTTTGATGAATTCGCGCAAAGACTCATTTTTCTTCTGGTGCAATTGATAAAGATCATGCTCCGAAGCGGGTCTATCGTAGGTCCCCTGGAAATTAGCGATGAACCGCTCCCTGAGTTGTCCCCAGGAACCGATCAACCGCCTCGGGAGGCCTGTCAGCCATGTCCTCGCCGAGTCGACTAGCGCGACTGGGAGGTAGTTAGCCATGACTCTGCTGCCGCCCCCGGCAGCTCGGACTACCAGGGTGTAAACGGTGAGCCAGGACTCTGGGTTTGTCTTGCCGTCGTACTTTTCGATCCCGGTGGGCTTAAAGCCAGTCGGCCACAAGACGTCCTGTAATTCCCGAGTAAAGACTGGGATGCCTTCGTCTTCGTGAGGGCTCCGACTCCGATCTTGGCGATGTAGTCGCTCGTGGTGGATGCCGAAGCACTCGTTTTCGTCTTCCAGTCGGCGGCGTTCATCTTCTTCGCGTTCTTTGCGTCGGGCGTTTATGGTGTGGCGAAGGTCCCGGTGCAGTCAAACTCGGAGGTCCTGATTGGGTCGGCGATCGTATTGGCGACGCCGCCGGTTGTCATTGTTGGTATTGCCGAGCGTTGTTTGTCGGGACTCTTCGCGTTGCCGACTGGAGCCAGCCGCCCAGCGTCGTGCTGATGTAGATGAGCCTGCCGCCGGAGAACCCGACCGGTTGGTCGGTATAGCAATGTCGCCCGACTGCTGTTGCTGCTGACAGGCAGCAGCTGTGATCATCGCCTTGATATTGGCGATAGTCGGGGTGGCCTGGTGATCGGCCCTGAGCTGGAGTGTGTCCAGCAGAGTCGCTGCGGCCACGACGTTTTGTTGTGGTGTGACAAAGACTTTGTGGTCGCCGATCTTGGTTTGGAGGATCTGTTGCTGAGCGATTCGCCCAGCCTGGCGCAGCTTGTTGTTACGGGCTTCACGGTTGGCCTCCTCTTGTTGTAATCGGCGCGCCTCCTCTTGTTGCTCCTCTTGTAGTCGGCGTCCCTCGGAAGGTGGTGTTGAAGCCATGAAGATCTCGCGAGAGAGGGGGAAGCTTGCCGAGTTAAAGTCCGAGCTAGTGCTCGAACCGCTATCCGACTTGGTGTCGGACTCCGAATAGTTTATCGGAGTGAGAACGACTCTGACCTCTCTAGATCCAATCTGAAACGGCGCTTGGCCGTGTCCAAACTGAATCGCTGGAGATCGGGTCTGCTGCGTGAGGGAAAGGCTCGCAACGTCGCCGGAATTATTCGGGAAGTTGACGACCTCTCCCCTTCTCGGCCCAACTCGGGCTGGCTCAAGGCCTAGCGCAAGCCGGACGCCGAAGGAGAGGGTTGTCCCGATGTTCGGCGATGTGAAGGACTGTCGCAGGAAGTCATTGAAGGAGACGGCGGTGTCCTGTGTGCCGACTGGCGCAACGTCGGCTGGTTCCCCGGCTGGCAAAATTGGATCTGCCTCAGCCAGGGTGAGATTGCCGAATTGGTCGGCGATGAAGTCTAAGCTTCCGAAGGTGATTGCATCTCCGGGGAAGAACTTGTTGCTGTCGACTCCGTTGATTAAATCCATCGAATCTTCAGATGAGGAATTCGCCAGAGGCCCCTACCTGGCGCGCCAACTGTCGATGCTTTGCACCGGCAATAAAACTATGGGGCTACTCGGCGAGGATGAATTCGGTGGATTGCAGAGGAACACAGGAGAATTATACTGGTTCAGGCCCTCAGGATGAGGTAATACCCTACGTCCAGTTGAGGTGTTATTCCTCTGAGGTGTATGTAGATCGATGATCTGGTTGCTCTTGTTGTGCTTGCCCTAAGGGGCGCCCTGCCTCCCTTTATATACTAGGGGACAGGGGTACATGATAAGGATCCCAGTCGGATATGACCAATGGATTTCCTTCTTAGAGATAGAATCCTATCCGACTAAGACTATGTTTCCTTATTATACAAGGTACAGCCTGCCGGGTGCTATCTTATCTCTAATTACATGGTCCGGCCCATCCTCTATCCGAGTGGCCCATGTACTGGTAATGAGGTACCCGGGGCCCATGGCCTCCACAGTCGGCTTTATAAAAGATAACCTATCGGCTAAGCACTCCGATAGAACGTCGCATATACATCGATCGGATCGACAAGGATAAATCTATTATTATCAATCTAGTAGTTCAGACCTAACTGATGCAGCACAGATTGATAATAATAAAGGAACCTCAACGAGCCGATAGACATAATGCAACTGTGATGTAATAAGATAACTTATCGGCTATACATTCCGATAAGACGCTTGCGCAAAAACCATCAACCTAGCAGGAACGATTTATCACTGGCAGTTTAGTAGGTCGGACCGAACCGATGCAACATAAATTGATGATAAACCGCCCCCAGTAAGCTGATAAGATCTACGCACGCGTGATGTGGTATACCTGATCGGCCTAAGAGATCGAACCGAACCGATGCAGCCGTAGACAGGGCAGATACACCTGGGTAAGGGGTGACGAGTCTTACCCTCTCGCAGGAGTTCGGACCTAACCGATGCAGCCCCGCTCGAGAAGCAAGAACCCGTCGAAAGGGTGGCGATGCGCCGAAGTTTATTGATCGTTGAGATGATTTACAAGCTACCCGGGCATACGTATATATACCCCGAGTTATTACAGTCCTAATAGGACACGGCACACGAATTTCCTATCTATAAAAGGAAAACTAACAAGTCCTGATCGGACACGAGATCAGGTTTCTCTAAAAAGTATTAAAACTACCTAATTTACAGATAAGGTAATTGACTCTTCTGGATTAGTTTCCAATGGCTGATATCGCTTCTTTCCTTAACCGAACATGGTAACGAACCGTACCAAATTTTGGCGTTAACAGGCTCGAGAAGCAAGAACCCGTCGGAAGGGTGGCGATGCGCCGAAATTTTATTGATCTGATTGTAGATAGATTTACACAGCACCCGGGCATACGTATTTATACCCCGAGTTAACATGAGTCCTTATTGGACACGATATAAGGTTTCCTAATTACAGAGGAAATATTAACAAGACCTGACTAAACACGGGGTCAGGTTTCCTAAAGAGATAAATCCTTGCCTAATAAACACAGTAATTAACTGCCATGTGCGGTCTTCACGGCTCCTTCCCGGATTCGGCCCGCTTCTGGATCAATTTCCATTAGTTGACTGCACTATCTTCTTGACTGAATCTGATACAGGGCCTTACCAAATTTTGGCGTTAACATAATCTGAATAGATCCAATCCGCCATTTTCTTCACCTTTTCTTCGTTGTGTTCTTGTTTACTGTAACACCTCAGAAATCAAGTTTTAATCCCGGCTGCCGATTTCCCAAATTTCTTTTACCATGGTCCAATGGGCAGCGAAGATCCCACAGATTTTATCAACGCCGAGACCCAATGGATCCCCCTCAAGAATTCCACCATGCTAGCCAGCGACTAGACTAACAGCTTCAGGTCCTGGCCTAGTAAGCTTCCTGGGTGGAGAGACTGGTATATCAGAGTATCGGCAACGAAGAGAACCCTCTGGGATGAAGCCGACATCGGCCATTGCATCAATCTTTCCTTGGCCGAGATGGAGAGAAACGAACCCTTGCTCGCATCGGCCTCGTATTTCTGGTTAGACGCCCTTAACGCCTTCATGTTTGGACATGGGCCGATGACTCCAACGCTGATGGACATAACCATGCTTACCTGCCTCAACACCACAAGCTATATCAATCCTCTCAAACTTCGATTCAAGCCCACGCATCGGCTACAAACAAAGAACATCGGCGGGTGGTCCAAGTACATATCACTCCACAACAAGGGAACTGGTCCAGTCGATGATCGAGAACACGTTGCCTTCCTGAACCTATGGCTAGAACGATTTGTTTTTGGTGGTGCGACTCTCGGCCTAACAACAAATATGCAATGCCTGGCAGAGTGTTTGGCCAATCGGAGACAAGTTCCTCTGGGGAAATACCTCCTTGGCGCCACTTACCAACTGTTGCATCAGGTGGCAGTAAAGCTATCGGCTGGCTAGCCGGTCGGTCATATCGGAGGCCCCTGGTGGTTCGTGCAACTATGGCTCAACGTCTACACCTCCAAGGCCATTCCTGATACCTCCTTCCTCAATCAATCTTTCCCGGCTGATCATAAAGAAGAACAGGAACCCGTCTTCCGCCGATGCATGTCCATGGGTGAAGCTGCATCGGCCCTCCCCGGCAACAAGATAACCCCTATTGGACTCAGTCAATGGTTCAAGGGTTTTTATTATGGTTTCACCAAGGAGGCCACATTGTGGTTCACATACGACGACGCATCGTCCTTTGAGATGCCTTCCAACTTCAACCCACTCAATGCTCGGAAAGATGATGAATCAAAGGCCATATTTCTATCGGCCATTATCCCTTGTCTGCTACCGACTGGTTTTTCCCTGGGCCGATCACAACCATCATATGAATTCTATCATCCATCGGTCAGCTCTCGCCAGCTTGGTCTTGGTCAGCTCCCAATCGGCCTCTTCTTCATCAACAAACTTCAAGCCCGGGGCATCGTCAGCAACGCTTTAGAATATGATCTGATGCGGGCTCTAACAGAATCCCTGCCTCTGGGTGCCGCCACCGTCGTGGAAGCATGCACTGCCAATACAAAGCTCTTTGTCCGATGGTGGTCGGAATGGAAAAAACATCTATTCAACTTAGCGGCCATCCATTACTGCTCTCGCCTCAACGCCGACTATGTCGAATCCGATGACGAGGTAACACCCTATGCCTTAATCACCATCTCCGATCATCTTCTTACAATCTTAACCTTGCAGGCAGTCAACGTGGAGCCACCGACAACGAGCATCAGTGGCCGGCCAATCTTGTACCAACCTCCATCAGCCAGTCCGCATTTAGGGTAGGGTGCTCCCTCTCCATCGGCTCTCCTCTAGACGCCATGGCCCTTCTCTCAAAAAGCAGAAAACCAGTGCCGATGTGGTCACGGCGCCACCTATGATTCAAACATCGGCCCCTTCATCCTCGCGGGTATGTGCTATATTTCGATACTATTTTGTTTCCCATCTTTTTCATCATTGATCTTATTTTCAGCTCGAGTCATCGGCCCCCAAACTTCAACCTTCCGCTGACATCGTTCCAAGCATCGAGCCGATGACTTCTCCATCCGCTCCAATTCCAGCCAGTCCCCAAGCTGCCGTTGAGGACGCTGCTACCATTTCACCGTCAAGCATCGGCCACTCCGAAGAACCTCCCACTCATACACCCGATGCCGATGCCGATGCCGCTCAAGCCACCAATGTCTTGCCTCAGGTAATCTCTATGCCTCCACATTTTATTTTAACTTCCTGCTGATCCTATTACCGATGTCAACTTTGCAGTCCTTAGCCGAGTTATTCTCCTTCGACATCAGCAAGTACTTAGAAGCAAACGAAGCAACAGCCACTAGCGCGGTCACGAAACCATCCTTTTCAGCCGACATACGCGAGTACTTGATGAATATTATCAGTCGGCTGGAACATCCGATCGACGCTTTAGTGGAAGATTGCGGACCGATCCGAGCAAGACTTGCAGATATTGAGCATCATTTGCCCGAAGAAATTATCGACGCATTGACTCCCGCAGCATACCTGGAATCCCACAGATTTCAACTCATCAAGCTTAGGCAGCGCATAGCCGATCGTGCTGACCAACAAAAGATAGTCCAAGACATCCAAAGCAATCGGCTATCAACTCAAATAGAAAAGAAGAAACTGGACGATATGATGGTCGCCCCTCAAGAACTAAAATCCAAATAGTCTCAGCTGAAGAAAAGGGAGGCCGATTTGCTGGCAGAACTTGAAAGAATCCGCAAGGACCTCGAATCAATAGAATCCCAGCTCATCGGCCTACCACAAACCATACAAGACCAAGAAGCCAAGGTCGCAGCGGCGGTGCGTCAAGTGGTTCATCGGCGTAGAAACTAGAAGACTATCCCAGGCTCCGATGAAGAAGATATTTGTGCCATCAACGAGATTGACCAGATCTGCTTGCGTGCGATCGAAACGATCCGAAAATTTTTGTAAACCTTAACACTGATGATCCTTTGAAACATGCCGATCAACCTTATGCTGTAATATAATCCGATCAGCTCTGTTGCTTATTCCTTTCAATCTTGATGATATTTTTATTTGTTTGATCTAAAGGCGATATCAATTGATATCGGCTATTTTTAGGCGATGTAACAACATCGGCTCTTGTCTTGAACTATTTAGAAATCGGTCGCATTTAACCGATTTAGGAATTGATCCAAATGCTCGGATAATACTTCTTGAGATATTTCCCATTAAGTACTTTAGCGAACTCCATCCCCTCAATATCTTCCAATATATAAGCATTCCAGGTACACAACGATTAATCCGATAGGGCCCTTCCCAATTAGGTGACCACTTGCCGAACTTACTATCTTTGGACCCAATCGGCAAAATCAACTTCCATACAAGATCTCCTTCGGCAAACGATTTATTCACCACTTTTTTATTACAATGTCTAGCCGCTTTAGCTTTATTCTCCCTGATCCTTTCCAGCGCCCTTAGCCGATTCTGAGCTAGATCCTCGAGTTCATCTGTCATTAAGTTATAATAATCATCGGTCGTCAATTGATTTTGCAAAGAAATTCTCCTGGAGCCGATGTTAGTCTCCCAAGGCAAAACTGCTTCATGCCCATATACTAACTGGTATGGTGGTACCCGAGTAGATCCATGACATGCCATCCGATAGGCCCATAATGAATCGGCTAATGTAATATGCCATCGCCGCGGCTGTTCATCAATCTTCTGTTTGATTAATTTGATCAGACTTTTATTCGAAGCCTCTGCTTGTCCATTAGCCTAAGCATAATAAGGTGACGAATTCAGTAACTTAATCCCCATACTGGCAGCAAACTGTTGAAACTCATCGGACATGAAAACAGAACCTTGATCGGTGGTTATCGTCTGAGGAATCCCAAACCGATAAATTATATGCTCCTTTACGAACTCAATTGCCTCCTTAGACGTGACTTTCTTCAACGGAACTGCTTCCACCCATTTTGTAAAATAATCCGTTGCCGCCAATATGAATTTATGTCCCTTACTTGATGGAGGAAAAACCTGGCCGATCATATCAATTTCCCATCCTCTGAACGGCCACGGTTTGATGATAGGATTCATAGCCGATGATGGTGCCCGCTGTATATTTCCAAATTTCTGACAATCTTGACACCCTTTATAATACCTGAAGCAATCTTCCAACATTGTCGGCCAGAAATACCCTATTCTTCTCAATATCCACTTCATCTTATGAGCCGATTGATGAGTTCCACAAATACCCTCATGTACTTCGCACATAACCACTTTGGCCTCTTCTAAATTTAGGCATCTCAGCAGAACTCCTTCAAAAGTCCGATAATATAACTCCCCATCAAGCAGCACATATTTAGTAGCTCTATACCGAAGTTTCCTTGAAACCGATTATGACGGATTTTGCAAATACTCAACTATTTCTTGTCTCCAATCATCGGCTTTATCCTGAATATCACCATCGGCTATCTCAACCTCAATCTGTCTATTCAGCCGATAACCGGAAGTAACCTGTGCAAGATCGTTGGCCTCTAAATTCTGTTCCCTAGGGATATGACCCAATGATACCATCCTAAAATCTTTCAGCAAATCTTTGCACTCTTCATAATATGATCTTAAAATATCATCCCTGCATTCATACTCCCCAAATAATTGCTTGATTACTAGTAAAGAATCTCCAACAATCTCTATGATATCGGCTCCGATCTCTTTTAGAAGTTGAAGTCCTTTCAGCACCGCCTCGTATTCTACCTGATTATTGGTCCGATAGGGTTTGATTGTAAAAGCAAACTCAAAACTTGCCCCCCGAGGCGATATAATGACTAGTCCGATACCAGATCCATGCTTGCAAACCGATCCATCAAAAAATAGAGTCCATGGGACCAGCTCCACATAATTCTCACAAGCTCCTTTGTGTTGCACAATGAAATCGGCTATTGCATGTCCCTTGATCGCTTTAGCCGATTCGTATCTCAAGTCAAACTCTGTTAATGCAAAGACCCACTTACCAACTCGCCCTTTCAAAACTGGGGCCGATAACATATATTTCACCACATCGGCTTTGCAAACCACCGTGCACTCAGCCGATAGGATATAATGCCTTAACTTCGTGCATGAAAAATATAAACAAGGGCATAATTTCTCCACCGCAGGATATCTTGTCTCAGCATCCAAAAGCCTTCTGCTCAGATAGAACACAACTCGCTCTTTTCCTTCAAACTCCTGTATTAGAACAGACCCGATGGATTTCTCATCGGCCGATAAGTATAACCTGAATGGTACTCCTTTCTACGGCGGAATCAAAACAGGTGGGGAACTCAAATAATCCTTAATTCCATCAAATGCCTTTTGCTGTTCTGCCCCCCACACAAACTCTTGATCGGCTTTCAACTTCAACAACGGAGTAAAAGGCTCGATTCTTCCTGACAAGTTTGATATGAATCTCCTTACAAAATTAACCTTGCCGATCAATGACTGTAGCTCTGTCTTGTTGATTGGTGGTTCTGTATTCTTGATGGCTCTGATGCTTCGCTGACTAACTTCAATTCCTCGCTCATGAACCATGAAACCCAAAACCTGTCCAGCCGATACACCAAAAGCACATTTATTGGGATTCATCCTTAGTCCGTATCTCTTTGCCCTTTCCAGCACTCTTCGCAAATCGGCTATATGGCTTTCATCGCTCTTAGACTTGACCACCGCATCATCGATGTAAATTTCTACTAACAAGCCGATGAGATCATGAAATATATAATTCATCGCTCTCTGATAAGTCGCACCGGTGCTTTTTAACCCAAATGCCATTATTACCCACTCATATAAGCCGATAGCACCAGGACACCGAAACACGATCTTGTGTATATCTTCCTCTGCCATGAAAATCTGATTGTATCCTGCATTGCCGTCCATGAAGCTAATAATCTTGTGTCCTGATGCTGCATCCACTAGTAAATCTGCTATCGGCATCGGGTATTCATCCTTGGGAGTAGCCTTATTTAAATCCCAGAAATCGATACATATTCTCAGTTTCCCATTCTTCTTTTCCACCGGGACGATATTAGAAACCCACTCAGCATATCGGCACGGCCTTATAAACTTTGCATCATATAACCTTGTGATTTCCGCTTTGATTGGCTCATACAACTCTGCTTTAAACCTCCTTGGAGCCTGTTTAAACGGCCGATATCCTGGTTTAATAGGTAGCCGATGTTCAACAATTGATCGGCTTAATCCTGGCATCTCATGATATTGCCAAGCAAAACAATCCCGATACTCTTTCAATAATTTTATTAATTCTTCTCGATACTCGGGACATAATTTTTTTACTTATGTACGTCGGCCTTGGCCTATCTCCTGGTCCTATATCAATTTCCTCCAAATCATCGGCCGACGTAAACCCTTGTCCTAATTTTCCTTCGAAATCTTCAATAGAGCCCATCAGAGTAATAATTCTGAGCCAACTTGCTGAATCGGCTGTATCCCTTGGCTGGTAACCTTCAGGTAATCTCCTTCCCATACCTTACCGGACAAACAATCAACACCATCGGCCTCCCAGACCGGCAAATCAGTCATCGCAATGTTGGTCGATCGGTCTGCTAGGACTACCTCGACTTGATCTCCATGCCACTGTATCAGACATTGATGCATTGTCGAGGGTACACAGCAGTTTGCGTGAATCCAGTCCCTGCCAAGAAGTATACTATATGATCCTTTTCCATCGATGACAAAAAACGTGGTAGGTAATGTCTTGTTTCCCACTGTTAACTCCACGTTCAACATGCCTTTCGCCTCTGATGAGTTCCCACCGAAGTCTTTTAACACCATATTTGTCTTGATCAAATCTTCGGCAGTTTTTCCCAGTTTCCGATATGTAGCATACGGCATTAGATTAATAGCTGCTCCCCCATCAACTAGCATCTTCGTCATCGGCTTCCCATCCACATAACCCTTGATATACAATGGCTTCAAATGCCGATGCTCTAATTCCTTGGGTTTGTCAAATATAGCTTGATCGGGTTGCAACTTTAGCTGAGCAAAAACTTCTTCATTGCCCTCCTCGTCAAATGATAATGCTTTATATTCCCGAGGCAAGAAGAAAACCATGTTCACCGGAGCCGATGAATCCACCTCATCGTCCTTTTTCTTCACATGCCATACCCGTTTAGTTCTTTTGTGACGATGATCGGCTTCCTCCTGATCTTGTCGTTGCTCTTCCTGTTGTTCCCGGTGCCGTAGCCGTTGTGCCCTTCTCTTCTGATTTTTCGTAAATATCCCACTAGGACACCATTGAGGATTTTGGATTTGCCGTTCTTCATGTATTTCCTCATCATTTTCTTCAAAGAACTCTTCATGGATCGGCCCCAATCGGCTGTGTACCGATGCTCGTCTTTCAAGTGGCCGATCTCGCGAGAACTCTTTTTGTTGAGCTTGCCGAGACCTCAGATCATAACACTCAGGGCAATCTTCCATCGACGGCAATCTCATCCCTTGGTCCCAGTAGAACTGGAAGAACGGACAATCCCAATGTGGATTATATCTTTCCCTATCTGGTTCAATCCACTGATCGTCACATCTTGAATATTTTTCTATCATGCCCGATGAAGTAATCCTCAATCTTCTATGATTCAAACGCCTTTCTTCATCGGCTTGACCTCTTGACGATGATCCTGCAGACACCATGTTTATAGGGAATAGATGTCCATCAATCTTCATCGGCTTCTTGTCTTCAAACTTAATTCTTCCTTGTTCCACAGCTGATTGAATCTATTGCTGAAAAACCTTGCACTCATTGGTGTGGTGTGATATTGTGTTGTGCCATTTGCAGTATCTCTTCTTTTTTAGTTCTTCGGCTGATGGAATCACATGATTTGGTGAGAGCTGTATCTGTTTCTCCTGCAGCAGTAGATCAAAGATCTTATCGGCCTTATTGACGTCGAAGTCGTATCGTTCCTCCTTGCCGATATCCTTCACCCATGGGCACGATACTAGTTTCCTGTTTCTAGCCCATTCCGCCAATCCAACTTAAACATCGGATCCTTCACCATCTGAACCCGATGAATAGACTTGTACCTGAGCAACCCGTCTTTAAAACTTGTCCTTTTTCGCTTTTTGAAATCGGCTTTCGTGAGCCGATACCTTCTGCACGAGGTGCGCCAGGCTCTCGAATTCCTGCGACGAAAACCTCTCTTTGATAGGAGCTAAGAGGCCCTGGAACGCCAAGTCGGCTAAGTGCCCATCACTCAAGTTTAAACTATAACACCGGTTTCTAACATCCCGAAATCGCTGGATATATTCTGGTACTGTTTCGTCTGGCCTTTGCTTAACCGATGTCAGATCCGTCAGCCTCATCTCGTGAATCCCAGCAAAGAAGTATTTATGAAATTGTTTCTCCAGATCGGCCCATCCTCGAACTGAATTTGGTGGCAACGAAGAGAACCATGTAAATGCCGATCCGGATAATGACAAGGGGAAAAACCTAACCCTTAAAGCCTCCTCAGCCGATGCCTCTCAGCACTGTGCTAAGAATCGGCTAATATGCTCTACTGTAGATGTGCTGTCTTGTCCTGAGAACTTAGAAAAATCTGGGACTCTGTATCGGTGTGGCAATGGAACCCTGTCAAACCACTCGGGATATGGATGCCGATACATAAAGGTTTGCTCTTTCGGTTTTATCCCAAATTGCTCCCTCACTATCTCTGCAACCCTTGTTGATAAATCTTCTTCCCGATTCTCCTGTTGATACTGGATAGGTGGAGTTGGTTGCCGATTCTGCCTAGGATATTCTCTTTGATAATTACCTGGATCAGCCATACCTTCTGGATACTTTTGCTGATATCCTCCATAATAAGTCGATCGATGGTATCCCGCAGGAATCTCTTGTTGCCCCCTAGCCTGGTTCTGTGAAAACAAGTTCTCTGGTATATCTTTGTGGGTGCCATAAACGACTTGACTTGGCTCTATCTTTGGTGGGAGGTAAACGGGACCCCGAGTGGGTTCTTGAACAATTGATCCATCCACCGTTTTTCTGATGAGGTTATGAAGAGTGTTTACCAATACTCCCGATTGATTAATAAGCGCGTGATGCACTGCTTCATTGACCATGTCTTGCAAGGGCTTTGGTGGAGTCTCAGGTGGTGTACGGCTCAATTCACCAATCAGAACTGGTTTTGGAAATTGTGTCTTCTGAATCGGCCCTTGTCGCGTCATGCCGAAAGACTCTAAGCAAAGTTTCTGAAAATTGGCCATAGTCAGCTCGACTTGCTGTTTTTGTTCTTCAGTCAGGTCTTCCATGGTGACTGGAATCATGTTGTCTTGTTTGATCTCTTTTCCAGCCATCTTGAAACTTTGGGTCGAAATTATGTGTTGAAACTTCGTGTCCCACCAGGCGTGCCAAAAACGTGTTGACGCCGAAAACCACCGGCAGCGTCGGGAACGAGCCGATGATCTGGTTCGGCATCTGGAGACACGCGAAGGCCTGGGAGATTTGCTTAACTCCAGTGCAGGTCCTAAATCTTGAGGTTCGTAGGCGTGCCAGTCAATTTGACCCTGCAATTGACAAGGAGATAGAAAATATTAGATCAGTGAGCCAATCGGCTGGAAGCCGATTTGGACTCGTATCGTTGGCCGATGGCCGATATGGACTGTAGCACTTATACATCGACTGGAAGCCGATGATGGCATGAACGATAATTGAATAATAAGTAAATAACATCGGCCGTAAACCGATGATAAAATAAATAGGCAATATGTGTGTATAAAGGTATTGAATAATCTCTGGCCGATTGCAATAAGAATTGTTGTCACCACATCGAAGATGTTACTCGTGCCCGAACCTGGGCCCTCGCTTGCGCCCGAGTCCCGTGCCCGCACCCGGGTCCCGTGCCCGCGCCCGGGTCCTCACCCGTGCTCGTGCCCGGATCCCGTGCCCGTGCCCGGCTAGCGAGAATGCAGAGAAAAACAAAGATATGCAATTTCGTGCCGCCCCGACTTGGCAGCGACTTTCTGAACATGTTTATAACAAATCGGCTAGATATAAAGATAATTTATCGGCTAAGCACTCCGATAAAACATTGCACAAACATCTATCGGCTTATCAAGAGTAAAGTTATTACCACCAGTCTAGTAGATCGGACCGAACCGTTGCAGCACAGACCAATGATGATAACAGGGCCTCAATAAGCCGATGGATCTAATGCAATCGTGATGTACTGTAAGATAACTTATCGGCTATACATCCCAATAAGACGTTTGCATAGAAAATATCAACCTAGCAAGAGCGATTTATCAGTGGCAGTTTAGTAGGTCGGACCGAACCGATGCAGCACAAACTGATGATAAATCGCACCCAGTAAACCGATACAATCTACGCACGCGTGATGTGATATACCTAATCGGCCTAAGAGATCAAACTGAACTGATGCAGCCATAGACAGAGCAAATATATCATGGTAACCGACTACCATAAACCGACTAGAATATCGGACCAAACCGAATAAGTCCTAGCCGATGAGGTAGCCGGGGTGACGATACTTACCCTCTCAAAGGAGGTCGAACTGAACCGATGCAGCCCGACTCGAGAAGCAAGAACCCGTCGGAAGGGTGGCGATGCGCCGAAATTGTATTGATCTGTGATTGATATCTTACAAGGTACCCGGGCATACGTATTTATACCCCGAGTTGACATAATCCTGATCGGATACGAAACAGGAGTTCCCTAATTACAGAAGGAAAACTAATGAGACCCGATCAACACAGGATCAGGTTTCCTAAAAATAAAATATTATATTGCCTAATTATTAGACACGGTAATTAACTGCCATACTGTGGTCTTCCCGGTCTCTTCCCAAACTCGGTCCCTTCTGGATTAATCTCTGCCGGTCATCTGTGACTCATTCCTTAACCGAATCTGCTATATGGACCATACCAAATTTTGGCGTTAACAGAAACAGAACTGTGTAACCCGGGATGCTAAATGGCATCATAGTTTAGCTTCCCGAGTGGAAGCGGTATATGTTTTGAGTTGAGACTAAGGATGGCTCGAGGAGCTGCAGAGATGAGTTATGAGATGAGATGATGTCCTAGATAGGACGAAAGTGAAAGGAAAAATGAGATTACGTCCTAGAGTGGACGAAATTAAAAGTAAAGTAATAAGTGAAGGTATAGTGGAAAGCTACTTGAGGGCAGACCCACTAAACCGCTGTCTTGATCCGACAGGCGGTATACAAATACCTAAGAACATATTAAAATTTGATTCATCCGCTCGAGTTGTTGAAAAACAATTCACGGACAGGATCGAGGCAAAAGCCTCCTTCTAGTTACATTAAGACAACTCACACTTAGGTTTTCAAAAATATTTTCAAAGAAAATGGTTTGCGAAATAAACCCCAGCCTATCTTTGATAGCCTCCATAACTCACGATTTCCGTAACTTGGTGAGTACGTAAGTACTCAATCTATTTTTTTCTCCCCTCATTCAGGAAGAGTGAAGTTGACGTGAAGATTAGGGTTTCTTTCCTAATTCCAAGCCGTTGCTTGTGGATTGAGTTCTCGCTACACTGTCGTTCCGCTGTTGTTGATCTGTTTGCCAGTTGCTGCTCAGGGCTTGCCTAAAGTCGCAACTTATAAAGGTATAATATATATTTAGCTAATTGCTATGGTACACCTCCGTTGGTCGTGGGTACCAGCAAGGTTTCCTGAGACTGGTACCGGTATCGCGGTTCCGTGGGAGTTGGTTCATGCCAATCTCCTGTGGCGCTTCCTCTCTGGTATCACTGTAGGTGTTGCCAGGGGCGAGGGCGTTACACCGACTCTACCGCGCCGGAGAGGACAGGGAGGGGCATCGTCGCCATCACTGTCACAAAATCAAGAACTAAGCCACATCATGTTCTCACACCCACCTCGCGAGGGCAGGGATGCGTGGCTGGTTGGGTGCTCGGTCGTCGTCATCCCCGCTGCCGCTCCAGGTGCCGTCCCCCTTCACCCTCCAGCCAAATCTACGCCCACCGCCGTCAGTGGAGCTCGATCCGCCCTGATGGAGCTCGGGGGCCACCGGATTTGGCTCCTATGCTACTGACTCTACCGCGCTGGAGAGGACAGGGAGGGGCATCGTTGCCATCACCTGCCAGTAGCCTAGGCATTGTCGCCATCGCTGGGCCTAGGCGCTGTCGCCCGCCGATGCCTGGAGATTGAGACTGGAGTGACTTATTGAGAGAGACTGGAGAGTGACTTCGAGAGAGAGAGTTTGAGGATATTATGTGCGCCTTGATGCCAGCCGACCGTTTGGCTCAGGCTCGGTTGGCCCATTGGTACCGGTTTAAATAAAGAACCAGTACTGTTGAGGACTCATCAGTGCCGATTCTACGTCATATTGGGCAAGCGGGAGTGTTGGTGGGTAGGAAACCCCCATCAGTGCTGGGTTTTAGCGAACCGGCACTGATGGGGCGACATGGATGAGGGTTTCTGTAGTAGTGCAAGCAGGACCATACGGACGTCCAAACATGATAGTGGGCCCTCCCTCCCACTCCAATGCCTAGGCCGCTTCAAGACCGCACCGGCACCGCATCCGATGTGAGCCAGTCTCAAGGTCCATCCGCATGTTGAGCAAATGCTGGCGGCGAAGTTTGGTACGACATGTGCCGCCACCTCTGGTGCGCATGACCACACGCGTCCAGCCACCTCAGGTGCATGCTTTTCCATTCAAACTTTTGGATGCACTATGTTGCATGCCGCCTACGACTATCCAGCCGCTCAGCAGAAAGGTGAGCACCATTTGTGCACGAAAAGTAGGACAGTGGGCTCCGAGGGCATGTCTGCCACGGTGCTCAACTCGGGCCAAGCATCCTGTGCTACTGTCAGCATCATCAGTACGGGGGTATCCTATCCACCTTCCATTCTTCTCCAGAGTGGGCAGGGTGGCAGCCACGACCATCGATCGGGGTGGTGAGGCAACCACCGGGCAGAGTAACGGGACGACCATTGGACAGGGTGGCGATACAACCACTGGGCTTTGCCACCACCAGGACTTGCCCGGAGCACATCACCGCTGAACACCGGTACCCCGAGCAGGACTCCGCCGACATCCAAACGTGGACAAGTAGTAAACATGCAAGAAAAATGACAGTAATAGAGGATCTTCCTATGTTTAGAAATATAGAAAATTGAACACGGAATTATGGAAAATTGAACAGCTCAGTTATGAAAATATAGACCACGAAATTCTGAACAGTATCGTCGAAGTTTTTGGATAGTAACAAAAGGAATATCCTGTGTTTATTAGTGCAACAACTAGGTTAAACAAATAAATAAAATTTCCGGTCGTACTAAATAGCTTGCAGCATGCTACTTAATTAATACGAAGCATGCCTCAGACACCTCCCTTTTCCGGTTTTCTGTTGCCTCCTCCCGTTCTCCTCAACCTTTGTAGTTTTTCTGTTGTCCCCTCCCGTTCCTCTCCGCAATTCATGTATCTCCGACCCCTTTTCCCTTCATATACTAGTAAATATTTACTAGTAGTTCTCCCGCATGGCCCCTTTATAATCCCCTGCTCCCTGCATGGTTAGTTGATATACTAGTTCCCACGTATGGTTAATTGCTACCGGTAAGTCATTTATTGCTAGTAAAACCATCGTATGGTCATTTGCGACTAGTAAATCATTTGCTACTAGTGAAATCATTTATCTGTAATTATGTTTGAATATGTGGTAAAGGAATTACTCCCACGTGATATTTATAGAATACATAGCTCCATCCACTAGCACAAGTAGTATAGTATCGTTTTGGATGGGTAATATTTTTACTTCGGTTTCCTCAGAAATAAGTAGTAATTTTTTTACAACATGATAATATGTGGATAATATTTTTTTATCCTACTATGAATTGTTACACTGAATGATCATAGGAGTATGACTATACATGCCTGAGTAAAAAATTTACTACACATATACTGTACAGAACACAGACAGTTCAAAAAGCACAGCATGCAATCCATCTGGCCTTGTGAAGGTGAGGTGCCACCGTGCCGGCCACCTCGCGCCAGCAGCGCCATAGCGGAGGAAGAGGCGATGGTGGGCAGTCCACCGGGGCAGCCGCCTGCGCCCACCCTGCCCGGCCTTCTTGGTGCCGCCTGAGATGAGGTTGCTGGAGTTGATCGAGCCGCCAGACAGATGAATAACAGCCACCGAACGCCATGCTGACTAGGATCATGGCGGAATCATTCATGCGAGGCGTACTGTTTAGTCAAACAGGGTGTTGTGTACTAATTCTCTTAAACTCTTCCTTAATAAATTATGGCCAGAGATATTTTATTAAATTCTTCATGTCTTCAAATATTTTTTTCACCATTTCTTGAAATTTTTTAGAGGTCAAAAATTAATTTTAATGACACACAAATCATCTCAGTAATTATTTAAAATGAAAAAGCAAATAAAACCTCTCCATCAGTTTTGAGTTGAGTTTAGCTAAATTTTCTTCCCCACCTCTCTAGACCATTTCCGTGGTCACAACAGTAACTAATTAATTAACGCATCATAAGGGGCCACTTTATTGCTTTATCAAGTACACAACAAAGTAGTACAAGTGCATATCCTGGCGCATGCACTATTTTATTCAAACTTAGCCCCATGCACATCGATCAACTGATTGAGAGCATCTTAGATGGAGGCGACGTGGCATCATCCGTAGAGGAAGGGCAGTGCTTAGAACTCTTCTTGGTAGGGTATGCGCCATACATGACGGGGGATACGCTTTGCAAGGTAATGCCACAGAGCCCCTCCCTGCTCACACCGCGCTTCATACGGATGTAACCACTCTCACCCCAGTTTGCACCCCACGAGTTTTTTATGATCCAGTAGTTAATGTTGTTCCGCGTCACGCCATACCCCACCGCTAACACGGCGTGGTTTAGCGAAGTCCCGCATGGCCCAGTGTAGACGCCCTACATAAGTATCAACAATTTATTTAATTATTTTTAGAATATATAATTAATTTCCTAGTGCTATCTCCAAATGCAATGCATTAGTGTACGTTGGGGTTACGGTATGTCAGTCTCACCTCCTTGTAAAACTGGAAGCTTTCATTAGCTTCGATGACCACGACGACGGGCTGCTTGGAGACCCTTTCCATGAGGGCGGCCTCATTGAAACGGGGCAGCCGGTATGCGCCGCCCACCTTCACCACCGGGCTGTTGGGCTGCGTCCTGCAGGCCTGCTGCTTGCCCGAGTAGGCTGGGTAGTAGCGAGCCAACGTGATCCCCTGCCTCGTGGCGAAATATTGTAGAACCCGATCAGGCCACCCGCCATCGCAGGTGCCGGCACCGGAGCAGTCGAGCACCTGCTGCTCGGACAGCGTCAGAAGCTGCCCCGTCGCGATCGCGTGGATGCCCTCCACCGCGCCAACCGCCGAGAAGGCCCAGCAGCTCCCTTTATTTATTTAGTATTTATTTTGTTAGGTAGTTAGTTAATCAATGGGCCGTATTTTAATTACACAAATTAAGTAGTAACTTCCTACCGCACGGGTTTTGGTTCTTGACGGAAGTAACAACTCCGTGCTCTCTCCAGTCCCAAGTGGTAGGAGTGGAGCCGACCAGCTGCTCCTCCCACTCCTCGGGCTCAGAAACGGAAGCCAAGGCGGCGGAGGCGTTCACCTTGGCACCGGTATACATGGCGGTGAACTCCTCAAGCGTCATGTCAGCAAACTTGTTGAGCCCGAGCTTGTATGTCATGCCCTCCTTCTTGTTGAAGTCATTGATGTACTTGGCGTTCTTCTTGAACACCTCAAACTTTCTGTCCTTATCGGCAAGGTCCAGCGACGATGTGTACACGCTGCGCCACCTCTCGTACAGGCTCCACATGCTCTCCTCCGACTCTAGGTCTTTGTCTGAAAATGGGACATCCTGCGCCATCGCCATGGTTGCCACCAGCACAACCAACAACCCTACTAATGCCTTCCTCATCTCCATATGTGTATCCTAGCTAGCTGGAGGATACTTCAGTGATGGAGAATGAGCATGTAGATCCATACCACCATTTATAGAGCTCGATGGCTCATAGGAACCAAAAAGCTGAGCTATCAAGGAACTACCTGTAAGGTTTTTTAGTTTTATCCTAAATCAAACCTCTTCAAATTCTATTAGTTTATAAAAAATAGCAAAGTCTACCACATCAAATTAGTTTCATTAAATCTACCTTTGAATATTGTTTTGTAGTATATTTATTTGCTGTTAGAAATGTTGCTAAGTTTTATATAAATTTTGACAAACGTAAAAAATTGACTTATTAGAAACAAGAACTTCTTGCAATATAGAACAGAGGGAGTAACAACTTAGACCTACTCCCTCCCATCAAGTGAAAGTACCGTACTAATCTGTAGTCTCTGGAGCCATCTATTGACACACATGCAAGTGATTTTTCTTCTTTATCGATCAGTTTTTTTAACCACTACATCAATATCCAACTACTCACGTACTACCTTTTTTTTCTTGGGTTGAAAGGAAGAATGTTCTAACTTAAAATAAAAATTTTGTAATTTGGTTAGTCCTTACCGATATGAATTACAAAAATTTATAACATATTGATGCATATAAACACATATATGGGTACGAATAGAAATATAAAACAGTGTGCCTTAAAAGCTTAGTAAAAATTGTACTAAAATTGTAGTTTTATATATTGTACGAGGTTAGACTATAACTTGTGTAAGTTTAGCTAGGTGACTGGAAAATAAGAAATATAATACAACTGACAAATATATAGCAAAACTGTCTTTCTAAATATTATACTAGGAGCTCTTTCAAGTTACCCCACTTAACATTTTTCACATACATTTGACTCACAATAATTATGAGTCTTTGATAAATTTTATACCTACCTTCTACCCTTGTTTGATATATGTAATTCATAAGTACGTAACCAGACATACTAATCCCATCAACATATTTTTAACAAGGCATACAAATCCCATCATCTTTCTCTCTGACTCTCATTCACTCCCTCTCTAATGTGCTGACACTACAGCACTCCAAGTCTCCAGCCTTAAAATATAACATAAAAATTCACGCGCGCTCTCTGTCTCATCTTGGTATATGTGCTCTAATCTCTTGCGTGCCACTCAAAATATCATAAAAAAATCTGAAAAAATTAATAACATGGATTACGGTTATATATCACTTCACAGACATCTAATATTACCTTCAGTTTGCACATCCTATATTTTAAGCAAAGTAGAAGAAGGATGCCGTTAATTGAGTATTTTTCAGGTTATTGGGGTGGGACCATTTATATTTTATATCATAACTCTTAATCTTAAAAAATCTCTCGGATGGGATGGATATAAGATAAGTGAATGTAGCAATTCAATTTCCCGAGTGTGATAGGTGGAGCGACCAAGTTGCCGGCCTACTCACATCACTGGACCGATCGTTAATACCGATTCGTGTCATCACATGGCATGGCCAGTCGCACGTTCCATATATGTCTACGGTTTCTATCCAAGGTGGTAAACACAATCAGTGGGTTTGTTGAAAAAATTATTTGTTTGTACACACATTATTGCTAATGAAAGACCAATCCCTATCCTCTAGGCTCTAACGACGGTTCTATATACTAACCGTTTAAGATTTGGCTCCAAGGCATATGAACCTTTAGTGATTTACACTAATCTCGAACAGTTCATAAGTACAGACGGTTAGAAATTAATCTCTAATAGTTCTAAATCAAGAACTGTTCCATATCAACTTAAAATAGTTAGAGATGGTAAAAACTAACCTCAAATGGTTTATAATCGATAACCATCAAAGATTAGTGAGGGCGAGAACAGTGAAATAAAATACATCCTATATTATACGACAAAGGTTGGCTTCTTAGATGGTAGGTGTACTGTGTGATAATTGCAGGTCTCTATAGTTCAACTCCCACTAATCGCAAATGCATGGTCATGTATAGCACCCAGGGTGAGCCAAACTACCGATAACCACGTAGTTATCGTGGTTATCGCCCAAACCGCCAAGGTACGGTGTCGATTACCGGCGGTTTTATTTGAACAAATTTCATCCTAGTTCAATTTTTTTAAAAAATAAAAAAATCTAAAAAAAATTCTAATAGGTAGTACTTGAATTATGGATCAAATTATGGATTACTGTAGTGAAGAAAATTTATAAAAATAATGAAGTTTACTTCATATTTTAGAGCTTCATCCAAATTAAAAAGATAAAAGATGGGTTGGGATATAATTTCTACTTTATTTAAGTGTAAAAAGGATAGTAAGGGTTATATAAAAAAATTATGTAATATTACATTGTGTTTTAGAGATATCCATAATTTTTTCCTGAACTTTCTATAATTTTTTAGAATTTTGACTACGTTTTATATTTTTTTCTTTTTAGATTCAACGTACCGCGGTTACCATGGCTTAGCATGCGGTTACTGTGCGATATCGCATGGTGACCGTGACCTTACCATGAGATTTAAAAATTTTGAATTCAAATTTTTAGAAATGAAATTCATACGGTTTTGGACGGTTACCGCGATAACCACCATACTGTGGGGGGAGTGGTAACCCCAAACAGTAACTACCATACTGTTGGGGTAAACCTAAATGATATGATGAACACTGGTAGCACCCTAACCACTGACCCTTGCTCTGTACTGGCTGTACGGAATGCCTAGAAAAAAACACAGATGTGCCCTAATCACTGACTCTTGCTCCATAATGGGTATACGAACTATTAGAGATAGCTATTATGAACCGTTACGAAGCATCATTTCTGTTGTCATGTAGAGAAAGTCTAACTGTAACCCATAATCTATAACGGTTAGTAATGTTTGTTACGGATTGTTTGAGACTAGGCTAGAAGAGAAGAACTGATAGTAATGTTTGTTAGTACTAACAGTTCAAGTATTATAAACGTTAGAAATTTACTCTCTCCATCTTACCTTAGGCCCTTCTTGGCAAGGCTATGGATTATAATCTGCAAGTAATTTTTAATTTAGAAATTAATTTTAGGATTAATTTAGTAGTTTTTGGGTCACTTTCATCACTCAGCTGATATTTTAGAACCACAAAGAATAAACATAAAAAGGTCTTGTGCTAAATTTATCTTTGGTTGCTTCGTTTCCGTATTACAGAAAGCGCGATGCCAGCCAGACACTTAATTCATGTGACTATGGACCAATTACATTTTACCAGAGCCACGTCTTCATCTGAATAACTCGCCAAACATGCAAACCTACCAGCTGTCAGTGCTAGTAGCCTAGTACATGGACGTGACTGCTACAGGTAGTACATAAGCCTCTTTCTCTCTTTGTCCCAAATTAAACATGCCATTTGAGATTTATGATAATTTGATTCAAATAATTAGAGATGTGGAGTTTAAACCTATAGAGATTTGCATCATACTAATTATTATATTTTGAATGATATGTTGGATGATGTGGATGTAATGACTGTATAGATGCGACAACCCGATGGAGGACAGGGATGCACTCACCTCGTGCTTCTTATGAGCACTCCTCTCAACTATCTCCAATCACTGCGATGCGACAACGTTGAAGGCACCGAGCCTAGATGGCTTCCCTAGACTATCCTACAGAACATGCTAGCCAGTGATCAAGGAGGATATTATGCTAGCTCTTAATCAGCTTTTCTGGATGGATGGCCCTCGATTTGATTTGAGTTAAAAAAAAGCCTCATCACTCTGGTTCCCAATGAAGTTGATACAAACTAGTCGTGCGACTACCAGCCGATTAGCCTTAACCGCGGTTTCACAAGCTGTTTGCTATGGTCCTCTCAAGAAGATTGGCCCCTAAGATGGAATCCTTAGCAGCTGCCAATCAGGGTACCTTCATCCGTGGTCGCTGCATACATGCCAACTTTATTCTGGTGAAGCAATCATTGTGGACACATCATGGACACGAGCCGGGCATCCTTCTAAAGCTTGACCTCGCTCAAGCATTTGTTCCGTCTCTTGGCAGTTCTTGCTAGAAATCCTTTCCCATAAGGAATTTGGTTGCCGGTGGAAGGATTGGATCACCATTTTACTAAGCACCTTAGGCACAATAGTCCTTCTTAATGGGTCGCTAGGGCAATGGATTTGGCACGCCAGAGGAGTCAAGCAGGGCGACTCCCTGTCACCTATGTTTTTTGTCATCGTAATGGACATATTCTACTCGATGTTCGCTAAGGCAGAGGAGGGCCTTCTGCAAGCATTGCCAATCCCTCACCGGGTCTCGCTTTGTGCTGATGATGTCGTGCTTTTCATTAGAGCCTCATCACATCTCCAAGTATCCAAGGAGATTCTCATGTTTTTCGGGGAAGCATCGGGGTTGTGCACAAACTACAATAGGTGCCTTTGCCATCCCAGTCAAGTGCGCGAAAGGTAACATGAACCTCATCGAGCGGGGCAACTCACTCCTTTTGGTCACCTTACCTTGGTCAAATAAGTGTTGAGTGTGGTTCCAACTCCTTTTGGTCACCTTACCTTGGTCAAATAAGTGTTGAGTGTGGTTCCAATCTCCCTCCTCATCACCATTGACCCACCCATATGGGTGATAAAAGGATCGACAAAATCAGACGTGGATTTCTCTAGAAAGGTAGTGTCGATGCTAAAAGTCGACCATTGCCACTATGTCTAGTTGAACGTGTGTGCTCAGCGGAACTATGGCAGCATGGGGATCCACAATCTACAGCTAATGGGGCAAGCATTATGAGCAAGGTGGATTTGGGCAGCACACATGGCCCCAAACAAGCCAAGGCGTGGCTTGCCAATGCCTGAACTACCTTAGGTGAAACATCTTGTGGCGGAATCCACAATCATCCAGCTTGGCGATGGCAAATATTTCCTATTCTGGGAGGACAACTGGCTCTAGGGTTGCAACATCAACACCATTGTGCCAGCCATATACTGCCTAGTCCCGAAAAGACTACATCGTAGTCTAACAGTAGCCAAGGCGGTGTGCTGGACCATCTCTAGCACCTATGGATTGCCGGTATGCGAGGACCATCTCTAGCAGCAAGTGGACAGCGTCACCCTCATGGAGATTGTGGAGGACATGGATCTCGGGTACCCTTATAGGAGACAAATACGACCATCCAAATAGGAGGTGGGCCGGCCTATGTAATTAGAAATAGAGTAGAATTTGGCTTCATGTTAAGACAAGGATAAAATCCTAGCCGAGTACTCTATGTACAGATAAGAAAACTCTAGGTCGTATCTGACTAGTTTTCATATCTTGTATCCCTTGCCCCTGGTCATATATAAGGGGCAGGATCCCCTCAAGGGAACAATTCATACACAGCAAAAGCAATCCACCACAATAGAAGTAGGGTATTACCTCTCGCCAAGGGCCTGAACCTGTATAAATCTTCTTGTCTTTCGAATCCATCTAGCTTTAGGTCAGACACATAGCCCCGTGTTTATTATTTCCAATACAAAACATCAATAGTTGTGTCGATGTTTTACACCGGCAATATGAATATGGGGCTACTCGGCGATGGAAACTCGGTGGATTGCAAAGGAACACAAGGAGATTTATACTGGTTCAGGCCCTCGATGTGAGGTAATACCCTACGTCCAGTTGTGGTGGTATTCCTTTGAGGATGTATGGTGGTGATTCTGGTGAACCAACTCAACCTCTGAGCTTATGAGTGCTCTTCTGCCCTCAGGGGGCGCCCTACCTCCCCTTATGTACTGGGGGACAAGGGTACAAGATAGGAGTCCCAGCCAGATGTGGCCAAGGGATCTCCTCTTAGAGATAAAGCTTATCCGACTAGGACTGTATGTTCCTTACTGTATAAGACAAAGTCTGCCGGATGCTATCTTATCTCTAATTACAAGACTCGGCCCATCCTCTATCCGAGTGGCCCATATGCTTGTCATGAGGTACCCGGGGCCCATGGCACCCACAGTAGCCCCTGAGACCTTCATAGTTGAGTCACAGCTGATGCCGAGTACTCATCCTCCACGGTGAAGATTGCCCGAGTGCGTTGCTCCCGAGTACTCTTTGTCCGAGTGTGTCTTCTTCCCGAGTCCTGCTTCATGTCAGCTGGCAGCAAGGGTATGAAGGGCTCCATGTAGATGTATGAATAGTGTGCGCCGAATAGGCGCACCTATTAGGTGTAGCCCTCGACTTTGTGCTTAATTGTGAAGACAATTAAACATAAAGTCAAAGATCTTTAACCTGGTAATCTTTCTCGAGTAATATACTACTGGTATATGAGACTCTTCGGTATCATGTCAACCGGAATATGATTTATAGTCTTGCCGAGTAGGATACTACTCGTATGTAGGACTCTTCGACTTCATGTCAGTCGGAATGTGGATTTATAGTCTTGCCGAGTAAGATGTTACTCGTATATGGGACTCTTCAGCTTCATGTTAGCTGGAAGGGGGGTTTATAGTCTTTCCCGAGTGGCGTCCCACCCAGAAGTTAGACTCCTCCGCATCATGTCAGCGAGAATGAGAAATTTATAGTCTCTCCCAAGTAGTGCACTACTCGAAAGTTAGACTCTTCAGTGTCATATCGGCTGGAATAATGTTGCTCATGGCAACTGATGGCCACGCATATAGGCCAAGTGCCACTTTATGAAAATAAATCCACGGCGTGGTCAGGTGTAGTCGAGAAAGATACTTGCATCCCTAATTTTAATGAAGACCAGCTAGTGATCCTTGTAAGGATATATCCTCGAGACCTAGTGGATAAAATAGATACCCAAACATATATGTTTAGCAATAAGGCTCTCATGAAGCACATCTGTTTACCTTATCGGCTTCTGTTGGTAGCATCAGCGCTATAATTTCAACTCAGCCTGCGGGTGGCCCACATGGAGCATACTACTGTAGGAACTCATGTCTTGGTGGCTGTTAACGCCAAAATTTGGTAAGGACCTGTATCAGATTCGGTCAAGAGGACGGTTGCAGTCGGATAATGGAAATTGATCCAAGAAGCAGACCGAGTCTGAGAAGGAGCCATGAAGACCGCGCGTGGCAGTTAATTACTATAGTTATTAGGAAAAGGTTTATCTCTTTCAGGAAACCTGACCTCGTGTCCGGTCAGGTCTCGTTAGCGTTTTCTGTTATAGATAGGAAATCATATATCGTGTCCTATAAGGACTCATGTAACTCGGGGTATATATACGTATGCCCGGGGACCTTGTAAATCATCACAACGATCAATACAAATTCGGCGCATCACCACCCCTTCGACGGGATCCTGCTTCTCGAGCCGGGCTGCATCGGTTAGGTCCGAACTCCTGCGAGAGGGTAAGTCTCGTCACACCGACTACCAATCGGCTAGGACTTCCTCGGTTAGGTCCGATATTCTAGTCGGTTTATGGTAGTCGGCTTACCACGATATATTTACTTTATCTATGGCTGCATCAGTTTAGTTTGATCTCATAGATTGATTAGGTATATCACATCACGTGTGCACAGATTGTATCGACTTACTGGGAGCGATTTATCATCAGTTCGTGCTGCATCGGTTAGGTCCGACCTACTGAACTGCTAGTGATAAGTCGATCCTGCTGAGCCGATGCGTTGTGTGCAGGCGCTTTATCGGAGTGTATAGCCGGTAAGTTATTTTCATCACGATCGCATTATATCTATCGACTCACTGAGGCATTGTTATTATTGTCGGTCTGTGCTGCAACGGTTAGGTCCGATCTACTAGACTGACGATAATAGCTTTACTCTTGATAAGCCGATGGTGTTGTGCGATGGTGTTATCGGAGTGCTTAGCCGATAAGTTACCTGTTAAAGCCGACTACATTTATTCATTGTTTTATCCTGTGTTCGCTTTATTAAGCAGTCGGCTAGCTTATCAATTATTTATCATTTACGTTATTGCATATTTTATTATTTGTTCTTGCCTGTATTATTGTCACAATCGGCTAAGGGCTAGCCGATGGGTTCATTCTGCCGATCCAAGCACAAGTATAAGCAGGTTCCCGGGCACGACCCCAGGTAAGGGCCCGGGCATGAGCCCGGGTAAGGACCAGTGCATGGGCCCGGACAGCGGACGAAGATCTTGGGAGCCGATATGAGCAAGGGCCCGGGTGCAGGCACACCTTCATAATAATACCAGTAACACTAGATCATGATCAGCTAGGATCTGTTTGATTTATTTATGCATTATACTTGCTTATTTTATCTAGCTTATAGCCGGTTTTCGAATATCTCTTCGATGATCGGCTAGCATGATATTTGTTTATTATTACATTATTGTCCTTGCCATCATCGGTCTTAAGCCGATGTGTAAGTGCTACAGTGTACATCGGCCATCGGCTGATGAAACGAGTCTAGATCGGCTTCCAGCCGATTGGCTCATTGATCTAACATTTTCCTCCTTGTCAATTACAGGGTCAAATTGACTGGCACGCCTACGAACCTCAAACTTTAGGACCTGCACTGGAGTGAAGCAAATCTCCCAGGCCTTCGCGTGTCACCCAGACGCCGAACCAGGACCCGGCGATTTTCGGCGTCAACAGTGGCCTACTACCGAATAAGCCGGCCTAAACTGACCCACCCAGTGTAAGCTCTATAAGAGTAGCATCCATCGCATGTCAGGATGAGTACTTCGGTGTCGGTGACCTCAATTAGCCAGAAGAATCCTTGCCCGCGAGCCTTTCCGACTTATGCTTTGGATGCAGCCTGGTTGCCACAGATGCCTAAGTAGGTATATTGCCGAATCTGCTTGCCCTCACCAGGTGTGACGCAGTGCATGAGAACTCCGGATGCGCTTTGATAGCATAGGTCTTCTCTGACTTCGGTAAAGCCAGATAAGGTACCCGAACCTTGCATTAGCATAGAATTCAGCTGGCGACCCTCATGGGGCGTACCCAACTCAGCGAAATTGTACCCGAGCACCGACTGGCGCCGGAGGTCAGTTGTTAGCCGAATAAGGTACCCAAACCTTGCATTAGCATAGGATTCGGCTAGCGACCCTCATGAGGCATACCTTACCCAACCGAGTTGTGACCGAAATAAGGTACCCAAACCTAGCATTAGCGTAGGATTTGGCTGGCGACCCTCATGGGGCATACCTTACCCAGCCAACTGGTATACGACCCCCGACTAGCGCCGGAGGTCGGTTGTTGGCTCACATAGAGCGTAGCCAGGGAAGATGACGTTCCGACTGGTGCAAGTACTCGATCAATAGCCCTCATGGAGCATTCCGAGCGTATCTTGGTAGAGTAGTCCAGCCCCCGAGCGTAGGAGATAGGCTCGTAGCCCTGAGTTCCTGTCACGCGTATCGGGAGCTGGCCCTACATTATAAACATATCGGATGAGTAGCATCTGATGATGAAAACAATCACCCGAATAAAATGTATTTTACAATATATGTAAATACATGTTCTTCCTCTTTTTGATATTAATTTCCCCGAGTAGTTGACCCCTTACGTTTAAGCACTCTGCCTGACTAGTCATAGCCCCCTAGCGTCGGGAGTTGGCTCATGGCTCTTTCCCAGACACGCGTTTTGGGTGACTTGAGTTCGTCTTTCATGGAGCAAAGTTTCACGGATCAGGATTTATGCTACTCGAGTACTTTTGCAATCATTTAAGAGCAAAAACAGAAAAAAGTGCAGCTTGTACACCTATTAGGTGTAAGCAGCTGCGGCATTAGCAAGGCCAAGTGAAGAGATATTTATCAAAAAGCGACTTAGCTGTTCGGTATTTGGGAGTGGGGATGCCATCCTTGCGTTTGGGCTTTTGAGCCCCCGAGCATGTCACTTGTTGTCCTGATAATCTTCAGTTGTTGAAGGTCGAAGACGGTTGTGACCGACTGCCACAATGAAGCCGTCTGACTTGTGTTTGCGATTCCCAGCTTTAGTCGGGACCGCGTCATCGGTGCCCTTCCGCTTCTTCTGTCAGGGTGCCTTGTTGTCCTCGAGGGCCTCAGCAACAGCGTGGGCTGAGTCAGCATACTTGTTCGCCATGTCGAATAGGGCCTTGACAGAGTTGGGAGGCTTCCGCGTGAATTTGTCAATGAACGAGGTGTCTTTGACTACTTTTCGAAAGGCGGTGATGACGACCTCGTCCTTGATCTTTGGGATTGAATTTTTCTTCTCAGAGAACCTCTTGATGAAGTTACGAAGAGACTCGTTCTTCCTTTGATGTAACTGATATAAGTCGTACTCAGGAGATGGCCTCTCGTATGTTCCCTGGAAGTTGGCGATGAAGCGTTCCCGGAGTTCTCCCCAGGAGCCGATTGATTGCTTGGGCAGTCCCGTTAGCCATGTCCTCGCTGAGTCGGCTAGAGCGACTGAGAGGTAGTTAGCCATGGCTTTGTGATTTCCTCCAGCTGCTCAAATCGCCAGAGTGTAGACTGTGAGCCAGGACTCGGGGTTGGTCTTGCCGTCGTATTTTTTGATGCCTGTAGGCTTGAAACCCGACGGCTAGTCAACCTGTTGTAGCTCCTGGGTGAAGGCCGGTACACCTTCATCTTCATGAGGGCTCCGACTCCGAATACGGTGGCAAGACCGCTCGTGGTGGAGGCCGAAGCGCTCGTTCTCGTCTTCAAGTTGGCGTTGCTCGTCTTCCTCTCGCTCGTGGCGCCGAGCGCTGATGTCTTGCTAAATGTTGCGTCGTGGTTGGCCTCGGAGCCGCCAGTTATTGTTGGGGTCACCGAGAGGCGTTTGGCACGACTCCGTGCGCATCCGACTAGAGCCGGCCACTCGGCGTCGCTTTGAGGCGGATGAGACTGCCGTTGGGGAAGCCGACCGACTGGTCGGTATGAGGGTTTCGACCGACTTGGGTTTGGAGGATTTGTTGCTGAGCAGTCCGCCCAGCCTTGCGTAGGTCGTCGTTGCGAGCGTGCAGGCGTCTTGCTTCTTCTTCCTGTTGTTCTCGCAATTGGCAGGCCTCCTCTTGTTGCTCGTGTAGTCGGCGTGATTCCTGAGTAGGAGTAGAGCCTTTGGATGCCATGAAGATTTCTCGTGGCGGAGAGAAGCTTGCCGAACTGCTGTCCGACTTAGAGTCAGAGTCCGACTGGGAGTCGAAGTCCGACTGAGAGTCGAAGTCGGAGTAGTTGATGGGGGTGATTACAACTCTAACCTCCCTAGATCCGATCTCGAGCGGCTCTGGGCCGTATCCGAGTCGAACTCCAGGGGATCGGGTTTGCTGCGTCAGATGTAGATTGTAGATATCCGCGGCGTCGCCGAGTCCGAACGGGAAATTGACGTTCTCTTCCTTTTTTGGCCCGATCTCGGCCGGCTCAAAACCGACTCCGAGTCGAACACCGAAAGAAAGAGTTGTCCTTGGACTCGGGCATATTGGAGATCGCCGCAGCATGTCGTGAAAGATTGCTGCAACATCGTGTGGGCCGACTGGCGCGGAGTTGGCTGGTTCCTCAGCCGGTTGGATCGGGTCTGAGTCGGCCAAGGTGAGATTGCCGAACATGTCAGCGACGAAGTTGAGGCTTCCGAGTGAGATTGTATCTCTGGAAGAGAATTTGCCACCGTCGACTCCGGTTGATGGATCCATCGAGCTTGTTGATGTAGATCTCGCCGAAGCCCCTACCTGGCGCGCCAATTGTCATTGTTTTACACCGACAATAAATATATGGGGCTACTCGGCAGATGAAAACTTGATGGATTGCAAAGGAACACAGAGAGATTTTATACTGGTTTAGGCCCTCGATGTGAGGTAATACCCTACGTCCAGTTATGGTGTTATTCCTTTGAGGATTTGTGGTGGTGATTCTGGTGAACCAACTCAATCTTGCCCTCAGGGGGCACCCTGCCTCCCCTTATATACTGGGGGACATGGTTACAAGGTAGGAGTCCCAACCGGATTACAGCCAAGGGATCTCCTCTTAGAGATATAACGCACCCAACTAGGACTGTGTTTTCCTTATCGTACAAGGCAAAGTCTGCTAGGGATTACTATATCTCTAATTACAAGGCCAGGCCCATCCTCTATCCGAGTGGCCCATATGCTTGTCATGAGGTACCTGGGGCCCATGGCACTCACAGCGCTGGTCAGAGATGGCCATTACATCCAACCGCGCAGATCACCTAGATCGGGTTTCACACCCGGGACGCTGTCCACTCGTCCTGGACCCGGTCGTCATAAATATTAGGCTGAAGAAAACCCTCATTGACGGAGGCAGCGCGCTCAACATCCTATTCGCCAAGACTTTGGATGAGATGAAGATTCCTCATTTAGAACTATGGCCGAGCGCCACGCCCTTCCACGGGATAATTCCCAGCCTGTCTTCAACACCACTCGGGCAGATAACCTTGCCGGTAACCTTCGGCACGCGGGATAACTTCCGCACGGAAAATATCTGCTTCGAGGTCGCCGACTTCGAGACTGCGTATCACGCGATACTCGGACGACCGGCGCTCGCCAAATTCATGGCGATTCCGCACTATACATATATGGTGCTTAAGATGCCTGGGCCAGCAGGAGTCCTCTCCCTCCGCAGCAACGTCAAGCAAGCCTTCACCTGCGACAAGGAGAGCTACGAATTGGCTCAATCACAAGAGGCGGCAGTCAGGCGCAACAGCATTCGGCAAGCCATCACAACTGAAGTCGAGCAAGATCAAGTTCCGACTAAAAAGGCAGCGAAGTCGAGAATTTCAGTGGACTCTGACACAAAGAAGATCCCCCTGGACCCTTCCGACCCCTCCATGACTGCTTTAGTCGGGACCGGACTCGACCCTAAATAGGAAGAGCGCTCGTCACCTTCCTACAAACTAACAAGGATATCTTCGAATGGAAACCGTCCGACATGCCGGGCGTACCAAGGGAGGTGATCGAGCACGCCCTAAATGTGAAGACAGACGCCAAGCTAGTCAAGCAACGGCTGCGGCGCTTCGCTCAAGACCGCAAGGATGCTATTTGGGAGGAGATCACCAAGCTCCTCGCAGCCGGGTTCATCAAGGAGGTCTATCATCCGGATTGGCTGGCCAACCCAGTTCTAGTCCAGAAGAAAAACAGTAAATGGCACATGTGCGTCGACTACACCGATCTCAACAAGGCATGCCCCAAGGACCCATTTGGTCTTCCCAGGATAGATCAGGTAGTAGATTCAATGGCAGGGTGCGACCTTCTCAGCTTTCTCGACTGCTACTCGAGATACCATCAAATCAGCCTGAGGGAGGAAGACTGCTTAAAGACATCTTTCATCACGCCGTTTGGAGCATACTGCTATATCACAATGACGTTCGGTTTGAAAAACGCTGGAGCAACCTATCAACAGGCAATTCAGCGGTGTCTACACACTCAGATCGGGTGCAACGTGGAAGCCTACGTCGATGACGTGTTGATCAAAACCAAGTCCAAAGAAGACCTCATCGCTGACCTGGAGGAAACCTTCCAAAATCTTCGAAGATTCAAGATGAAGTTGAACCCGGAAAAGTGCGCCTTCGGAGTGCCATCCGGCAAGCTACTCGACTTCATCGTCTCACATCGTGGCATCGAGGCCACCCGGAGAAAGTCAACGCCATTATGAACATGGCACCCCCGACTAACCTAAAGAACGTCCAGAAGCTGACAGGCTGCATGGTGGCACTTAGCCGGTTTATTTCCCGACTGGGCGAATGGGGTATGCCCTTTTTCAAGTTACTCAAGAAGGCAGACAATTTCCAGTGGACTCCAAAAGCCCAGCAAGCCTTCGAAGACTTCAAGCAATTTCTCACATCGCCTCCCGTGTTGGCGTCACCCATGCCCCAAGAACCGCTAATGCTATATCTGGCGGCAACTACTCAGGTAGTCAGCACGGTACTGGTGGTTGAGCAATCCGAACCGGGTCATCTACAAAAAGTTCAATGGCCAGTTTATTTTGTCAGCGAGGTCCTTGCCGACTCCAAGACGAGATACCCGCAGGTCCAGAAGCTGCTTTACGGCCTACTCATTACTGTCCAGAAGCTGGTACATTACTTCCAAGCACATCAAGTCACGGTGGTTACATCGTTTCCACTTGGGGACGTCCTGCACAACCGTGAGGCCACTGGCCGAATCGCTAAATGGACGCTCGAGTTGATGGTGTTCGACATCACCTTTTAGCCAAGGACAACTATCAAGTCACAAGCTCTAGCCGACTTCGTGGCCGAGTGGACGGAGGTCCAGACGCCTACACCAACAGGAAAGCTAGAGTACTGGATAATGTACTTCGACGGTTCTCTACGGATCGGCGGCGCCGGGGCCGGCGTCATACTGACATCCCCCACCGGTGAAAAACTCAAATACGTCTTGCAAATCCACTTCCTGGCTTCCCACAACATCGCCGAGTACGAGGCACTCATCCACGAGCTCCGCATCACTATATCACTCAGCATTCGTCGACTGGTTATGCGCGGAGACTCCCAACTCGTGGTAAACCAAGTCATGAAGGACTGGACCTGTCTCGATGACACCATGGCAGCATATTGTCAGGAGGTTTGCAAGCTGGAAAACAAGTTCGACGGGCTGGAGATAACACATCTACTACGACAATACAATGATGCGGCAGACGAATTGGCAAACATGGGATCCAAGCGAGAGGCAGTCCCGACAAGGATCTTTGTCGAGCAACTTAAGGAGCCATCAGTCAAGAAGAAACCGGCGCCAGAGCAGTCGGGAGGTGAACCTACCCCGGCAACAAGTGAGGTGCTGCACTGTGGAGGCCATGGGCCTCGGGTACCTCATGACAAGCATATGGGCCACTCGGATAGAGGATGGGCCGAGCCTTGTAATTAGAGATAGGATAGCATCCGGCAGACTTTGCCTTGTACAGTAAGGAACATACAGTCCTAGTCGGATAAGTTTTATCTCTAAGAGGAGATCCCTTGGCCGCATCTGGCTGGGACTCCTACCTTGTACCCCTGTCCCCCAGTATATAAGGGGAGGCAGGGCGCCCCCTGAGGGCAAGAGCACTCATAAGCTCAAAGGTTGAGTTGGTTCACCAGAATCACCACCGCAAATCCTCAAAGGAATACCACCACAACTGGACGTAGGGTATTATCTCACGTCGAGGGCCTGAACCAGTATAAAATCTCCTTGTGTTCCTTTGCAATCCACCTAGTTTCCATCCACCGAGTAGCCCCATATTCATATTGCCGGTGTAAAACATCGACATGCACATATGTCAAGATTGGCGGACTCCCGTTCTCAAGTTCCTCCTGGACGACGAACTCCCAGAAGATCGCAGTCAAGCCGAGCAGATCAAGTGTCGAAGCAAAAGCTTTCTACTAGTCGGAAAAGACCTGTACCGAAGAAGTGCATCCGGTGTCCTCATGCGCTGCGTCACCACCGAGGAGGGCAAGCAGATCCTGCAGTCGATCCACTCGGGCATATGTGGCAACCATGCTGCATCCAGCACGTTAGTCGGAAAGGCTTATTGGCAAGGATTTTTCTGGGCTACAGCGGTAACAGACGCACAAGATATTGTTCGCAAATGCGAGGGTTGCCAGTTCTACGCAAGATAAATCAATCTCCCAGCCCAAGAACTCCAAACAATCCCTATTTCCTGGCCATTTGCAGTATAGGGGCTTGACATGGTCGGACCTTTCAAGAAAGCGCCAGGAGGGTTCACAAATCTATTCGTCATAGTGGATAAATTCACCAACTGGATTGAGGCAAAACCCGTTGCAACTATAACAGCGGCCAGAGCAAAGGACTTCATCATGAGTATACTATACCGATTCGGGGTTCCTAACCGCATCATCACCGACAACGGTACTCAGTTCACGAGCGGCGTATTCTAAGACTTCTATGATGATTTCGCCATCAAGATCTGCTATGCATCTATGGCACACCCACGAAGCAACGGGCAGGTTGAACGAGCCAACGGTATGGTCTTACAAGGCATCAAGGCCAGGATATTCGACCAACTACAACCATACGCGGGCCGGTGGGTACAAGAACTCCCATCTGTTTTCTAGTCTCTCAGAACCACGGTTAGTCGGGCAACAGGGCAATCCCCTTTCTTTCTGGTCTATAGCGCTGAGGCTATGCTACCAATAGAGTTATAGTTCGGCTCTCCGCGAGTTCGGGCTTACTAAGAAGACATCTCCAACAATACCCGATTGGTCGAGCTAGATCAGTTGGAAGAAGCAAGGGACACCGCAACAATCCAGTCAGCAAGGTATCTTCAAGACCTGCGTCGCTACCACAACCGCAATGTCCGTGGTGTTGACGCCGAAAATCGCCGAGGACCTGGTCCGGCGTCTTGGTGACACGCGAAGGCCTGGGAGATTTGCTTTACTCCAGTGCAGGTCCTAAAGTCTTGAGGTTCGTAGGCGTGCCAGTCAATTTGACCCTGTAATTGACAAGGAGAAAAGAATGTTAAATTCGTGAGCCAATCGGCTGGAAGCCGGCTTGGACTCATCTCATCGGCCGATGGCCGATATGCACTGTAGCACTTATACATCGGCTTAAAGCCGATGACGGCAGGAGCGATAGCATAATATTAAACAAGTATCGCACTAGCCGATCATCGAAGGGATACTCAAAAACCGGCTATAAACTTGGTAAAATAAACAGGCAGAATGCGTAAGTAAATAAATCAAATAAACTCTAGCCGATCATAGTTTAGTGTTACTGGTATTGTCGTGAAAAGGTGCCCGTGCCCCGGCCCTTGCTCCTATCGGCTCCCGGGGTCTTCATCCGCTATCCGGGTTCATCCCCGGGTCCTTACCTAAGCTCGTGCCCGGGACCTCGTCTGGGGTCGTGCCCGGGAACCTGCTTGTACTTGCACTTGGATCGACAGAATAAACCAATCGGCTAGCCATTAGCCGATCGTAACAATAATATAGGCAAGAATGTGATAAGGCATGCAATAACATAAATGATAGACGATTGAGCCAGCCGACTATCGAACAGAACGATTATAAAATAAGACAATGAATAAATGTAGTCGGCTTCGACAGATAACTTATCGGCTAAGCACTCCGATAACACCATCGCATAACACCCATCGGCTCATCAAGAGTAAAGATATTATCGTCAGTCTAGTAGATCGGACCCAACCGTTGCAGCACAGACCGACGATGATAACGATATCTCAATGGGCCTTACCAAATTTTGGCGTTAACACGTGGCCGCGCCTTTTTGGTCGGGGATCTCGTCTTGAGGAAAATACAAACCACCAAAAACAGGCACAAACTATCCCCAAACTAGGAAGGGCCGTTCATTATTGCGGAGGTTACTCGGCCAGGCGCCTACCGACTGAAGACCGAAGACGGCGCCCTCATCAGCAACTCATGGAACATAGAACAGCTACGTCCTTTCTATACCTGAGTTTTATATTTTCCCATGTGTACAGTTTCTTTGACTCACTACACCAATTGTATCAACCGAGTAGTGAGTTGGGGGCTGCATGTATTATATGTGCATTGTCAATAATATATGAGCCTGTTTTACTTAAGTTAAGAAGTTTTACTATGACTTTGTCGCGTTTGCCCGAGTACAGCTTCCTACAGTGAACGATCTTATTAAGTTCTGATAGACTAACTCGGCGTAGGCTGTACAGTCGGGTAAATCTAATGACAACTGAGTAATAATTCAGAGCTTGGCGGCATTGCACATATATTTACACATGCTTTCCACAAAAATCTTTACATACCGACTACAGGATATATTGCTCTTACAAACCCAGGTCTCGGGTGATTATCTCCGCAGTCGGCCTTGCCCGGGCTATCAGCTCCAGCGCCTCCTCCGGCGTCGTCTCCTCGGCAAACCCCTCCTCGATGGCTTCTATGTCTGCCCTTGGGTAGATGGATTTGGTCATCGCCAGGATCTGGGCCATGCCGGCAATGACATGCTCATCCGAGTACCTCTTCAGGGCACTCGGTGCATCCTCAAGATGCGCCTCCACTTGGGGGATTCTGCTGCAGCTGGTTCCCAAAGGGCTGGGGTCTATAAGGTCAAGGAGCCCTTTCACGGACCGGATGAGGGCCTCCCATGACTCCCTGATAAGCCTTATCTCCTCTGTATAAAACCGATATTGTTGCTGGGAATTGGCCCTAGCAGCTACACGGGTTCAACGGCGAGTAAACTCGTCAGGCAAGGATTAATGGATTGGTTAAGATTATGGTCAAGGTGAAGACTTACTTTCATAGTCGGCCTCCCACTTGGCTGTGGTCTCCTCCAGTTCAGCCTTCTCTTTGCCGAGCTTGATGACGGCCTCCTTTAACTCAGCCCTTTCCCGTTCAAGTTCGGCATTGGCCTTAGCCAGGTCAGCCTTGTCCTTCTCAAGCTCGGCCTTGGCTTTTTCGGCCTCCTACAGCCGAGCCTCCCCCTCTGTTCGGGTCTTCAACTTGGCTTCGAGGGCTGCGCAACAGATTAGTCAAGAACTCGACCTTGCAGCCAAGACACAACTGGGTAGTCGGGAACAGTGCAGCTGGAGAAATACATCAAGGGTTCAGTCGAGAAGACGCATTCGGGAGACTCACCTCTAATCTTCCCGGCTTGGGCCCAGGTTTCATCCCTAAGCTGGGTGACGGCGTCCTTCAGCCAAGTCTCCCTCCCCTCGTGGCGCTCCTCCATTGCGGCCTTCAATGCCCAGAGCTGCTCTAATTCTGTGAGGTGTGGGGCCATTTGGGTCAGGACCTCGCCCATCTTCTCGTTGCGATCGACAAGCTTCTGCTCGGGAAAGGAACAAGTCAAGAGTGCAGTCAGACGTCAGAACAGGAAGACCCCCAAGATTCCACCACAACGAAAAGTGTACCTGAACCCCCTGAGACATGGCGATGGCGGCACGGAGCAGACCCTCACATTCCCTTTCCGCCGCGGCTTCATCGTACTTGTACCTCTTCGCAGTTCCATCGGGCGCCGTCCAATTGAACGTCCGGGGGAACCTATGAGGAGGAGCTTTGATCTGGGGGAGATTTGGGATCTCTGGCGGCGACGACAACGACGATGACCATGACGGCGACGGGGTCCTGACCCCCACATCGGTGACTCCTGCAGCCTCGGGGGCCAACTCGGGGGCTCCGGCAACGGCTTCGGCAGCGGGCGTTGGCTCAGGAGCTGGGGCAACGGCCTTGGCCACCACCCCTTGGTCGGGCAGCACTAGCGGCCCCGCAGTCGGGACCTCCTTAGTCTCCATGACTGGGATGGCCACCGGCTCAGCGGGTGTGATCGCGGGCGCCGGCTCGGCTGGGGCAGGTTCTTCAATGGGAGCAGCCGGAGCGGTCTCCTTGAGATAGATATCGGCGCACTTCCTACACGGCAAGACAGACATCAAAATACTACTGCAACAGGCAAGAATATTAGAAGATCTAGAGCAACTTACCTCTTGGAGAATTTAAGTTTTCCGCCGGGTGACCTAGGTCCCGGCGGAGCGACACGCCCAACCATCGGCTTAGTCGGCGGTGGCGTTGTAGCTAGAGTTGGCCCCGTTAGCGGCGTGACCAGCTCAGGCACCCGTGTGCTTAGCGGCGCTGGCTCAAATCGTGTACTCGGCGGCACTCTGGCCGGGCTAGGCAATGTCGAGCTCGGTCGCACCAGTCCCAACCTGGGACTTGAACGCCTGGGTGTCGCATCGGCGGTGTCCCTTATCTTCAGACCTCCTGCCGCGGCACTCAGCATCACAGCCCTCTTGCCTGATACAGAACTGGCTTTTTCCCCTCTTTCTTGGAGTCGGGTTGGGCAGTGGAGGGGCTCCTCGGCCTTGTGGAGGCCATGGGCCTCGGGTGCCTCACCACAAGCATATGGGCCACTCGGATAAAGGATGGGCTGAGACTTGTAATTAGAGATAAGATAGCACCCGGCAAACTTTGCCTTGTACGATAAGGAAAACACAGTCTTAGTCGGATAGGTTTCTATCTCTAAGAGGGAAATCCCTTGGCCGTATCCAACTGGGATTCCTCTCCTATACCCCTGCCCCCCCAGTATATAAGGGGAGGCAAGGTGCCCCCTGAGGGCAGAAGCACATAGACGCATATACAGAAGATCATCGATCTACAAACACCTCAAAGGAATACCATCACAACTGGACGTAGGGTATTACCTCACAACGAGGGCCTAAACCAGTATAAAACTCTCCTATGTTCCTTTGCAATCCATCGGATTTCCCATCGCCAAGTAGCCCCGTGTTATTATTGCCGGTGTAAAACATCGACAGTTGACACGCCAGGTAGGGGATCTCAGCGCAATCTACATCCAAGATATCGATGGATCCAGCAAGAGGAGTCGACAGCGACAAGTTCTCCCCCGAAGACACAATTTCCTTTGGAAGCCTCGACTTCATCGCCGACCAGATCGGCAATCTGACCTTGGCCGAAGCAGATCCAATCCAGCGGGCTGAGGAACTAGCCGACTCCGTGCCAGTCGGCCCACCAGATGCGGCGGTCATCATCATCAAGCCGTAGCACCAATTTTCTACGTCGCCGAGCCACGGGACAACTTCCTCCGCCGGTGTTCGGCCCGAGCTAGGCCTTGAGTCAGCTCGGGTCGGGCTAGGAAGGAGGGAGATCGCCAATCTCCCACTCGGATTCGGCAACACCACGCTCCTACACTCCACGCGGCACTCCCAATCTCCTGCGCTTCAATTTGGACACGGCCCTGAGCCATTTCAGATTGGATCTAGGGTGATCGGGGCGATTCTCACTCCGCTCAACTACGCAGACTCTGACTCCTAGTCGGACAATAGTTCAAACTCTAGTTTGGACACCAGCTTAGCGGGTCTCCTCATCCCCCACGAAATCTTCATGGCATCAACGCCCCCACAGGAGGTTCGCCGAGCACAAGAGGAACAACAAGAAGAGGCCCGCTGACTACGGGAGGAAGCCAACCGCGAGGCTCGCAATGACGGGCTACGCCAGGCTGGGCGAGTCGCCCAACAACAGATCCTCCAAACCAAAGTCGGCGACCACGACGTCTTTGTCATGCCACAACAGAACGTTGTGGCAGCGGCAACCCTGTTGGACACTCTCCAGCTTGGGCCTGATCACTAGGCCACCCCGACTATCACCAAGATCAAGGCAATGATCACAGCTGCTGCCTGTCAACAGCAACAGCAGTCAAGTGACACAATTATACCGACCAATCGGTCGGGTTCTCCAGCGGTAGGATCATCTGCGTCAACTCGACGCCGGGCGGCCGGCTCAAGTCGGCCATGCGAGGAGTCCCGACAAGCTTCACGCGGCGGTGCCAATAACGACAATCGGCGGCGTCATCAATACGATCGCCGACCCAACCAAGACCTCCGAGTGTGTCGGTGTTTTACACCGGCAATAAATATATGGGGCTACTCGGCGGATGAAAACTCGATGGATTGCAAAGGAACACAGGGAGATTTTATACTGGTTCAGGCCCTCGATGTGAGGTAATACCCTACGTCCAGTTTATATGTATTCCTTTGAGGAATTATGGTTGCGATTCTGATGAACCGTATGGCCGTGAGCTTATGTCTGCTCTCCTGCCCTCATGGGGCGCCCTGCCTCCCTTTATATACTGGGGGACAGGGTTACAAGGTAGGAGTCCCCATCGGATTACGACTAGGAGATCTCCCCTTAGAGATATAACGCACCCGACTAGGACTGTATATTCCTTTCTATACAAGGCGAAGTCTGCCGAATCTAGCTATATCTCTAATTACAAGGCTAGGCCCATCCTCTATCCGAGTGGCCCATATGCTTGTCATGAGGTACTCGGGGCCCATGGCACCCACAGTAGCCCCCGAGACCTTCATAGTTGAGTCACAGCTGATGCCAAGTGCTCATCCTCCACGGTGAAGTCTTCCCGAGTGCATTGCTCCCGAGTGCTCTTTGTCTGAGTGCTGCTTCTCCCGAGTCCTGCTTCATGTCAGCTGGCAGCGAGGCTATGAAGGGCTCCATGTAGATGTTGGAATAGTGTGCGCCGAATAGGTGCACCTATTAGGTGTAGCCCCCGACTTTGTGCTTAATTGTGAAGACAATTAAACATAAAGTCAAAGATCTTTAACCTTGTAGTCTTTCCCGAGTAGTATACTACTGGTATATGAGACTCTTCGGTATCATGTCAACCGGAATATGATTTATAGTCTTGCCGAGCAGGGAACTACTCGGATGTAGGACTCTTCGACTTCTTGTCAGTCGGAATGTGTGTCTATAGTCTTGCCGAGTAGGATGCTACTCGTATATGAGACTCTTCAGCGTCATGTCAGCTGGAAAGAAGGGTTTATAGTCTTTCCCGAGTAGTATACTACTCGAAAATCAGACTCGTCGGCATCATGTCAGCCGGGATGATTATTTATAGTCTTTCCCAAGTAATATATTACTCGAAAATTAGACTCGTCAACTTCATGTCAGCTGGAAAAGGTGTTTATAGTCTTTCCCGAGTGGCGACCCATTCGGAAGTTAGACCCTTCAGCTCGTTAGCTGGAAGAATGTTATAATGTTGCTCATGGCAACTGATGGCCACGCATGTAGGCCGAGTACCACTTTATGAAAATAAATCCACGGCGTGGTCAGGTGTACCCGAGAAAGATACCTGCATCCCCAATTTTAATGAAGACCAGCTTGTGATCCTTGTAAGGATATATCCTCGAGACCTGGTGGATAAAACAGATACCCAAACATATATGTTTAGCAATAAGGCTCTCATGAAGCATATCTGTTTACCTCATCGGCTCCTGTTGGTAGCACCAGCGCTATAATTTCAACTCAGCCTGCGGGCGGCCCACATGGAGCATGCTACTGTAGGAACTCATATCTTGGTGGCTGCTATCAAATAAGCCGGCCTGAGCCGACCTATCCGGCATAGCTCTATAGAAGTATCATCCATCGCATGTCAGGATGAGTTTTTTGGTGTCGGTAACCACAATCAGCTAGAGAAATCCTTATTCGCAAGCCTTTCCGACTTACGTTCTGGATGCAACCTGGTTGCCACATAAGCCTGAGTGGGTATATTGCAGGATCTGCTTGCCCTCCTCAGGTGTGACGCAGTGCATGAGAACTCCGGATGCACTTTGACGATGTAAGTCTTCTCTGACTTGGGTAAAGCCGAACAAGGTACCCGAACCTTGCATTAGCAGAGGGTTCGGCTGGCGACCCTCATGGGGCGTACCCTATCCAACAGAGTTATAGCCAAGCTAGGCACCCAAATCTTGCATTAGCATAGGATTTGGCTAGCGACCCTCATGGGGCGTACCCAACCTGACAGAGCTGTGACCAAATAAGGTACCCGAACCTAGCATTAGCATAGGATTCGGCTGGCGACCCTCATGGGGCGTATCCTACTTAGCCGAGTAGTACACAGCCCCGACTGGCGCCGGAGGCCGATTATTAGCTCGCATGGAGCGTAGCCGGGGAAGATGACGTCCCGACTGGCACAAGTACTCGGTAAATAGTCCTCATGGAGCATCCCGAGTGTATTTTGGCAGACTTGTCCAGCCCCCGAGCGTAGGATATAGGCTCGCAGCCCTGAGTTCCTGTCACGCGTATCCGGAGCTGGGCCTGCAAAATAAAAATATCGGATGAGTAGCATCTGATGATGGAAATAATCACCCGAATAAAATGTATTTTACAATATATGTAAATACGTGTTCTTCCTCTTTTTGATATTAATTTCCTCGAGTAGTTGACCCCTTACGTTTAAGCACTCTGCCTGACTAGTCATAGCCCCCTAGCGTCGGGAGTTGGCTCATGGCTCTTTCCCAGACACGCGTTTTGGGTGACTTGAGTTCGTCTTACATGGGGCAGAGTTTCACGGATCGAGATTTATGCTACTCAAGTACTTTTGTAATCGTTTAAGAGCAAAAACAGAAAAAAGTAAATGTGCAGCTTGTACACCTATTAGGTGTAAGCGGCTGCGGCACTAGCAAGGCCGAGTGAGGAGATGTTTATCAGAAAGCGACTTAGCTGTTCGGTATTTGGGAGTGGGGATGCCATCCTTGTGTTTGGGCTTGTGAGCCCCCGAGCATGTCACTTGTTGTTCTGATAATCCTCAGTTGTTAAAGGTCGGAGACGGTTGTGACCGACTGCCACAATGGAGCCGTCTGACTTGCGTTTGCGATTCCCAGCTTTAGTCGGGACCGCGTCGTCGGTGTCGTCCCGTTTCTTCTGTCAGGGTGACTTGTTGTCATCGAGGGCCTTGGCAACAGCGTGGGCCTAGTCGGCGTACTTGTTTGCCATGTCGAATAGGGCCTTGACAGAGTTGGGAGGCTTCCGCGTGAATTTGTCGATGAACGAGGTGTCTTTGACTCCTTTTCGAAAGGCGGCGATGACGACCTCGTCCTTGATCTTCGGGATTGAGTTCCTCTTCTCAGAAAACCTCTTGATGAAGTCACGAAGATACTCGTTCTTCCTTTGGCGCAACTGATATAGGTCGTACTCGAAAGATGGCCTCTCGTATGTTCCCTGGAAGTTGGCGATGAAGCGTTCCCGGAGTTCTCTCCAGGAGCCGATTGATTGCTTGGGAAGTCCTGTTAGCCATGTCCTCGCTGAGTCGGCTAAAGCGATTGGGAGGTAGTTAGCCATGACTTTGTGATTTCCCCCAGCTGCTCGGATCGCCAGAGTGTAGACCGTGAGCCAGGACTCGGGATTGGTTTTGCCATCGTATTTGTCGATGCCTGTAGGCTTGAAACCCGACGGCCAGTCGACCTGTTGTAGCTCTTGGGTGAAGGCTGGTATGCCTCCGTCTTCATGAGGACTCCGACCCCGACTACGGCGGCGAAACCGCTCGTGGTGGAGGCCGAAATGCTCGTTCTCGTCTTCCAGTTGGCGTTGCTCGTCTTCTTCTCGTTCGCGGCGCCGAGCATTGGTGTCCTGTCGAAGATCACGCCATAGTTGGCCTCGGAGATCCCGGTTGTCCCGACGGTCACTTCGACGTTGCCGGTTGTTGCTTGGGTTGCCGAGTGACGTTTGGCGCGACTCCGTGCGCAGCCGACTAGAGCCGGCTGCTCGGCGTCGCTTTGAGGTAGACAAGACTGCCATTGGGGATGCTGACCGGTTGGTCGGTATGAGGGTATCACCCGACTGTTGGTGCTGTTGACATGCAGCGGCGCTAAGCAGGGCTTTTATCCTTGCGATCGTCGGGGTGGCCTGGTGATCAGGCCCAAGTTGGACCGTGTCTAGTAGGGTTGCGGCGGCCACGATGTTCTGTTGTGGCGTGACGAAGACGTCGTGGTCGCCGACTTTTGTTTGGAGGGTTTGTTGCTGAGCGGTTCGCCCAGCCCTGCGTAGGCCGTCGTTGCGGACGTGCAGGCGTCTTGCTTCTTCCTCCTATTGTTCTCGCAGTCGACAGGCCTCCTCCTCTTGTTGTTCGTGTAGTCGGCGTGATTCCTGAGTAGGAGTAGAGCCTTTGGATGCCATGAAGATTTCTCGTGGCGGGAAGAAGCTTGCCGAACTGCTGTCTGACTTAGAGTCGGAATCCGACTGGGAGTCGTAGTCCGACTGAGAGTCGTAGACGGAATAGTTGATGGGGGTGATTACAACTCCGACCTCCCTAGATCCGATCTCGAGCGGCTCGGGGCCGTATCCGAGTCGAACTCCAGAGGATCGGGTTTGCCGCGTCGGATGTAGATTGTAGATATCCGCGGCGTCGCCGAGTCCGAACCGGAAATTGACGATCTCTTCCTTTTTTGGCCCGATCTCGGCGGGCTAAAAATCGAGTCCGAGTCGAACACCGAAAGAAAGAGTTGTCCCTGGACTCGGGCATATTGGAGATCGCCGCAGCATGTCATGAAAGATTGCTGCAGCATCGTGTAGGCCGACTGGCGCAGAGTCGGCTGGTTCCCTGGCGGATCGGATCGAGTCCGAGTCGGCCAAGGTGAGATTGCCGATCTGATCGGCGGCGAAGTCGAGGCTTCCGAATGCAATTGTATCTCCGAGGGAGAGTTTGCCGTCGTCGACTCCGGTTGCTGGATCCATCGAGCTTGTAGATGTAGATTGCGCCGAAGCCCCTACCTGGCGCGCCAACTGTCGGTGTTTTACACCAGCAATAAATATATGGGGCTACTCGGCGGATGGAAACTCGGTGGATTGCAAAGGAACACAGGGAGATTTTATACTGGTTCAGGCCCTCGATGTGAGGTAATACCCTACGTCCAGTTTATATGTATTCCTTTGAGGAATTATGGTGGCGATTCTGATGAACCGTATGGCCGTGAGCTTATGTCTGCTCTCCTGCCCTCATGGGGCGCCCTGCCTCCCTTTATATACTGGGGGACAGGGTTACAAGGTAGGAGTCCCCATCGGATTACGACTAGGAGATCTCCCCTTAGAGATATAACGCACCCGACTAGGACTGTATATTCCTTTCTATACAAGGCGAAGTCTGCCGAATCTAGCTATATCTCTAATTACAAGGCTAGGCCCATCCTCTATCCGAGTGGCCCATATGCTTGTCATGAGGTACCCGGGGCCCATGGCACCCACAGAGTGCGACTACAGCGAGACCTTCGCCATACCATCAACGCCCTGCGCGAAGAGCGCGAAGAAGATGAGCGCCGCCAATTGGAGGACGAAAACGAGCGCTTCAGCTTCCACCACGAACGGTTACGCCGCCGAAGTCGGAGCCGGAGCCCACACAAAGATGAGGGCGTTCCAGCCTTCACCCATGATCTCCAGGACGTCGACTGGCCGTCGGGCTTCAAGCCTACCGGAATCGAGAAATACGACGGCAAAACCAATCCGAAGTCCTAGCTCACCGTATATACCCTGGTAATTCGTGCAGCCAGGGGTGATCATAAGGCCATGGCTAACTACCTCCCAGTCGCTCTAGCCGACTCGGCGAGGACATGGCTATCCGGTCTCCCGAGGCGGTCGATCGGTTCCTGGGGACAACTCAGGGAGCAGTTCATTGCTAACTTCTAGGGGACCTACGAGAGGCCGTCTTCAGAGCACGATCTTTATCAACTACACCAAAAGAAGAACGAGTCTCTACGCGAATTTATCAAGAGGTTTTCCGAGAAGCGCAACCAAATTCCTACTATCAAGGACGAGGCCGTCATCGCCGCCTTCCGCAAGGGAGTAAAGGACGCCCCGTTCATCGCGAAGTTCACTCGGAAGCCGCCATCCACTGTCCGGGCACTCTTCGATATGGCCAACAAATACGCCGACTCGGCCGAAGCGGTCACCGAGGCCTTCGACGAGAACAAGGAGTCCTGACAAAAAGACCAAAAGGCAAAAGCTGACAATGAGCCATCTCAAAACAAGTCCAGCAGCCGCAAGCGGAAGTCGGACAACGAGGTGGCCAACATGGAGTGCACTCGGACGCGGCCCCAATGGAACAACGACTACCAGAAAGTCATGAGTGGGCCATGCCCCTTCCACCCCAAGGGCAAGCACGTGGCCAAAGACTACTACATGCTCAAGAAGTTTGCCTCCGAGCAGGCTTCATCGTCTGGCGCAGACAAGGACAAGGACAAGCCAGACTTGGGCCTGGCCGACAACTTTCAAGACCCCCAGGCCGAGCTCAATCACATTTTTAGAGGCATGGCCGGACGTATACGACGCCAGCCCCAGCGCCGCCGATCCTTAGAGAATCGTCGAAGTACATTGTCCAGTACTCTAGCTTCGCTGTTGATGTAGGCATCTGGACTTCTGTCCACTCGGCCACGAAGTTAGCTAGATCTTGTGATTTGATTACTGTCCGTGGCTGAAAGGTGATGTCGAACGCCATCAACTCGAGCATCCATTTAGTGATTTGGCCGGTGGCCTCGCGGTTATGTAGGACGTCCCCGAGTGGATATGATGTGACCACCGTGACTTGATGCGATTGAAAGTAGTGCACCAGCTTTCGGACAGTGATGAGTAGGCCTTAAAGCAGCTTCTGGACCTATGGATATCTCGTCTTTGAGTCGGCTAGGACCTCGCTGATGAAGTAGACTGGCCGTTGAACTTTTTGTATGTGACCCGATTCGAATCGCTCGACCGCCAGCACCGTGCTGACTACTGTTAACGCCAAAATTCGGTAAGGCCCTGTATCAGATTCGGTCAAAGGAGAGATTACAGTCAACTGACGGAGAAGAGACCGGAATCGGGAAGGAGCCGTGAAGACTGTTACTTGGCAGTTATTTACTGTACCTATTAATTAGGCAGGTGTTTATCTTTAGGAAACCTGACCTCATGTCCGGTCAGGATTAGTTAGCGTTTTTTTGTTATGGATAGGAAATCATGTATCGTGTCCTATAAGGACTCATGTAACTCGGGGTATAAATACGTATGCCCGGGGACCTTGTAAATCATCACTCGATCAATACAAACTTCGACGCATCGCCACCCCTTCGACGGGATCTTGCTTCTCGAGCCGGGCTACATCGGTTAGGTCCGAACTCCTGCGAGAGGGTAAGTCTCATCACCCCGGCTACCTATCGGCTAGGACTTCCTCGGTTAGGTCCGATATTCTAGTCGGTTTATGGTAGTCGGCTTACCACGATATATTTACTTTGTCTATGGCTGCATCAGTTCAGTTTGATCTCATAGATTGATTAGGTATATCACATCACGTGTGCGTAGATCGTATCGGCTTACTAGGAACGGTTTATCATCAGTTTGTGCTGCATCGGTTAGGTCCGACCTACTAAACTGCTAGTGATAAACCGATCCTGCTAAGTCGATGCTTTACGCGCAGGCGTCTTATTGGGGTGTATAGCCGGTAAGTTATCTTCATCATGATCGCATTATATCTATCGGCTCATTGAGGTATCGTTATCATCATCGGTCTGTGCTGCAACGGTTGGGTCCGATATACTAGACTGACGATAATAGCTTTACTCTTGATGAGCTGATGGGTGTTATGCGATGTTGTTATCGGAGTGCTTAGCCGATAAGTTATCTGTCGAAGCCGACTACATTTATTCATTGTCTTATTTTATAATCGGCCTCTAGCCCTTTTATTCATATGTTCTGTTCAATAGTCGGCTGGCTCATCAATTGTCTATCATTTATGTCATTGCATACCTTATTACATATTCTTGCCTATATTATTGTTATGATCGGCTAAGGGCTAGCCGATTGGTTTATTCTGCCGATCCAAGTGCAAGTACAAGCAGGTTTCCGGGCACGACCCTAGGTGAGAACCCGGGCACGAGCTTAGGTAAGGACCCGGGTATGGGCCCGGACAGCGGATGAAGACCCCGGGAGCCGATATGAGCAAGGACCCGAGCACGGGCACATTTTCACGGCAATACCAGTAACACTAAACTATGATCGGCTAGAGTTTATCTAATTTATTTACTTACGCATTCTGCCTGTTTATTTTTGTCGATGTTTTACACCGGCAATAAATATATGGGCTACTCGGCGGATGGAAACTCGGTGGATTGCAAAGGAACACAAGGAGATTTTTATACTGGTTCAGGCCCTCAATGTGAGGTAATACCCTACGTCCAGTTTGTATGTATTCCTTTGAGGATATACGGTGGTAGTTCTGATGAACTGTATGGCCGTGTGCTTCTATGAGCTCTTCTGCCCTCATGGGGCGCCCTGCCTCCCCTTATATACTGGGGGACAGGGTTACAAGGTAGGAGTCCCCATCGGATTAAGACTAGGAGATCTCCCCTTAGAGATATAACGCACCCGACTAGGACTGTATATTCCTTTCTATACAAGGCGAAGTCTGCCGAATCTAGCTATATCTCTAATTACAAGGCTAGGCCCATCCTCTATCCGAGTGGCCCATATGCTTGTCATGAGGTACCCGAGGCCCATGGCACCCACAGTAGCCCCCGAGACCTTCATAGTTGAGTCACAGCTGATGCCGAGTGCTCATCCTCCACGGTGAAGTCTTCCCGAGTGTATTGCTCCCGAGTGCTCTTTGTCTGAGTGCTGCTTCTCCCGAGTCCTGCTTCATGTCAGCTGGCAGCGAGGCTATGAAGGGCTCCATGTAGATGTTGGAATAGTGTGCGCCGAATAGGCGCACCTATTAGGTGTAGCCCCCGACTTTGTGCTTAATTGTGAAAACAATTAAACATGAAGTCAAAGATCTTTAACCTTGTAGTCTTTCCCGAGTAGATTACTACTGGTACACGAGACTCTTCGGTATCATGTCAACCGGAATATGATTTATAGTCTTGCCGAGTAGGGAACTACTCGTATATAGGACTCTTCAACTTCATGTCAGTCGGAATGTGTGTTTATAGTCTTGCCGAGTAGGATGCTACTCGTATATGGAACTCTTCAGCGTCATGTCAGCTGGAAAGAAGGGTTTATAGTCTTTCCCGAGTAGTATACTACTCGAAAATCAGACTCATCGGCGTCATGTCAGCCGGGATGATTATTTATAGTCTTTCCCAAGTAATATATTACTCGAAAATTAGACTCGTCAGCTTCATGTCAGCTGGAAAAGGGTTTATAGTCTTTCCCGAGTGGCGTCCCATTCGGAAGTTAGACTCTTCAGCTCGTCAGCTGGAAGATTGTTTATAGTCTTTCCCGAGTAGTGCACTACTCGAAAATTCGACTCGTCGGCATCATGTCAGCCGGGAATGAGAATTTTATAGTCTCTCCCGAGTAGTGTACTACTCGAAAGTTAGACTCATCCGCGTCATGTCAGCGGGAATGAGAATTTTATAGTCTCTCCCGAGTAGTGTACTACTCGAAAGTTAGACTCATCCGCGTCATGTCAGCGGGAATGAGAATTTTATAGTCTCTCCCGAGTAGTGTACTACTCGAAAGTTAGACTCATCCGCGTCATGTCAGCGGGAATAATGCTGCTCATGGCAACTGGTGGCCACGCATGTAGGCCGAGTACCACTGTATGAAAAATAAATCCATTACGTGGTTAGGTGTACTCGAGAGAGATACCTGCATCTCCAATTTTAATGAAGACCAGCTTGTGATCCTTGTAAGGATGTATCCTCGAGACCTGGTGGATAAGACAGATACCCAAACATATATGTTTAGCAATAAGGCTCTCATGAAGCATATCTGTTTACCTCATCGGTTCCTGTGGGTAGCACCAGCGCTATAATTTCAACTCAGCCTGCGGGCGGCCCACATGGAGCATGCTACTGTAGGAACTCATATCTTGGTGGCTGCTACCAAATAAGCCGGTCTGAGCCGACCTATCCAGCATAGCTCTAGAGAAGTATCATCCATCGCATGTCAGGATGAGTTTTTTGGTGTTGGTAACCGCAATCAGCCAGAGAAATCCTTATTCGCAAGCCTTTCCGACTTACGTTCTGGATGCAAACTGGTTGCCACATGTACCCGAGTAGGTATGTTGCAGGATCTGCTTGCCCTCCTCAGGTGTGACGCAGTGCATGAGAACTCCGGATGCGCTTTGACGATGTAAGTCTTCTCTGACTTGGGAAAAGCCGAACAAGGTACCCGAACCTTGCATTAGCAGAGGGTTCGGCTGGTGACCCTCATGGGGCGTACCCTATCCAACAGTGTTATAGCCAAGCTAGGCACCCGAATCTTGCATTAGCATAGGATTCGGCTAGCGACCCTCATGGGGCGTACCCAACCTGATAGAGTTGCGGCCAAATAAGGTACCCGAACCTAGCATTAGCGTAGGATTCGGCTGGCGACCCTCATGGGGCATACCCTACTTAGCCGAGTGGTATACAGCCCCGACTGGCGCCGGGGGCCGATTGTTGGCTCGCATGGAGCGTAGTCGGGGAAGATGACGTCCCGACTGGCGCAAGTACTCGGTGAGTAGCCCTCATGGAGCATCCCGAGTGTATTTTGGCAGACTTGTCCAGCCCCCGAGCGTAGGAGATAGGCTCGAAGCCCTGAGTTCCTGTCACGCATATCCGGAGCTGGGCCTGCAATATAAAAATATCGGATGAGTAGCATCTGATGATGAAAATAATCACCCGAATAAAATGTATTTTACAATGTATGTAAATACGTGTTCTTCCTCTTTTTGATATTAATTTCCTCGAGTAGTTGACCCCTTACGTTTAAGCACTCTGCCCGACTAGTCATAGCCCCCTAGCATCGGGAGTTGGCTCATGGCTCTTTCCCAGGCACGCGTTTTGGGTGACTTGAGTTCGTCTTACATGGAGCAGAGTTTCACGGATCGAGATTTATGCTACTCGAGTACTTTTGTAATCATTTAAGAGCAAAAACGGAAAAAAGTAAATGCGCAGCTTGTACACCTATTAGGTGTAAGCGGCTGTGGCACTAGCAAGGCCGAGTAAGGAGATGTTTATCAGAAAGCGACTTAGCTGTTCGGTATTTGGGAGTGGGGATGCCATCCTCGTGTTTGAGCTTGTGAGCCCCCGAGCATGTCGCTTGTTGTTCTGATAATCTTCAGTTGTTGAAGGTCGAAGGCGGTTGTGACCGACTGCCACAATAGAGCCGTCTGACTTGCGTTTGCAATTCCCAGCTTTAGTCGGGACCGCGTCGTCGGTGTCGTCCCGCTTCTTCTGTCAGGGTGACTTGTTGTCATCAAGGGCCTCGGCAACAGCGTGAGCCGAGTCGGCGTACTTGTTTGCCATGTCGAATAGGGCCTTGACAGAGTTGGGAGGCTTCCGCGTGAATTTGTCGATGAACGAGGTGTCTCTGACTCCTTTTCGAAAGGCGGCGATGATGACCTCGTCCTTGATCTTCGGGATTGAGTTCCTCCTCTCAGAAAACCTCTTGATGAAGTCACGAAGAGACTCGTTCTTCCTTTGGCGCAATTGATATAGGTCGTACTCGGAAGATGGCCTCTCGTATGTTCCCTGGAAGTTGGTGATGAACCGTTCCCGGAGTTCTCCCCAAGAGCCGATTGATCGCTTTGGGAGTCCTGTTAGCCATGTCCTCGCTGAGTCGGCTAAAGCGACTGGGAGGTAGTTAGCCATGACTTTTGTGATTTCCTCAGCTGCTCGGATCGCCAGAGTGTAGACCGTGAGCCAGGACTCGGGATTGGTCTTGCCGTCGTATTTGTCGATGCCTGTAGGCTTGAAACCCGGCGGCCAGTCGACCTGTTGTAGCTCCTGGGTGAAGGCTGGTATGCCTCCATCGTCATGAGGACTCCGACCCCGACTACGGCGGCGAAACCGCTCGTGATGGAGGCCGAAATGCTCGTTCTCGTCTTCCAGTTGGCGTTGCTCGTCTTCTTCTCGTTCGCGCGCCGAGCATTGGTGTCCTGCCGAAGATCATGCCATAGTTGGCCTCGGAGATCCCGGTTGTCCCGACGGTCACTTCGACGTTGCCGGTTGTTGTTTGGGTTGCCGAGTGACGTCTGACGTGCCGCCGTATGCAGCTGACTGGAGCCAGCCGCGCGGCGTCGCTTTGAGGTAGACGAGACTGCCGTTGGGAATGTCGACCGATTGGTCGGTATGAGGGTATCGCCCGACTGTTGGTGCTGCTGACATGCAGCAGCGGTAAGCATGGCTTTTATTCTTGCGATCGTCGGGGTGGCCTGGTGATCAGGCCCAAGTTGGACCGTGTCCAGTAGGGTTGCGGCGGCCACGATGTTCTGTTGTGGCGTGACGAAGACGTCGTGGTCGCCGACTCGGGTTTGGAGGGCTTGTTGCTGAGCAGTCCGCCCGGCTCTGCACAGATCGTCGTTGCGGGCGCGCAGGCGTCTTGCTTCTTCCTCTTGTTGTTTTCGCAGTCGGCTGGCCTCCTCCTCTTGTGGCTCGTGTCGTCGGCATGATTCCTGAATAGGAGTCGAGCCTCTAGATGCCATGAAAATTTCTCGTGGCGGAGTGAAGCTTGCCGAGCTGGTATCCGACTTAGAGTCGTAGTCCGACTGAGAGTCGTAGTCGGAATAGTTGATGGGGGTGATTACCACTCCGACCTCCCTAGATCCGATCTCGAGCGGCTCGGGGCCGTATCCGAGTCGAACTCCAGGGGATCGAGTTTGCCGCGTCGGACGTAGGTTGTAGATATCCGTGGCGTCGCCGAGTCCGAACGGGAAATTGACGATCTCTTCCCTTCTCGGCCCGATCTCGGCCGGCTCGAAACCGAGTCCGAGTCGAACACTGAAAGGAAGAGTTGTCCCTGGGCTCGGGCGTATAGGAGATCGCCGCAGCATGTCGTCGAAGATTGCCGCAGCGTCGTGTGGGCCGACTGGCGCGGAGTCGGCTGGTTCCTCGACCGGTTGGATCGTGTCCGTGTCGGCCAAGGCGAGATTGCCGATCTGGTCGGCGATGACGTCGAGGCTTCTGAATGTGATTGTATCTCCGGGGGAGAGTTCGCCGCCATCGACTTTGGTTGCTGGATCCATCGAGCTTGTAGATGTAGATCGCGCCGATCCCCTACCTGGCGCGCCAACTGTCGATGTTTTACACCGGCAATAAATATATGGGGCTACTCGGCGGATGGAAACTCGGTGGATTGCAAAGGAACACAAGGAGATTTTTATACTGGTTCAGGCCCTCAATGTGAGGTAATACCCTACGTCCAGTTTGTATGTATTCCTTTGAGGATATACGGTGGTAGTTCTGATGAACTATATGGCCGTGTGCTTCTATGAGCTCTTCTGCCCTCATGGGGCGCCCTGCCTCCCCTTATATACTGGGGGACAGGGTTACAAGGTAGGAGTCCCCATCGGATTACGACTAGGAGATCTCCCCTTAGAGATATAACGCACCCGACTAGGACTGTATATTCCTTTCTATACAAGGCGAAGTCTGCCGAATCTAGCTATATCTCTAATTACAAGGCTAGGCCCATCCTCTATCCGAGTGGCCCATATGCTTGTCATGAGGTACCCGGGGCCGATGGCACCCACAATTTTACTAAGTTTATAGCCGGTTTTTGAGTATCCCTTCGATGATCGACTAGCGCGATACTTGTTTATTATTATGCTATTGCTCCTGCCGTCATCGGCTTTAAGCCGATGTATAAGTGCTACAGTGCATATCGGCCATCGGCCGATGAGATGAGTCCAAGCCGGCTTCCAGCCGATTGGCTCACGAATTTAACATTCCTTTCTCCTTGTCAATTACAGGATCAAATTGACTGGCACGCCTACGAACCTCAAGACTTTAGGACCTGCACTGGAGCTAAGCAGATCTCCTAGGCCTTCGCGTGTCACCAAGACGCCGGACGGCCCCGGCGGGTTTTCGGCGTCAACACGCTTTTGGCACGCCCGGTGGGACCACGAAGTTTCAACCCAAAGTTTCAACGCGAAGTTTTGACAATCAGACCTGCAACATGGCCAGCAAAGAGATCAAGATAGACAACGTAATTCCAGTCAGCATGGAGGATTTAACAGAAGAGCAGAAACAACAGATTGAGCAAACTATGGCCAACTTTCAGAAGCTGTGCTTAGAGTCCTTCAGTATGACAAGGCAAGGGCTGATTCAGAAATCCCAGTTTCCGAAGCCAGTATTGGTTGGAGAATCGAGCCATACACAACCCGAGAGCCCACCGATTAAACCTTTGCAGGAGATGGTCAATGAGGCCGTACACCACGCGCTCATTAATCAGTCGGGGATCTTGGTAAATACATTACATAACCTCATCAAGAAGACTGTTGATGGATCGATTGCCCAAGAACCAACTCGGGTCCTGTTTACCTCCCACCAAAGGTTGAACCAACTCAGATTGCTTACAACATCAGCAGGGATATACCAGAACATATGTTTACACAAAACTAGGCTGGGGGGCAACAGGATATTCCTGCTGGGTACCATCGGACTGCCTACTATGGAGGATATCAGCAGAATTATCCAGGAGGCGGGGCTGATCCAGGTACTTATCAGAGGGAGTATAACAGACAGAATCGACAACAAACTCCACCCGTGCAATACCAACAAGACAACCTGAGGGAAGAAGATCTATCAACAAAGGTTGCTGAAATAGTAAGGGAGCAGTTCGGGATCAAGCCCAAGGAACAAACATTCATGTATCAGCATCCATATCCTGAGTGGTTCGACAGAGTTCCGTTACCGCACCGATACAGGGTCCCGGATTTTTCTATGTTCTCAGGGCAGGACAACACGTCTACAGTGGAACATGTCAGCCGATTCCTGGCACAGTGCGGGGAGGCATCGGCTGAAGAAGCTCTAAGGGTTAGGTTTTTCCCCTTATCATTATCAGGATCGGCTTTTACATGGTTTTCCTCATTGCCACCGAATTCCGTTCGGGGGTGGGCCGATCTGGAGAAACAGTTTCACAAATATTTCTTTGCTGGAATTCATGAGTTGAGACTGTCAGATTTGACATCGGTTAAACAACGTCCAGATGAAACAGTACCGGAATACGTTCAGCGATTTCGGGACATCAGAAACTAATGTTATAGTTTAAACCTGAGCGATGGGCATCTGGCCGATCTGGCTTTTCAGGGACTCTTGGCGCCGATCAAAGAGAAGTTTTCATCTCAAGAGTTCGAATCCTTGGCGCATCTGGTGCAGAGGGTATCGGCTCATGAAAGCCGATTTCAGGAAGCGAAGAAGGGTAAATTTCAAAGACGAGTTGCCCAGGTACAAGTATACTCATCAAGTTCAGACGATGAGGAATCCGATGCTGAAGTTGGATTGGCAGAGTGGACCAGGAACAAGAGATTAGTATCGTGCCCATGGGTCAAAGATATTGGCAAGGAGGAGCGATATGATTTTGATATTAGTAAGGCCGATAAAATCTTTGACTTGCTGTTACAAGAGAAGCAGATACAACTGCCGCCAAATCACGTGATTCCATCAGCCGAAGAACTGAAGAAGAAAAGGTATTGCAAATGGCACAATACTATATCACATCATACTAACGAGTGCAAAGTTTTTCGGCAACAAATTCAATCAGCTGTCGAGCAGGGAAGAATCAAGTTCGAGGACAAGAAACCGATGAAGATTGATGGGCACCCGTTCCCTGTAAACATGGTTTATGCGGGATCATCATCAAGAGATCAGGCCGATGAAGCAAGACGTCAAAAATATAAGTCAAGATTACTTCATCGGACATGATAGAAAAATATTCAAGATACGAGGAACAGAGGGATGAGTTAGAAAGATATAATCCACATTGGGACTGCCCGTTTTTTCGGTTCTGCTGGGATCAAGGAATGAGACTGCCATCAGCTGAAAATTGCCCCGAGTGCAGCAGTGCAGGGAATCGGCATGATCGCCAGCAGGAGTTTTCGCGGAATCGGTCGCTTGGGAAAAGAGCATCGGTTCATAGCCGATTAGGGCCGATCCATGAAGAGTTCCTTGAAGAGGATGGAGAGGATGAAGAGGAAGTACATGAAGAACAAGTCCAGAATCCTCAATGGTGCCCTAGTGGGATATTCACGAAAAATCAGAAGAGGAGGGCACAACGTTTACGACACCGAGAGCAACAGGAAGAACAGAGTCAAGATCAGGGAGAGGCCGATCATCGTCACAAGAAAACTAAACAGGTTTGGCGCGTAAAGAGAAAAGATGATGAACCTGATCGATCGGCCCCAGCAAATATGGTGTTCTTTTTACCTCAGGAGTATAGAGCACTTTCATCAGATGAGGAAGGCGATGAGGAGATTTTTGCTCAGCTGACGTTACAACCCGATCAGGCTATATTTGACAAGCCTGAGGAGTCAGAGCATCGGCACCTAAAGCCATTATACATCAAGGGCTATGTGAATGGGAAGCCGATGGCAAAGATGCTGGTGGATGGGGGAGCAGCAGTTAATCTCATGCCTCATGCCACATTCCGAAAATTGGGGAAGACTGCCGAAGATCTGATCAAGACAAATATGGTGCTAAAGAACTTCGGTGGGAATTCATCAGAAGCTAAAGGTGTGTTGAACGTGGAGTTGACGGTAGGGAATAAGACATTACCCACCACGTTTTTCGTCATTGACGGGAAGGGGTCGTATAGTTTGCTTCTCGGCAGGGACTGGATTCATGCGAACTGTTGTGTGCCCTCGACAATGCATCAATGTTTGATACAATGGCAGGGAGATCAAGTCGAGGTAGTACTAGCAGATCGGTCCACCAATATTGCCATGACCGATTTACCAGTCTGGGAGGCCGACGGTGTTGACTGTCTATCCGGAAAAATATGGGAAGGAGATTACCTTAAGGTCACTAGCCAGGGGATACAGCCGATTCAGCAAGTCAGCTCTGAATTGTTACTCTGATGGGATCTATTGAAGACTTCGAGGGGAAACTGGGCAAGGATTTACGTCGGCTGATGATTTGGAGGAGATTGATATAGGACCAGGAGATAAGCCAAGGCCGACGTACATAAGCAAAAAATTAAGTCCTGAACTACGAGAGGAATTGATAGCACTGTTGAAGGAGTATCGGGATTGTTTCGCCTGGGAGTACCATGAGATGCCAGGATTAAGCCAATCGATTGTTGAACATCGGCTGCCCATTAAACCAGGATATCGGCCATTCAAGCAGGCTCCAAGGAGATTCAAGGCAGAATTATATGAGCCGATCAAGGCGGAGATTACAAGGTTATATGATGCAAAATTTATAAGACCATGCCGATATGCTGAGTGGGTTTCTAATATCGTCCCGGTGGAGAAGAAAAATGGAAAATTGAGGATATGTATTGATTTCCGGGATCTGAATAAAGCTACCCCCAAGGACGAATACCCAATGCCGATAGCGGATTTATTGGTGGATGCAGCCTCAGGCCACAAGATTATCAGCTTCATGGACGGCAATGCGGGATATAATCAGATTTTTATGGCTGAAGAAGATATACATAAGACTGCTTTTCGGTGTCCAGGAGCTATCGGCCTGTATGAGTGGGTAGTGATGACTTTTGGATTGAAAAGTGCCGGTACGACTTATCAAAGAGCGATGAATTATATATTTCATGATCTCATTGGCTTATTGGTAGAGATTTATATTGATGATGTGGTGGTCAAGTCTAAAAGTGAGGAAAGCCATATAGCCGATCTACAAAAAGTGTTGGAGAGAGCCAAGAAATACGGACTAAGAATGAATCCCAATAAGTGCGCTTTTGGTGTATCGGCTGGGCAATTTTTGGGTTTTATGGTTCATGAGCGAGGGATTGAAGTTAGTCAGCGAAGCATCAGAGCCATTAAGACTACAGAACCACCGAGCAATAAGACAGAGTTGCAATCATTGATCGGCAAGATTAATTTTGTGAGGAGGTTTGTATCAAATTTATCAGGGAGGATTGAATCTTTTACTCCATTATTGAAGTTGAAAGCCGATCAAGAATTTGTGTGGGGAGCAGCACAGCAGAAGGCATTTGATGAAATCAAGAATTATCTGAGTTCCCCACCTATTTTAATTCCGCCGCAGAAAGGAATGCCGTTCAAATTGTATTTGTCAGCCGATGAGAAATTCATCGGATCTGTTCTAATACAAGAGTTTGAAGGAAAAGAGCGAGTTGTGTTTTATCTGAGTAGAAGACTTCTGGATGCTGAAACGAGATATCCTGCGGTGGAGAAATTATGCTTGTGTTTATATTTCTCGTGTACAAAGTTAAGGCATTACATCCTATCGGCTGAGTGTACAGTAGTTTGCCAGGCCGATGTGGTCAAATATATGTTGTCAGCTCCAGTCTTGAAAGGGCGAGTTGGCAAGTGGGTTTTTGCTTTGATAGAATTCGACTTGAGGTATGAATCGGCTAAGGTGATTAAGGGACAGGCAGTGGCCGATTTTATTGTGCAACACAGAGGGGCTCACGAAGACTATGTAGAGCCGATCCCATGGACTTTGTTTTTCGATGGATCGGTTTGCAAGCATGGATCTGGTATCGGCTTAGTTATCATATCGCCTCGGGGGGCAAGTTTTGAGTTTGCTTTTACAATTAAGCCTTATCGTACTAATAATCAGGCAGAGTACGAGGCGGTGCTAAAAGGACTTCAACTCTTAAAGGAGATCGGAGCCAATGTCATAGAGATAATTGGCGATTCTTTATTAGTGGTCAAACAGTTGTCTGGAGAATATGAGTGCAGGGATGATGTTTTGAGGTCGTATTATGAGGAGTGTACGGATTTGTTAAGAGATTTCAAGATAGTATCAATAGATCATATTCCCAGGGAGCAGAATTTAGAAGCCAATGATCTTGCACAGATTGCTTCAGGGTATCAGCTGAATAGACAGGTTGAGGTTGAGATAGCCGATATTGATATCCAGAACAAGGCCGATGACTGGAGACAGGAGTTAGTTGATTACTTGCAAAATCCGTCGCAATCGGTTTCCAGGAAAATTCGGTATAAAGCTACTAAATATGTGCTGCTTGATGGGGAGTTGTATTATCCGACTTTTGAGGGAGTTCTGCTTAGGTGCCTGAATTTGGAAGAAGCCAAAGTGGTTATGTGCGAGGTGCATGAAGGCGTTTGTGGGACTCATCAATCGGCTCATAAGATGAAGTGGTTGCTGAGAAGAGTAGGGTATTTTTGGCCGACAATGCTGGAGGATTGCTTTAGGTATTATAAAGGGTGTCAAGATTGCCAGAAATTTGGAAATATACAGCGAGCACTAGCATCGGCTATGAATCCTATCATCAAACCGTGGCCATTCAGAGGTTGGGGAATTGACATGATCGGCCAGGTTTTTCCTCCATCAAGTAAAGGGCATAAGTTCATATTGGCGGCAACAGATTATTTTACCAAGTGGGTAGAGGCGGTTCCTTTGAAGAGAGTTACGTCCAAGGAAGCGATCGAGTTTGTAAAGGAGCATATTATTTATCGGTTTGGGATTCCTCAGACGATAACTACTGATCAGGGGTCTATCTTTGTGTCTGATGAGTTTCAACAGTTTGCTGCCAGTATGGGAATCAAGCTATTAAATTCGTCGCCTTATTATGCTCAAGCCAATGGGCAAGCAGAAGCTTCTAACAAGAGTTTGATCAAGTTGATTAAGCGGAAAATTGATGAGCAGCCACGGCGGTGGCATACTACATTAGCCGATTCACTATGGGCCTATCGGATGGCATGTCATGGATCTACTCGGGTGCCGCCGTATCAGTTGGTATATGGACATGAGGCAGTTTTACCATGGGAGACTAACATCGGCTCTAGGAGAATTTCTTTGCAGAATCAGTTGACAGCCGATGATTATTATAACTTAATGACAGATGAACTTGAAGATTTGGTTCAGAATCGGTTGAGAGAGTTGGAAAGGATCAAGGAAAATAAGGCTAAGGTAGCTGGGCATTACAACAAAAAGGTGGTGAATAGTCGTTTGCCAAGGAGATCTTGTGTGGAAGTTGATTTTGCCGATCGGGTCCAGAGATAAATAAGTTTGGAAAATGGTCGCCTAATTGGGAAGGGCCCTATCGGATTAATTGCTGTGTGCCTGGTAATGCTATGTGTTAGAAAGATCTTGATGGGACAGAGTTTGCTAAAGCGCTTAATTGGGAAATATCTCAAGAAATACTACCTAGCGTGTGGATCGATTCTTAAATCGGTTAGTATAGCCGATTTCTAAAATAGTCCGGAAAGCCGATGTTTTTGCATCGCCTAAAGACAGCGATATCAATTGGTATCGCCTTTAGATCAAATAAACAAAAATATTATCTAAGGGGTTGAAGGAAACAGGCGGTAGAGCGAATTCAAGTTATGTTACAGCAGAAGCGCATTTTCAGGAGCTCAATTGTTAAGTTACAAGAATTTTGAATAGTTTTCGATTGCACGCAGCAACGGATTGATCAATTTTCATTAATGGCACGGATGTGTATCAATCGGAGCCTGGGATGGTCTTCAAGTTCTTGCGGCCGATGGATGACTTGAACGCACCGTCGCTGCAACCTTAGCCTCTTGGTCTTGGATGGCTTGTGGCAAGCCGATCAGCTGGGATTCTGTGGCTTCAAGATCCTTGCGAACTTTTTCAAGTTCTACAAGCAAGTCGGCTTCCTTCTTCTTCAGTTTGTCTAGCTTAGGTTGGAGCTCTTGGGGAATCCAGTTACCATGTCATCAAGTTTTCTTCTTGTCTATTGGGCCTGATAGCCGATCGGCTTGGATATCTTGGGTGATCTTCTGTTGGTCAGCACGATCGGCTATGCGTTGTCTAAGCTTGATGAGTTTAAATCTAACCGTGAGATTCCAGGTATGCTGCAGGGTTAGCATGCGTCGACAAGTTCTTCGGGAGATATGTTCGATTTCTGCAAGTCTTGCCCGGATAGAGGCCCGCAATCTTCCACTAACACATCGATTGGGTTGTCAGCCGATTGTTGATGCTTGTTAAATAATCGCGCACATCGGCTGGGAACGACGGTTTGGTTGCTGCGCTGGTGGCTGTTCGTCTTCTGCCTCTCAGATACTTGCGATGTCGAAGGAGAACAAATCGGCTAAGGACTACAAAATTGGCATCGGTGAAGGAAATCAGTGAGAAGTAGCAAAATGCGTGCATAAAGAGGTTACCTGAGGAAGGACATCGGCAGCTCGGGTTGACATCGGCTTCAGGGAGATGAATAGGTTGTTCTTCAGAGGGGCTGATGTCAGCTGATGGAATAGGCAGCAGTCTCATCGGACAGTTTGGACTTGGCCACTAAGAGTGGGGAGCAGCCGGAGAAGCCATCGGCTCAGTGCTTGGAGGAATGGCAAAGGAAGGTTGAAGTTCTGGAGTCGATGACTCGAGCTGGGAAATAAAACTGGTAAGATAAGAGAAAGCGGGTAATAATAAGTAAGACTTGAACACGTACCTGAGGAGATGAGGGAGCGATGTTGTTTGAGGTGAAGATGGCGTCGGGGCCAACGACATCGGCATCAAGGTTTTCTGCTTTCTTCAGGGAGGGACGATGTGCTAACTTCTTCCGCTTTTTTGTCCCATCGGCCGGGGCGCCTTGAGGAGAGCCACGATGGGGATGGAGCGTCGCGCCTAAAGTTTGGGGTAGTCGATGGAGGTTGATACAGGAATCGGCCGACCGCTGTTGCTTGTTCTCGGGCTCGACGCTGGCAGCCTGCAAGATAGGAGTAGAGATGAATTGGAGATGATGGTTGGGTTTAAGCTTGCAGGTGTTACCTCTTCATCAGATTCGGTGTAACTCAGTGTCAAGGCGGGACAATAGCAGGTGAGCTAAGCTGAATAGATGTTTTTTTCCATTCTGACCACCATCGGACGAAAAGCTTGGTGTTGGCGGTGCAAGATATATACCTCGGTGGCGGCGCCTAGAAAGAGGGAATCTGTCAAAGTCCGCATCCGATCATATTCTAGGGCATTGCTTGACATTGCCCCGGGCCTGGAGTTTATCAATAAAGAATAGGCTGATGGAAGCTGACCAAGGCCAAACTGACACGGAACTGACCGATGGATGATAAACTCATATGAAGGCTGTGATACGGCCCAGAGAGAAGCCAGTGGTAGCAGACGAGGGGTGATGGCCGATAGGAAGATGGCCTTGGACTCATCATTGTCCAGAGCTTTGAGTGGTCGAAATTAGAAGGCATCTCGAATGATGATGCATCATTATAAGCAAACCAGAGAGTGGCCTCGCCTGGTGAAGCCATAGTAAAATCCCTTGAACCACTGACTAAGTTCAGCAGGGATTATCTTTACCGCCAGAGAGGGCCGATGCAGCTTTCGCCCATAGAGGTGCATCGGCGATAAACAGGATCTTGGTCTTCTCTGTGTAATCGGGCCGGTTTTAAAAGATTGATCGGAGAGAGAAGTTCTAGGAACAGCCTTGGAGGTGTAGATATTGAGCCAGGACCCCCGATGTGGCCGACGGGCTGGCCGGCCGATAACTTAGTTGCCACTTGATGAAGCAGGTGGTAGGTGGCACCAAGGAGGAATTGCCCCAAGGGGATCTGTTTCTGATCAACCAAGCATTCTGCCAAACATTGCATGTTGACCGTCGGACCAAGGGTTGCGCCACCAAAGACAAACCGCTCCAGCCATAAGTTCAGAAAAGCGACATGTTCCTGGTCATCAACTGATCCAGTCCCCTTGTTGTGAAGAGATATGTACCTGGACCAGCCGCCGATGTTCTTTGCCTGGAGCCGATGAGTAGGTTTGAAGCGAAGCTTGAAGGGATCGATGTAGCTTGTCGTGTCCAGACAGGTGAGCATGGTCACATCCAGCAAAGTGGGGGTCATCGGCCCATGCCCGAACAAGAAGGCATTAAGGGCATCGGACCAGAATATGAGGCCGATGCGAGCAGAGATTCATTTCTTTTCATATCGGCCAGGGAGAGATTGATGCAGTGGCCGATATGAGATTCTTCCCAGTAGGTTCTCTTCGCAGTAGACACCCTGATGTACCAATCTCTCCACCCAAGCAGTTTGCTTGGCCACGGCCTGAAGCTATTGGTCCAGTCGCCGACTCGCATGGCCGAGTTCTTGAAAGGGATACGCTGGGTCTCGGCGCATATGAAATCGGTGGGGTCTTCGCTACCCATGGGGCCATGATAGAAAAAGCCGGGGTAATCGGCGGCCGGAATCAAGATCTGGGCTCTAAGATGCTACAGTAAACAAGAACACGACGAAGAACAGGTAAAGAACATAGCAGATCGGATTCGCATGGGCTGTAGGTCAAAAGAAAATAATCGGACAGAAAGATTACCTCAGGAACTGCAGACGCCGATGCCATCGCGGGAGTGGGAGAAGATGCAGGGGTCGACGGCCAGAGAAGAAGGTTGCGACGACTCGTCTGGATTCGCTAGAGCTTGGTGAAGATTTAGAAGATGAAGCGGCGGTGCTCTGGTGATGTGAAAGCATAAAAAAGGCAAGGAGACAAAGCGTTTTATAGAGATGTGACAACCGAGCGGGAATCGAGGCCGTTGGCACTGTTTCAAATATTTATGCCAAGTGAGTTATCTTGGGCCATCTCGGTATGGAAGAAATCTAGAGGCCCAAAAATGAAAGAATTTCGAAGTCCTATAGAAGAACTCCGAAATTGGGGGGCATGTGTTAACGCCAAAATTTGGTAAGGCCCTATATCAGATTCGGTCAAAGGAGAGATTACAGTCAACTAACGGAGAAGAGACCGGAATCGGGAAGGAGCCGTGAAGACCGTTACTTGGCAGTTATTTACTGTACCTATTAATTAGGCAGGTGTTTATCTTTAGGAAACCTGACCTCGTGTCCGGTCAGGATTAGTTAGCGTTTTTTTGTTATGGATAGGAAAGCATGTATCGTGTCCTATAAGGACTCATGTAACTCGGGGTATAAATACGTATGCCCGGGGACCTTGTAAATCATCACTCGATCAATACAAACTTCGGCGCATCGCCACCCCTTCGACGGGATCTTGCTTCTCGAGCCGGGCTGCATCGGTTAGGTCCGAACTCCTGCGAGAGGGTAAGTCTCGTCACCCCGGCTACCTATCGGCTAGGACTTCCTCGGTTAGGTCCGATATTCTAGTCGGTTTATGGTAGTCGGCTTACCACGATATATTTACTTTGTCTATGGCTGCATCAGTTCAGTTTGATCTCATAGATTGATTAGGTATATCACATCACGTGTGCGTAGATCGTATCGGCTTACTGGGAATGGTTTATCATCAGTTTGTGCTGCATCGGTTAGGTCCGACCTACTAAACTGCTAGTGATAAACCGATCCTGCTAAGTCGATGCTTTACGCGCAGGCGTCTTATCGGGGTGTATAGCCGGTAAGTTATCTTCATCATGATCGCATTATATCTATCGGCTCATTGAGGTATCGTTATCATCATCGGTCTGTGCTGCAACGGTTGGGTCTGATCTACTAGACTGACGATAATAGCTTTACTCTTGATGAGCCGATGGGTGTTATGCGATGTTGTTATCGGAGTGCTTAGCCGATAAGTTATCTGTCGAAGCCGACTACATTTATTCATTGTCTTATTTTATAATCGGCTTCTAGCCCTTTTATTCATATGTTCTGTTCAATAGTCGGCTGGCTCATCAATTGTCTATCATTTATGTCATTGCATACCTTATTACATATTCTTGCCTATATTATTGTTATGATCGGCTAAGGGCTAGCCGATTGGTTTATTCTGCCGATCCAAGTGCAAGTACAAGCAGGTTTCCGGGCACGACCCCAGGTGAGAACCCGGGCACGAGCTTAGGTAAGGACTCAGGTACGGGCCCGGACAGTGGATGAAGACCCCGGGAGCCGATATGAGCAAGTACCCGAGCACGGGCACATTTTCACGGCAATACCAGTAACACTAAACTATGATCGGCTAGAGTTTATCTGATTTATTTATTTACGCATTCTGCCTGTTTATTTTACTATGTTTATAGCCGGTTTTTGAGTATCCCTTCGATGATCGGCTAGCGCGATACTTGTTTATTATTGTGCTATTGCTCCTGCCGTCATTGGCTTTAAGCCGATGTATAAGTGCTACAGTGCATATCGGCCATCGGCCGATGAGATGAGTCCAAGCCGGCTTCCAGCCGATTGGCTCACGAATTTAACATTCCTTTCTCCTTGTCAATTACAGGGTCAAATTGACTGGCACGCCTACGAACCTCAAGACTTTAGGACCTGCACTGGAGCTAAGCAGATCTCCCAGGCCTTCGCGTGTCACCAAGACGCCGGACGGCCCCGGCGGGTTTTCGGCGTCAACAACTACCTGAGTGGTTGCCGCCAGATATAGCATTAATGGCTCTTGGGGAATGGGTGACGCCAACACGGGTGGTGATGTGAGGAATTTCTTGAAGTCTTCGAAGGCTTGCTAGGCTTCGGGAGTCCATTGGAAATTGTCTGCTTTCTTCAGTAATTTGAAAAAGGGCATGCCCCGTTCGCCTAGTCGGGAAATAAATCGGCTAAGTGCCGCCATGCAGCCTGTCAACTTCTGGACGTCCTTCTGGCTAGTCGGGGGTGCCATGTTCATAATTGCATGGACTTTCTCCAGGTTGGCCTCGATGCCGCGATGCGATACAATGAAGCCGAGTAGCTTGCCGGATGGCACACCGAAGGCGCACTTTTCCGGGTTCAACTTCATCTTGAATCTTCGAAGATTTTGGAAGGTTTCTTCCAGGTCAGCGATGAGCTCTTCTCTGCACTTGGTCTTGATTACCACGTTGTCGACGTAGGCCTCCACGTTGCACCCGATCTGAGTGTGAAGACACCACTGAATTGCACGTTGATACATTGCTCCAGCGTTTTTCAAACCGAATGGCATAGTGATGTAGCAATATGCGCCAAACGGCATGATGAAAGACGTCTTTAGGCAATCCTCCTCTTTTAGGCTGATTTGGTGGTATCCCGAGTAACAGTCGAGAAAACTGAGAAGTTCGCACCCCGCAATTGAATCCACCACCTGATCTATTCTTGGTAGACCAAACGGATCCTTGGGGCACGTCTTGTTTAGATCGGTGTAGTCGACGCACATGCGCCATTTCCCGTTTTTCTTCTGGACCAAAACTGGGTTTGCTAGCCAGTCCGGGTGGTAGACTTCCTTGATGAACCCGGCTGCGAGGAGCTTGGTTATCTCCTCCCAAATAGCATCCTTCCGGTCATATGCGAAGCGCCGTAGCCGTTGCTTGACTGGCTTGGCGACTATCTTGATATTGAGGGCATGCTTGATCACCTCCCTCGGTACGCTCAACATGTCGGACGGTTTCCATGCGAAGATATCTTTGTTGGCTTGAAGGAAGGTGATGAGCGCGTCTTCCTATTTGGGGTCAAGTCCGGTCCCGACTAGAGCAATCTTGGAGGGGTCGGAAGGGTCCAAGGGGATCTTTTTCGTGTCAGAGTCCACTGAAATTCTCGATTTTGCTACTTTTTTCACAGGGACTTGGTCATCCTCGACTTTAGTTATGATGGCTTGCCAAATGCTATTGTGTCCGACTGCCGCCTCTTGTGATTGAGCCAACTCGCAGCTCTCCTTGTTGCAGGTGAAGGCTTGCTTGATATCGCTACGGAGGGAGAGAACTCCGGCTGGCCATGGCATCTTGAGCACCATGTAGGTATAGTGCGGTATTGCCATAAATTTGGCGAGCGCTGGTTGTCCGAGTATTGCGTGGTACGCGGTCTCGAAGTTGGCGACCTCGAAGCAGATGTTTTCTATGCGGAAGTTATCCCGTGTGTCGAAGGTGACCGGCAAGGTTATTTGCCCGAGTGGTGTTGAAGACAGGCTAGGAATTATCCCGTGGAAGGGCGCAATACTCGGCCGTAGATCTGATCGAGGGATCTTCATCTCATCCAGGGTCTTGTGAAGAGGATGTTAAGCGCGCTGCCTCCATCTATGAGGACCTTCTTCAGCTTGATGTTTTTGACGACCGGGTCTAGGACGAGTGGATAACGTCCCGGGTGTGAAACCTGATCCGGGTGATCTGCGCGGTTGAACGTGATGGGTGTTTCTGACCAGCGGAAATATTGGGGGACTTCTGCCGTAGAGACCTAGTTGACGTCACGCATCATTAGCTTCTGCTTCCTCTATGACTCGTATGTAGTCGGCCCTCCAAAAGTGTGGTTGAGCTTGGCCTGGGGATCTTAAAAATCGTCGGCTAGACCCGGATCTGGCTTGTCCTTGTCCTTGTCGGCGCCAGATGATGAAGCCTACTCGGAAGCAAACTTCTTGAGCATGAAGCAGTCCTTGGCCGCATGTTTGCCCTTGGGATGAAAGGGGCAAGGCCCGTTCATGACCTTCTGGTACTCGTTGTTCTTTGGGGCTCACGACCGGGTCCGCTCCATGTTGGCCACCTCGTTGTCCGACTTCCACTTGCGGCTGCCGGATTTATTCTGTGATGGCTCATTGTCAGCTTTAGCCTTTTGGTCCTTCTACCGGGGCTCCTTCTTTTCGTCGAGAACTTCGACAACCGCTTCTGCCGAGTCGGCATACTTGTTCGCCATGTCGAAGAGGGCCCTGACAGAGGCTAGGGGTTTCCAAGTGAACTTTGCGATGAACGGGGCGTCCTTGACTCCCTTGCGAAAGGCAGCGATGACAACCTCGTCCTTGATCATCGGGACCGAGTTGTGCTTTTTAGAGAATCTCTTAATGAACTCACGTGGGGACTCGTTCTTCCTCTGGTGCAGCTATAGAGATCGTGCTCGAAAGATGGCCGCTCGTAAGTCCCCTGAAAGTTGGTTATAAAGCGTTCCCGGAGTTCCCCCCAGGAGCCGACTGATCGCCTCAAGAGCCCTGTTAGCCATGTCCTCGCTGAGTCGGCCAGGGTGACCGGGAGGTAGTTGGCCATGGCTTTGTGATCACCTCCGGCAGCTCGGATTGCCAGAGTATATACGGTGCGCCAGGACTCGAGATTAGTTTTGCCGTCATATTTCTCGATTCCCGTAGGTTTGAAGCCCGACGGCTAGTCGACGTCTTGTAGCTCCCGGGTGAAGGCTGGTACGCCTTCATCTTAGGGCTCCGGCTCCGATCGCGACGGTTAAACCATTCGTGGTGAAGACCGAAACGCTCATGCTCATTCTCCAGTCGGCGTCGCTCGTCGTCTTCGCGTTGACGGCGCCGAGCACTAATGTCTTGGTGGAGATCATGTTGCAGTCGGACTCGGAGGTCTTGGATGAACCGACGATCGTTCTGGGATGCCGCCGATTGTTGTTGTTAGTGTTGCGAGTGATGTTTGCCGTGACTCCTCATGCGGCTGACTTGAGCCGGCCACCCGACGTCATGTTGATGCGGATGAGATTGCTGCTGGAGAACCCGACCGATTGGTCGGTACAAGTGTGTCGCCCAACTGCTGGTGCTGCTGGCATGCGGCAGCTATGATCATGGCTTTAATTTTGGCGATAGTCAGGGTGGCCTGATGTTCAGGCCCGAGCTGGAGTGTGTCCAGTAGGGTTGCAGCGGCCATGACGTTCTGCTGAGTCGTGACGAAGACGTCGTGGTTGCCGACTCTAGTCTGGAGGATCTATTGCTGAGCGGTTTGCCCAGCCCTGCATAGCTTGTCATTGCGAGCCTCGCAATCGGCCTCCTCCTGTTGCCGTAGTCGGCGTGCCTCCTCTTGTTGCTCCTCTTGTAGTCGGCGCACCTTCGGTGGAGGGGTTGAAGCCATGAAGATCTCTCGGTGCAGAAGGAAACTCGCCAGACTGGTGTCCGAACTGGTGTTTGAACCATTGTCCAACTTGGAGTCGGAATCCAAGTAGTTGATCGGAGTAAGGCCGGCTTCGACCTCCCTAGATCCAATCTGGAACGGCTCTAGGCCATGTCCAAACTGAAGCATAGAGGATCGGGTCTGCTGCATGGAATGTAGATGCGCGGTGTTGCCGGGTCTGCCAGGGAGATTGACGATCTCTCCCCCTCCTAGCCCGACCCGGGCTGGCTCGAGGCTAAGAGTGAGTCGGACGCCAAAGGAGAGAGGTGGTAGATCGCCGCAGCAAATCGACGAGGGTGGCTATAGCGTCTTGTGGGCCGACTGGCGCGGAGTCGGCTGGTTCCTCGGCCGGTTGGACCAGATCTTCATCGGCCAAGGTGAGATTGCCGATCTGGTCAGCGACAAAGTCGAGGCTTTCGAAAGTTATTGTGTCTCCAGGAGAGAATTTGGCGCCGTCAACTCTAACTGCTGGATCCATCGAGCTTGTAGACGTAGATCTCGCCCAGACCCCTACCTGGCGCGCCAACTGTCGATGTTTTACACTGGCAATATGATTATAGGGCTACTCGATGAAGGGAAACTCGATGGATTACAAAGAAACACAGGGAGATTTTATACTGGTTCAGGCCCTTGATACGAGGTAATACCCTACGTCTAGTTGTGATGTATTCCTTTGAGGAATTATGGTGGTAGTTCTGGTGAACTTGTATATTCTGCCCTCATGGGACGCCCTGCCTCCCCTTATATACTGGGGAACAGGGTTACAAAGTAGGAGTCCCAGCCAGATTACGGCCAAGAGATTTCCTTATAGAGATATAACGTGCTCGACTAGGACTGTATATTCCTTATTGTACAAGGCAAAGTCGACCGGGTTATATCATATCTCTAATTACAAGTCTAGACTCATCCTTTATCCGAGTGGCCCATCTGCTTGTCATGAGGTATCCGGGGCCCATGGCCTCCACAACTACAGCACTCCAAGTCTCCAGCCTTAAAATATAACATAAAAATTCATGCGCGCTCTATGTCTCATCTTGGTATATGTGCTCCAATCTCTTGTGTGTCATTCAAAATATTATATTAAAATCTAAAAAAAATTAATAACATAGATTACGGTACCATATATCACTTCACAAACATCCAATATTACCTTCAGTCTATACATCCTATAACAAAAAACGAAAATTTGACTATAAATAGTATAATTAATATTTATAACTGAATTTGTTTATTTTGTTTATCTTTGCGTAGATCGATTTTGGGCCTAAAATTATGCAAAATGGTAGGTGTTCTTAAAGAATGTTATAAAAAATTGATATTTGAGGAGTGCACATGAACTTGGGTTGTAAAAATCCAACCCCCTCTAAAAATTTATGATAAGCAAAGTAGAAGTAGAATATCATTTATTGAGTATTTTTAAGGTCATTGGGGTGGGACCATTTATATTTTATATCATAACTCCTAATCATAAAAAATCTCCCAGATGGGATGGGTATAAGATAAGTGAATGTAGCAATTCAATTTCCCGAGTGCAACAGGCGGAGCGACCAAGTTGCCGGCCTACTCACATCACTGGACCGATCGTTAATGCTGATTCGTGTCATCACATGGCATGGCCTAATCTTGAACAGTTCGTAAGTACAGACGGTTAGAAATTAATCTCTAATAGTTCTAAATCAAGAACTGTTCCATATTAACTATAATTTCTAATAGCTATCAACTTAAAATAGTTAGAGATGGTAAACACTAATCTCAAATGGTTTATAATCGATAACCATCAAAGATTAGTGAGGGCGAGAACAGTCAAATAAAATACATCCTATATTATACGACAAAGGTTGGCTTCTTAGATGGTAGGTGTAATGTGTGATGATCGCAGGTCTCTATAGTTCAACTCCCACTAATCGCAAATGCATGGTCATGTATAGCTCCCAGGGTGAGCCAAACCGTTAGTAACCGTGCGGTTACTATGGTTACAGCTCAAACCGTCGGGGTACAGTATCGGTTATTTTGAATAAATTTTATCTGAATTTAATTTTTTAAAAAATAAAAAAAATCTAACAAAATTCTAGTAGGTAGTACTTGAATTATGGATCACTATGGTGAAAAAAGTTTGTGAAAATAACGAAGTTTACTTCATATTTTAGAGCTCCATCGAAATTAAAAAAAGTAAGAGATGGGTTGGGATATAATTTCTACTTTATTTAAGTGTAAAAACGAGCAAGGGTTGTGCAAAAAAAATATGCAATATTACATTGTTTTTCTAGAGATATCTATAATTTTTTCTAAATTTTCTATAATTTTTTAGAATTTTTAGTACGTTTTACTATATTTTTTCCTTTTTAGCTTTAACATACCGTAGTTACCACGGTTTACCGTGCAGTTATCACTCGATATCGCACTGTAACCACGACCTTACCATGAGATTTGAAAATTTTAAATTCAAATTTTTTGAGATAAAATTCGTACGGTTTTAGACGGTTACCACAATAACCAGATGATAACTGCCATACCGTGAGGATGATAACCCCCAAACGGTATAACGAACACGGATAGCGCCTTGCATGAAACGTAGATGCGCCCTGACCACTTACCATTGCTGTGTACTAGCTGTACGGAATGCCTAGAATGAAAACACAGATGTGCCCTAATCACTGACTCTTGCTCCATAATGGGTGTACAAACCATTGGAGATAGCTATTATGAACCGTTACGAAGCATCATTTCTGTTGTCATATAGAGAAAGTCTAACTGTAACCCATAATCTATAACGGTTAGTAATGTCTGTTACGGATTGTTTGAGACTAGGCTAGAAGAGAAGAACTGATAGCATTGTTTGTTAGTACTAACAGTTCAAGTATTATAAACGTTAGAAATTTACTCTCTCCATCTTACCTTAGGCCCTTCTAGGCAAGGCTATGGATTATAATCTGCAGGTAATTTTTAATTTAGAAATTAATTTTAGGATTAATTTAGTAGTTTTTGGGTCACTTTCATCACTCAGCTGATATTTTAGAACCAGAAAGAATAAACATAAAAAGTTCTTGTGCTAAATTTATCTTTGATTGCTTCCTTTCCGTATTACAGAAAGCGCGATGCCAACCAGACACATAATTCATGTGACTATGGACCAATTACATTTTACCAGAGCCACGCCTTCATCTGAATAACTCGCCAAACATGCAAACCTACCAGCTGTCAGTGCTAGTAGCCTAGTACATGGACGTAACTGCTACAGGTAGTACATAAGCCTCTTTCTCTCTTTGTCCCAAATTAAACATGCCATTAGAGCACCTCACTATTATTCAGGAGGACCAGAGAAGGACGATGTGGTTGCTGACGATGGCTAGTAATCAATTAGTTCAACGTTTATCACACCATTGAAATATTCAGGAGGATCGGAGGAGGACAATGATCATGAGATTTATGAAGATTTGATTCGAATAATTAGAGATGTGGAGTTTAAACCTAATAGAGAATTGCATTCATACTAATTATATTTGAATGATATGGTTGGATGATGTGGATGTAATGACTGTATGGATGCGACAACCTGATGGATGACTGGGATGCGCTCACCTCGTGCTTCTTATGAGCGCTCCTCTCAACTATCTCCGATCACTGCGATGCGACAATGTTTAAGGCACCGAGCCTAGATGGCTTCCCTAGACTATCTTACAGAACGTGGAACGTGCTAGCCAGTGATCAAGGAGGATATTATGCTAGCTCTTAATCAGCTTTTCCGGATGGATGGCCCTTGGTTTGATTGAGTTAGCAAAGCCTCATCACTCTGGTTCCCAATGAAGTTGATACAAATTGGACACGTGACTACCGGCCTGTGGAGGTCATGGGCCCCGGGTACCTCATGACAAGCATATGGGCCACTCGAAAAGAGGATGGGCCTAGCCTTGTAATTGGAGATATGGCTAGATTCAGCAGACTTAACCTTATACGATAAGGAAAATACAGTGCTAGTCGGGTGCGTTATATCTCTAGAAGGAGATCCCTTGGTCGTAGTCCGACAAGGACTCCTACTTTGTAACCCTGTCCCCCAGTATAATAAGGGGACGGCAGGGCGCCCCATGTGGGCAAGATGATACGGTTCACCAGAATCACCATCATACATCCTCAAAAGAAATACACCACAACTAGACGTAGGGTATTACTTCATCTCGAGGGCTTGAACCAGTATAAACCTTTCGTATTCCTTTGCAATCCATTGAGTTTCGGTCCAACGAGTAGCCCTATATATTTATTGCTGGTGTAAAACATCGACAGTTGGCGCGCCAGGTAGGGGCTTTGTCGAGATCATCTTCATCAAGCCTAATGGATCCAATCACCGGAGTCAATGGCATCAACTTCTTCCCTAGGCAAGCAATCAGCTTGGGAGCCTTGACTTCGTCGCCGACGAATTCAGCAATCTTACCTAGTCCAACTCGGATTCAATCTGATCGGCCAGGAAACAAGCCGTCTCTGCGCCGGTCGGCCCACGCAACGCTACAGCAACCCTCGTCGACTTGCTGCGACAATCTTCATCTTGTCCAGGTCTCGAGACAACTCTTTCCTTCGGTGTTCGACTCGGACTCGGCCTTGAGCCAGCCAAGATCGAGCTAAGAAGGGAAGAGATCGTCAATCTCCCACACAGACTCGGCAACGCCGCGGATATCTTCAAACAACATCCGACATGGCAAACCCAATCCCCTGGAGTTCGACTCGGATACGGCCCAGAGCCGCTTGAGATAGGATCTAGGGAGGTTGGAGTTATAATCACCCCCATCAACTATTCTGACTTCGACTCTCAGTCGGACTCCAGCTCTCAGTCGGACTCCGACTCTATGTCGGATAGTAGTTCGGCAAGTTTCTATCCACCACGAGAAATCTTTATGGCATCCAAAGGCTCTACTCCTACTCAGGAAGCACGCCGACTACACGAACAGCAAGAGGAGGAGGCCCGCCGACTGCGAGAACAACAAGAGAAAGAAGCAAGACGCCTGAATGCCCACAACAACGGCCTACGCAGGGCTGGGCGGACTGCTCAGCAACAAATCCTCCAAACCCGAGTCGGCGACCATGACGTCTTCGTTACTCCTCAACAAAACACCGTGGCCGCTGCAACTCTACTTGTTAACGCCAAAATTTGGTATGGTCCATATAGCAGACTCGGTTAAGAAATGAGTCACAGATGACCGGCGGAGATTGATCCAGAAGGGACCGAGTTTGGGAAGGGATCGTGAAGACCACTGTATGGCAGTTAATTACCGTGTCTATTAATTAGGCGATATTAATATTTTATCTTTAGGAAACCTGATCACGTGTCCAATCGGGTCTTGTTAGTTTTCCTTCTGTAATTAGGAAATTCCTGTTTCGTATATGATCAGGACTGTATCAACTCGGGGTATAAATACGTTTGCCCGGGTACCTTGTAAATCTATCTATCAAACACAGATCAATACAATTTCGCTGCATCGCCACCCTTTCGACGGGTTCTTGCTTCTCGAGCCGGGCTGCATCGGTTCAGTTCGACCTCCTGCAAGAGGGTAAGTCTCGTCACCCCGGCTACCTCATCGGCTAGGACTTCCTTGGTTTGGTTCGATATTCTAGTCGGTTTATGGTAGTCGGCTTACCACGATATATCTGCTCTGTCTACGGCTGCATCAGTTCAGTTTGATCTCTTAGGCCGATTAGGTATATCACATCACGCATGAGTAGATTGTATCGGCTTACTGGGTGCGATTTATCATCAGTTTGTGCTGCATCGGTTTGGTCCGACCTACTAAATTGCCTCCGATAAATCGTTCCTGCTAGGTTGATATTTTCTGTGCAAACGTCTTATCGGGATGTATAGCCGATAAGTTACCATAGTGCATCACGATTGCATTAGATCTATCGGCTCATCGAGGTCCTGTTATCGTCATCGGTCTGTGCTGCAACGGTTCGGTCCGATCTACTATACTGGTGGCAATAACTTTACTCTTGTTAAGCCGATAGGTGTTTATGCAATGTTTTATCGGTGTGCTTAGCCGATAAGGTATCTTTATATTCAGCCGATTTGTCATAAAAAATCGCTGCCAAGTCGGGGCAGCACAAAATTGCACTTCTCAGTTTTTCCCCTGCTTCTCACGAGGACCCGGGCACGGGCACGGGTGAAGACCCGGGCGCGGGAACGAGCAAGGACCCGGGTGCGGACACGGGTGCGGACACGGGCGAGGACCTAGGCGCGGGCACTAGTGAGGGCCCGGGCACGGGTGGGGGCAGCACCTTGGCGCAGCGCTAACAATTACTATTGCAATCGGCTGAGGAGTAGTCAATTCATTTATTTATGCATTCTGCCTATTTATTTTATCATCGATTTACGGCCAATCAAGTATTCCTTCAGCAATCGGCCGGTTTATTATTTGCTTATCATTATCAATTGCTGTTCATGCCATCATCGGCTTCCAGTCGATTTATAAGTGCCACTGTTCATATCGGCCATCAGCCGATGAGACGAGTCCAAATCGGCTTCCAGCCGATTGGCTCACTGATTTAATATTTTCTATCTCCTTGTCAATTGCAAGGTCAAATTGACTGGCACACCTATGAACCTTAAGATTTAGGACCTACACTGGAGTTAAGCAAATCTCCCCGGCCTTCGCGTGTTTGTAGGTGCCGAACCAGACCACCGGCTCGTCCCCGACGCTGCCAGTGATTTTCGGTGCCAACACGTTTTTGGCCCGCCCGGTGGGACCCGAAGTTTCAACCCGAAGTTTCAACATGAAGTTTCAACCCGAAGTTTCAACACGAAGTTTCAACCCGAAGTTTCAAGATGGCTGGAAAAGAGATCAAACAAGACAACATGATTCTAGTCACCATGGAAGACCTGACTGAAGAGCAAAAACAGCAAGTCGAGCAGACTATGGCCAATTTTCAGAAGCTTTGTTTAGAATCTTTTGGCATGACGCGACAAGGGCCGATTCAGAAGACACAATTTCCAAAACCAGTTCTATTTGGTGAATCGAGCCGTACACCACCTGAGAGTCCACCAAAGCCCTTACAGGATATGGTGAACGAAGCAATGCACCACGCGCTTATCAATCAATCAGGAGTATTGGTGAACACTCTGCATAACCTCATCAGGAAAACAGTGGCTGGATCAATTGTTCAAGAGCCCAATCAGGGTCCTGTTTACCTCCCACCAAAGATAGAGCCAAATCAAGTCGCTTATGGCACCACAAAAGACATACCAGAAAACTTGTTTTCGCAGAACCAGGCTGGGGGCAACAAGATATTCCTGCGGGATACCATCAAACGGCTTATTATGGGGGATATCAGCAAAAGTATCCAGGAGGTATAGCCGATTCGGGTAATTATCACAGAGAATATCCTAGGCAAAATCGGTTAGAAACTCCGCCCATACAATATCAACGGGAAAACCCAAGGGAGGAGGATTTATCGATAAGGGTTGCAGAGATAGTAAGGGAACAGTTTGGGATAAAGCCAAAAGAGCAAACATTTATGTATCGGCGTCCATATCCCGAATGGTTTGACAGGGTTCCCTTGCCGCACCGATACAGAGTCCCAGATTTTTCAAAGTTCTCAGGACAAGACAACACATCTACAGTTGAGCATATTAGCCGATTCTTGGCACAGTGCGGAGAGGCATCAGCGGAAGAGGCTCTAAGGATTAGGTTTTTCCCCTTGTCGTTATCCGGATCGGCTTTTACATGGTTCTCTTCTTTGCCACCAAATTTAGTCCGAGGATGGGCCGATCTGGAGAAACAATTTCACAAATACTTCTTTGCTGGGATCCACGAGATGAGACTGACAGATTTAATATCGGTTAAACAGAGGCCAGACGAAACAGTACCGGAGTACATCCAGCGATTTCGGGATGTCAGAAACCGATGTTATAGTTTAAACCTAAGCGATGGGCACTTAGCTGAATTAGCTTTCCAGGGCCTCTTAGCTCCTATTAAAGAGAGGTTCTCATCTAGGAATTTGAGAGCTTGGCGCACCTTGCGCAGAAGGTATCGGCTCATGAAAGCCGATTTCAAGAGGCGAAAAAGGATAAATTTCAGCGAAGGTTGCTCAAGTACAAGTGTATTCATCGGACTCAGATGGTGAAGGATCCGATGTTGAAGTTGGATTGGCGGAGTGGGCTAGAAACAGGAAACCAGTATCATGCCCGTGGGTGAACGATATCGGCAAGGAAGAGCGGTATGACTTCGACATCAATAAAGCCGATAGGATCTTCGATCTATTGCTGCAGGAGAAACAGATACAGCTCCCGCCAAATCATGTAATTCCATCAGTCGAAGAACTAAAAAAGAAGAGGTACTGCAAATGGCACAACACAATATCGTATCACACCAATGAGTGCAAGGTTTTTCGGCAACAAATTCAATCGGCTGTCGAACAAGGAAGGATCAAATTTGAAGACAAGAAGCCGATGAAGATTGATGGACACCCGTTCCCCGTAAACGTGGTTTATGCGGGATCATCGTCAAGAGGTCAAGCCGATGAAGAAAGGCGTTTGAATCATAGAAAATCGAGGATTACTTCATCAGGCATGATAGAAAAGTATTCAAGATGCGAGGAACAGTGGATTGAGCCAGATAGGGAAGGATATAATCCACATTGGAGTTGTCCGTTCTTTCGGTTCTGCTGGGATCAAGGGATGAGATTGCCGTCAATGGAAGATTGCCCTGAGTGTAATAATCTGAGGCCTCGGCAGGCTCAACAGGAAAGGTTTTCGCGAGATCGGCTATGTGAAAGACGGGCATCGATACACAGCCGATTGAGGCCGATCCATGAAGAGTTCTTTGAAGAAAATGATGAGGAAATACATGAAGAACGGCAAATCCAAAATCCTCAATGGTGTCCTAGTGGAATATTTACAAAAAATCAAAAGAGAAGGGCACAACGGCTATGGCACCAAGAGCAATAGGAAGAGCAACGGCAAGATCAGGAGGAAGCTGATCATCATCACAAGAGAACTAAATGGGTATGGCGTGTAAAGAGAAAGGACGATGAGGTCGATCCATCGGCTCCGGTGAACATGGTTTTCTTTTTGCCCCGGGAATATAAAGCATTATCATCTGACGAGGAGGGCAATGAAGAGGTTTTTGCTCAGTTAACGTTGCAACCCGATCAGGCTATATTTGATAAACCTGAGGAATTGGAGCATCGGCATTTGAAGCCATTATATATCAAGGGCTATGTGAATGGGAAGCCGATGACGAAGATGTTGGTTGATGGGGGAGCAGCTGTTAATGTAATGCCGTATGCTACATATCGGAAACTGGGGAAAACTGCCGAAGATTTGATCAAGACAAATATGGTGTTAAAAGACTTCGGTGGGAATTCATCAGAGGCAAAAGGCGTGTTGAACGTGGAGTTAACAGTAGGGAACAAGACATTACCAACCACGTTTTTTGTCATCGATGGGAAAGAATCATACAGTTTACTTCTTGGCAGGGATTGGATTCACGCAAATTGTTGTGTGCCCTCGACAATGCATCAATGTCTGATACAGTGGCAAGAAGATCAAGTCGAGGTAGTCCTAGCAGACCAATCGACCAACATTGCAATGATTGATTTGCTGGTCTGGGAGGCCGATGGTGTCGATTGTTTGTCGGGTAAGATATGGGAAGGAGATTACCTGAAGATTACCAGCCAAGGGATACAGCCGATTCGGCAAGTCGGCTCGGAATTATTACTCTGATGGGCTCCATTGAAGATTTCGAAGGAAAGTTAGGACAAGGGTTTACGTCGGCCGATGATTTAGAGGAAATTGATATAGGACCAGTAGATAGGCCAAGGCCGACGTACATAAGTAAAAAGTTATGTCCCGAATTTTGAGGAGAATTAATAAAACTGTTGAAAGAGTATCGGGATTGTTTTGCTTGGGAGTATCATGAGATGCTAGGATTGAGCCGATCAATTGTTGAACATCGGCTACCTATTAAGCCAGGATATCGGCCGTTTAAACAGGCTCCGAGGAGGTTTAAAGCAGAGTTGTATGAGCCAATCAAAGCAGAAATCACAAGGTTATATGATGCAAAGTTTATAAGGCCGTGCCGATATGCTAAGTGGGTTTCTAATATCATCCTGGTGGAAAAGAAGAATGGAAAACTGAGAATATGTATCGATTTCCGGGATTTGAATAAGGCTACCCCCAAAGATGAATACCCAATGCCGATAGCAGATTTGCTGGTGGACGCAGCATCAGGCCACAAGATTATCAGCTTCATGGATGGCAATGCAGGATATAATCAGATTTTTATGGCAGAGGAAGATATACACAAGACTGCGTTTCGGTGTCCTGGAGCTATCGGCTTTTATTATGAGTGGTGTAGTCCAATGACATTTGGATTGAAAAGTGCCGGGTGCGACTTATTACGAGGGCGATAATTATATAATTTCATGATCTCTCGGCTTGTTTCGTATAAAGTTACTTATGATGTGTGGTCAATCCAAAGAGCGATTGAAGCATAAGCCGATTTGCGAAGAGTTGCTGGAAAGGCAAGAAATACGACTGAGGATGAATCCTAATAAATGCGCTTTTGTTATATCGGTGACAGTTATTGGGTTATCATGGTCCTGAGCGAGGGATTTGAAGTTAGTCAGCGACGTATCAGAGCCATCAAGAGTTACAGACCACCAATCAAAAACAAGACAGATGCTTGCAGGTCATTGATCGGCAAGTTAATTTTTGTAAGGAGATTCGATCAATTTGTCACGAGAAGCGAGCCTTTTCTCCTTTATTGAGATTGTGGAGCCGTCAAGAGTCTTTGTGTGGTGTAGACCAGGCAAAAGGCATTTGATGGAAATTAAGATTATTAGTTCCCCACCTGTTTTTGCTTCCACCGCAGGAAGGAGTACTGTTCAAGTTTACTTATCGCGATGAGAAGGTCCTCAGTCTGTTCTGATCCAGGGTTTAAGGCAAGAGCGAGGTTATGTTCTTCTAAGCAGAACTTTGTGCTGACATCAGTACCCTGCAGGTCATGGATAAATTATGCCTTTGTCATATTTTTCATGTAGAGTTAAATGCATTATATTCTATCGTAGTGCACGGTTGGTTTGCAAACCGAATTGGGATTATGTTGTTCGGCTCCCAGTCTTAAAAGGCACGTTGGTTTAAGTGGGTTGTGCACTTACAGAATTTATTTGAGATATGAATCGGCTAAAAGCGATCAAGACAGAGTAGCCAACTTTTATTGTGCAACAACGAGGAGTGTCGTGGATTATGGAGCATCCATGGACTTTTTTTTATGGATCTTGTTTGCAAGCATGATCTGTGGTATCGAACTGGTCATTGTATGCTCTGGGGGCAATTTTAAGTTTTGTTTACCATCAACCTATTAGAACAATATCAGCGAATACGAGCGTACTAAAAGACTTCAACTTCTAAGGAGAGCGGAGCCAGATTCTGAGATTGTTGGAGATTCTTTTGTTGGTGATCAAGCATTATGGGAGTTGGATGCAGGGATTTGATATTTTAAGATTCTATTTGAGAGTGCAGAAGATTTTGCTGTTGAAATTTAGGTGTATCAATTGGGTTCATATCCCTAGAGAGCATTAGAGCTAATGATCTCGCCAGTTGCTTTGGGTTATTGGCTGAATATTGCAGGATCGGAGATTGGAAAGAATGGCGATTGTGATATTCCAGATTAGCTTGTAAGATTGGAGACACAGACATAATTGAGTTTGCAAAATCCATGTGGATCGTTCCAGAACTTCGGGTATAGAGTACTAAGTATGTCGTTGCTTGATGGAGAATTTATTATCGGACTTTTGAAGAGTTCTGCTGAAGATGCCTAAAATTTAGAAGAGGCCAAAGTGGTTTATGTGCGAGTACATGAGGGTATTTGTTGGAACACATCAATCGGCTCAGAAGATGAAGTGGATATTGAGAAAAATAGGGTATTTTTAGCTGACAATGTTGGAAGATTGCTTCAGGTATTATAAAGGATGTCAAGATTGTCAGAAATTTGGAAATGTACAGCGAGCACCAGCATCGACTATGAATCCTATCATCAAACCGTGGCCGTTCAGAGGATGGGGAATTGATATGATCGGCCAGGTTTTTCCTCCATCAAGTAAGGGACATAAATTCATATTGGCGGCAACAAATTATTTTACAAAATGGGTGGAAGCAGTTCCATTGAAGAAAGTCACGTCTAAGGAGGCAATTGAGTTTGTAAAAGAGCATATAATTTATCGGTTTGGAATTTCTCAGACGATAACTACCGATCAGGGTTCTATTTTCGTGTCCGATGAGTTTCAATAGTTTGCTGCCAATTGTGAAGGCCATGGGCTCCGGGTACCTCATTATCAACATATGGGCCACTCGGACAGAGGATGGGCCAAACCATGTAATTAGAGATAAGATAGCACCCGGCAGGCTTTACCTTGTATAATAAGGAAGCATAGTCTTAGTCGGATAGGACTCTATCTCTAAGAAGGATATCTCTTGGTCGTATCCGACTGGGATCCTTATCATGTACCCCTGTCCCCTAGTATATAAAGGGAGGCAGGGCGCCCCATGAGGGCACGGAAGATCATTGATCACAAACCACCTCAGAGGAATAACATCTCAACTGGACGTAGGGTATTACCTCACATCGAGGGCTTGAACCTGTATAATTCTCCTGTGTTCCTCTGCAATCCACCGAATTCCAAGTCGCCGAGTAGCCCCATAGTATTATTGCCGGTGCAAAGCATCGACAGTTGGCGCGCCAGGTAGGGGACCGGCGAATTCTTCACCAGCAGATTCGATGGATTCACTCAATGGAGTCAATGGCCACGAGTTCTCCCATGGAGACACCATCACCTTCGGAAGCCTTGATTTCGTTGCCGATCAATTCGGCAATCTCACCTTGGCTGAAGCAGATTCGATCTTACCAGCCGAGGAACCAGCCGACATTGCGCCAGTTGGCCCACGGGACGTCGCCATCTCCTTCGACGACCTACTACGGCAGTCCCTCACATCGCCGGACATCGGGACAACTCTCTCCTTCGGCGTCCGACTCGCGCTAGGCCTTGAGCCAGCACGAGTTAGGCCGAGTGGGGGAGAGATCGTCAATTTTCCGTACGGATTCGGCGACGCTGTGCATCTACAACCCGCGCAGCAGACCCGATCTCCAGCGATTCAGTTTGGACACGGTCAAGAACCGTTTCAGATTGGATCTAGAGAGGTCGGAGTCGTCCTTACTCCAATAAACTACTCGGAGTCCGACACCAAGTCGGATAGCGGTTCGAGCACCAGTTCGGACTCTAACTCGGCAAGCTTCCCCCTCTCCCGCGAGATCTTCATGGCTTCAACACCACCTTCCGAGGTGCGCCGACTACTGTTAACGCCAAAATTTGGTAAAGCCCTGTGTCAGATTCGGTCAAAGGGGAAATTGCAGTCAACTGGCGGAAATTGATCCAGAAGAGACCGATTCCGGGAGGGAGCCGTGAAGACCGCTGTTTGGCAGTTGTTTACTATACCTATTAATTAGGCAAGTGTTTATCTTTAGGAAACCTGACCTCGTGTCCGGTCAGGACTTGTTAGCGTTTTCTGTTATAATTAGGAAATCATGTATCGTGTCCAATAAGGACTCGTGTAACTCGGGGTATAAATACGTACGCCCGGGGACCTTGTAAATTATCACTCGATCAATACAATTTCGGCGCATCGCCACCCTTCCGACGGGATCTTGCTTCTCGAGCCAGGCTGCATCGGTTAGGTCTGAACTCCTGCGAGAGGGTAAGTCTCGTCACCCCGGCTACCTATCGGCTAGGACTTCCTCGGTTAGGTCCGATATTCTAGTCGGTTTATGGTAGTCGGCTTACCACGATATATTTATTTTATCTATGGCTGCATCAGTTCAGTTTGATCTCATAGATTGATTAGGTATATCACATCACGCGTGCATAGATCATATCGGCTTGCTGGGAGCGGTTTATCATCAGTTTGTGCTGCATCGGTTAGGTCCGACCTACTAAACTGCTAGCGATAAATCGTTCCTTCTAGGTTGATACTTTATGTGCAAGCGTCTTATCGGGGTGTATAGCCGGTAAGTTATCATGTTTTAGCATCACGATCGCATCAGATCTATCGGCTTATCGAGATCTTGTTATTATTATCAGTCTGTGCTGCAACGGTTGGGTCCGATCTACTAGACTGAATAATAATGTTACTCTTAATAAGCCGATGGATTTTATGCGATGTTGTTATCGGGTGCTTAGCCGATAAGTTATCCCTTATTAAATATAGCCGATTATACTGCTTGCCTTGTTATACATTCTTGTTTGCATTACTGTTACAATCGGCTAAGGGCTAGCCGATTGGTTTATTCTGCCGATCCGAATACGAGCACAAACAGGTTCCCGGGCACGACCTCAGTCAAGTTCCCGGGCACGATCTCAGGTAAGGACCCGGGCACGAGCATAGGTAAGAACTCGGGCACGGGCACGGACAGCGGATGAAGATCCCGGGCGTAGATACGAGCAAGGACCCGGGCACGGGCGCGGGCAGTATCTTCGTGGCGATACTAGTAACTTTAAATTATGATCGGCTAGAGTTTATTTAATCTATTTACTTATGCATTCTGCTCATTTATTTTACCAAGTTTATAGCCGGTTTTTGAGCATCCCTTTGATGATTGGCTAGCGCAATACTTGTTTATTATAATGTTATTGCTCTTGCCGTCATCGGCTTTTAGCCGATGTATAAGTGCTACAGTGCGTATCGGCCATCGGCCGATGAGATGAGTCCAAGCCGGCTTCCAACCGATTGGCTCACGAATTTGACATCTTTTCTCCTTGTCAATTGCAGGGTCAAATTGACTGGCACGCCTACGAACCTCAAGATTTTAGGACCTACACTGGAGTGAAGCAAATCTCCCAGGCTTTCGCGTGTCTCCCAGACACCAAACGGCCCCCGGCGGGAGTAGCAGGAGGAGGCGCGCCGACTACAACAAGACAAGGCCAACCGTAAAGCTCGCAATGACGAGCTACGACAAGCTGGGCGGGTCGCTCAGCAGCAGATCCTCCAAACCAAAGTCGGCGACCACAACGTCTTCGTCACGCCACAACAGAACGTTGTGGCCGTCGCGACCTTGCTGGATACGCTCCAGCTTGGGCCTGACCATCAGGCCACCCCGACTATCGCCAAGATCAAGGCGATGATTACAGCTGCCGCCTGCCAGCAGCAAGAACAGTCAGACAATACTCATATACCGACCAATCGGTCAGGTTCTCCAGCAACAGAGTCATCTGCATCAGCGCGACGTCGAGCGGCCGGCTCCAGTCGGCAGCATGAGGAACCCTGACAAACAACGCTTGGCAATACTAACAATGACAACCGGTGGCGTCACCAGTACGATCGCCAACGCAATCAAGACCTCCGAGTATGACTACACTGCGACCTCCGCCACACTATAAACGCCCGGCGCGAAGGACGCGAAGAAGACGAACGCCGCCGACTGGAGGACAAAAATGAGCGCTTCGGTCTCCACTACGAGCGGCTGCACCGCCAAGATCGGAGCTCGAGCCCTCACGATGATGAAGGCATTCCAGCCTTTACTCGGGAGCTACAGGACGTCCACTGGCCGGCCGGCTTTAAGCCTACCGGAATCGAAAAATACGACGGCAAGACCAACCCTGAGTCCTGGCTCACCGTTTACGTCCTAGCAGTTCGAGCTGCTGGGGGCGACAGCAGAGCCATGGCTAACTACCTCCCAGTCGCATTAGCTGACTCGGCGAGGACATGGCTGACAGGCCTCCCAAGGCGGTCGATTGGTTCCTGGGGACAACTCAGGGAGTGGTTCATCGCCAATTGTCAGGGGACCTACGAGAGACCGGCTTCGGAGCACGACCTTTACCAGCTGCATCAGAAGAAGAACGAGTCTCTGCGCGAATTCATCAAAAGGTTTTTCGAGAAGCGCAATCAAATCCCAACTATCAAAGACGAGGCTGTCATCGCCGTCTTCCGCAAGGGAGTAAAAGACGCCCTGCTCATCGCGAAGTTCACTCGGAAGCCGCCATCCACAGTCCGGGCTCTCTTCGACATGGCCAACAAATACGCCGACTCGGCTGAAGCGGTCGCCGAGGCCCTCGACGAGAAGAAGGAGCCCCGACAAAAAGACCACAAGGCGAAAGCCGACAACGAGCCGTCTCAAAACAAGTCTGGCAGCCACAAGCGGAAGTCAGACAGCGAGGTGGCCAACATGGAGCGCAGTCGGTCGCGACCCCAGCAGAACAACGACTACCAGAAAGTCATGAGCAGGCCATGCCCCTTTCACCCCAAGGGCAAGCACGCGGCCAAAGACTGCTACATGCTCAAGAAATTTGCCTCTGAGCAGGCCTCATCATCTGGCGCCGACAAAGAAAAAAACAAGCCAGACTCAGGTCCGGCTGATGATTTCTAGGATCCTCAAGCCGAGCTCAACCATATCTTCAGGGGGCCACTCGCGTACGAGTCCAAGCGCAAGCAGAAGCTTTCAACGCGCGATATCAACACGGTCTCCACAGCTGACACCCCCCAATACCTGCGCTGGTCAGAGATGGCCATCACCTTCAATCGCGCAGATCACCCAGATCGGGTTTCCCACCCGGGACGATACCCACTCGTCTTGGACCCGGTCGTCAAAAACATCAGGCTGAAGAAAACCCTCATCGACGGAGGCAGTGCGCTCAACATCCTGTTCACCAAAACTTTGGACGAGATGATAATCCCTCATTCAGAACTACGGCCGAGCACTGCGCCCTTCCACGGGATAATTCCCGGCCTGTCATCAACTCCACTCGGGCAGATAACCTTGCCGGTAACCTTCGGCACATGGGATAACTTCCGCACAGAAAACGTCTGCTTCGAGGTTGCCGACTTCGAGACCGCGTACCACGCGATACTCGGACGGCCGGCACTCGCTAAATTCATGGCAATACCGCACTATACATATATGGTGCTCAAGATGCCCGGGCCAACAGGAGTCCTCTCCCTCCGCAGCGACGTCAAGCAAGCCTTCACCTGCGACAAGGAGAGTTGCGAACTGGCTCAATCACAAGAGGCGGCAGTCGGGCGTGATAGCATCCGGCAAGCCGTCACAGCCGAAGTCGAGCAAGATCCAGTTCCGGCGAAAAAAGCAATGAAGTCGGGAATTTCAGCAGACTCTGACACGAAGAAGATCCCCCTGGACCCTTCCGACCCCTCCAAGACTGCTCTAGTCGGGACCGGACTCGACCCCAAATAGAAAGACGCGCTCGTCACCTTCCTCCAAGCCAACAAGGATATCTTCGCGTGGAAACCGTCCGACATGCCGGGCGTACCAAGGGAGGTGATCGAGCACGCCCTTAACGTGAAGACAGACGCCAACTCAGTCAAGCAACGGCTGAGGCGCTTCGCTCAAGACCACAAAGATGCTATCCGGGAGGAAATTACTAAACTCCTCGCAGCCGGGTTCATCAAGGAGGTCTACCACCCAGACTGGCTGGCTAACCCAGTTCTGGTCCGGAAGAAAAACGGTAAATGGCGCATGTGCATCGACTACACCGACCTCAACAAAGCGTGCCCCAAGGACCCATTTGGTCTCCCTAGGATAGATCAGGTGGTTGATTCCATGGCCGGGTGCGACCTACTCAGCTTTCTCGACTGCTACTCGGGATACCATCAAATCAGCTTGTGGGAGGAAGATTGCTTAAAGACATCTTTCATCACGCCGTTTAGCGCATATTGCTATATCACAATGCCGTTCGGTCTGAAGAACACGGGTGCAACCTATCAACGCGCTATTCAGCGGTGTCTGCACACTCAGATCGGGCGCAACGTAGAAGCCTTCGTCGACGACGTGGTGATCAAGACCAAGTCCAAAGAAGACCTCATCGCTGACTTGGAAGAAACCTTCCAAAACCTTCAAAGATTCAAGATGAAGTTGAACCCGGAAAGTGCGCCTTCGGTGTGCCATCCGGAAAGTTACTCGGCTTCATCGTCTCGCATCGCGGCATCGAGGCCAATCCGGAGAAAGTCAACGCCATCAGGAACATGGCACCCCCGACTAACCTTAAAGACGTCCAGAAGCTAACAGGCTGCATGGTGGCCCTCAGCCGGTTTATTTCCCGACTGGGCGAACGGGGTATGCCCTTCTTCAAGCTCCTCAAAAAGGCGGACAGCTTCCAATGGACTCCGGAAGCCCAGCAAGCCTTCGAAGACTTCAAACAATTTCTCACCTCACCTCTCGTGTTGGCATCACCCATGCCCCAAGAGCCACTAATGCTATATCTAGCGGCAACCACTCAAGTAGTCAGCACGGTATTGGTGGTGGAGCAATCTGAACAGGGTCATATTCAGAAAATACAAAGGCCAATCTACTTTGTCGGCGAGGTCCTTGCCGACTCCAAGACGAGATATCCGCAGGTCCAGAAGCTGCTATATGGCCTACTCATCACAGTCCGGAAGCTGGTGCACTACTTCCAAGCACACCAAGTCACGGTGGTCACAGCGTTTCCACTCGGGGATGTCCTTCTGTTGACGCCGAAAACCGCCGGGGGCCGTCCGCCGTCGGGGTGACACGCGAAGGCCTGGGAGATCTGCTTAGCTCCAGTGCAGGTCCTAAAATATTAGAGGTTCGCAGGCGTGCCAGTCAATTTGACCCCGCAATTGACAAGGAGAAAATATTAGCTCAGGGATTCAATCGGCCAATAAGAATCCTGCTAGCCGATTGCCGAAAGAACACTTGAGCATCGGCCGTAAGCCAATGATAAAACCATGTCCGGGCCCCAGCTGTCTGTGCCCGGGTCCTCATGCTTGGGTCCTCGCTTGTGCTCGTGCCCGGGTCAGCAGCAATTGCACATCAGCTATCGGCCGATACGGACTGATGTAGGCTCCTTGTAGCCGATGGCCGATGGCACCTGTGTATCGGCTAGGAAACCGATAACGCTATAAGCAAATAGATAAGCTGTCAGTATAACATATGCATCGGCTAGAAGCCGATGATAAAATAGATAGGCAGAATAGTAAGCTAGCCGACTGCCGAGGAAACACATGTGCATCGGCTAAAAGCCGATAATAATGTAGATGACCAAAATAGTAAAGATAATACAGTCGGCTTTATAAAAAGATAACCTACCGGCTAAGCACTCCGATAGAACGTCGCATATACACCGATCAACTCGGCAAGAGTAAATCTATTATTATCAATCTAGTAGTTCAGACCTAACTGATGCAGCACAGATTGATAATAATAAAGGAACCTCAACAAGCCGATAGACCTAATGCAACTGTGATGTAATAAGATAACTTATCGGCTATACATTCCGATAAGACGCTTGCGCAAAAATCATCAACCTAGCAGGAACGATTTATCGCTGGCAGTTCAGTAGGTCGGACCCAACCGATACAGCACGAACTGATGATAAATCGCCCCTAGTAAGCTGATAAGATCTACGCACGCGTGATGTGGTATACCTGATCGGCCTAAGAGATCGAACCGAACCGATGCAGCCGTAGACAGGGCAGATACACCTGGGTAAGGGGTGACGAGTCTTACCCTCTCGCAGGAGTTCGGACCTAACCGATGCAGCCCCGCTCGAGAAGCAAGAACCCGTCGAAAGGGTGGCGATGCGCCGAAGTTTATTGATCGTTGTGATGATTTACAAGCTACCCGGGCATACGTATATATACCCCGAGTTATTACAGTCGTAATAGGACATGGCACACAATTTCCTATCTATAAAAGGAAAACTAACAAGTCCTGATCGGACACGAGATCAGGTTTCTCTAAAAAGTATTAAAACTACCTAATTAATAGATAAGGTAATTAACTGCCATACTACGGTCTTCACGATTCCTTCCTGTACTCGGCTTCTTCTGGATTAGCTTCCACCGGCTAATATGGCTTCTTTCCTTAACCGAACATGGTAATGAACCGTACCAAATTTTGGCGTTAACACCTTCATAATCGCGAGGCCACCGGCCGAATCGCTAAATGGGCACTTGAGTTGATGGCGCTCGACATCACTTTTCTGCCACGGACAGCAATCAAATCTCAAGCTCTAGCCGACTTCGTGGCCGAGTGGACGGAAGTTCAACTCCCAACACCGACAGAAAAGCTAGAGTATTGGACAATGTACTTCGACGGTTCCCTACGGATCGGCGGCGCCGGGGCTGGAGTCATATTGACTTCCCCCACTGGCGAAAAACTGAAGTATGTTCTACAAATCCACTTCCCGGCTTCCCACAACGTCACCGAGTACGAGGCACTTGTTCACGGGCTCCGCATCGCCATATCACTCGGCATACGCCGACTGGTTGTGCGCGGGGATTCTCAACTCGTGGTAAACCAAGTCATGAAAGACTGGACCTGTCTCGATGACACCATGGCGGCATATTGTCAGGAGGTCCGCAAGCTGGAAAACAAGTTCGACGGGCTGGAAATCACACACGTCCTGCGTCAATACAACGACGTGGCAGACGAACTGGCAAACATGGGATCCAAGCGAGAAGTAGTTCCGACTGGAATCTTTGTCGAGCAACTTATGGAGCCATCAGTTAAGAAGAAACCTGCGCCAGAGCAGTCGGGAGGCGAGCCTACCCCGACCACAGCCGAGGTGTTGCACATATGTCAAGACTGGAGGACTCCTATTGTCAAATTCCTCCGGGACGACGAACTCCCAGAAGACCGCAGTCAAGCCGAGCAGATCAAGCGTTGAAGCAAAAGCTTCCTGCTTGTCGGAGAAGACCTGTACCGAAGGAGCGCATCCGGTGTCCTCATGCGCTGCGTCACCACCGAGGAAGGCAAGCAAATCCTGCATGCGATCCACTCGGGCATATGTGGCAACCATGCCGCATCCAGGACGTTAGTCGGAAAGGCTTACCGGCAGGGATTCTTCTGGCCCACAGCAGTAACAGACGCCAAAGACATCGTTCGCAAATGCGAGGGTTGCCAGTTCTTCGCAAGACAAACAAATCTCCCAGCCCAGGAACTCCAAACTATCCCCATTTCCTGGCCATTCGCAGTATGGGGGCTCGACATGGTCGGGCCTTTCAAGAAAGCGCCAGGAGGGTTTACACATCTATTCGTCGCAGTGGATAAATTCACCAAGTGGATTGAGGCTAAACCCGTTGCAACAATTACAGCGGCATGAGCAAAGGACTTCATCTTGAGTATACTATACCGGTTTGGAGTCCCCAACCGCATCATCACCGACAACGGCACTCAGTTCGCGGCTGGCGTATTCCAAGACTTCTGCGACGATTTCGGCATCAAGATTTGCTACGCATCTGTGGCCCACCCACGGAGCAACGGGCAGGTCGAACGAGCCAACGGTATGGTCTTACAAGGCATCAAGGCCAGAATATTCGACCGACTACAACTATACGCGGGCCGGTGGGTACAAGAACTCCCATCCGTTCTCTGGTCTCTCAGAACCACGGTTAGTCGAGCAACAGGGCAATCCCCTTTCTTCCTGGTCTACGGAGCCGAGGCTGTGCTACCAACAAAGTTACAGTTCGGCTCTCCGTGAGTCCGGGCTTACTCAGAGGACGACTCCAATAATACCCGACTGGTCGAGTTAGATCAGCTGGAAGAAGCAAGAGACACCGCAACAATCTAGTCGGCAAGGTATCTTCAAGGCCTGCGTCGCTACCACAATCGCAATGTCCGTGGCCGCGCCTTTTTGGTCGGGGATCTCGTTCTGAGGAAAATACAAACCACCAAAGGCAGGCATAAATTATCCCCAACCTGGGAAGGGCCGTTCATTATGGCCGAGGTCACGCGGCCAGGCGCCTACCGACTGAAGACCGAAGACGGCGCTCTCATCACCAACTCATGGAATATAGAACAGCTACGTCCTTTCTATACCTGAGTTTTACAATTTTCATGTGTACAGTTCTTCTGACTCACTACGCTGCTTGTATCAACCGAGTAGTGAGTCGGGGGCTGCATGTATATACGTGTTCTGTCAATAACATACAAGCTTATCTTACTTCGGTTATGAAGCCTCACTATGACTGTCACGTTTGCCCGAGTACAGTTTCTTACTTCGAGCGTTTTTATTAAGTTCTGACAGACTAACTCGGTGCACACTACACGGTCAAGTAATGCTAATGACAACTGAGTAATAAGCTTGGCGGCACTACACACATATTTACACATGCTTGTTTACAAAAGTTTATATACACCGACTACATGACATGTTGCTCCTACAGACCCAGGTCTCGGGTAATTATTTCAGCAGTCGGCTTCGCCCGGGCAATCAGCTCCAGCGCCTCCTCGGGCGTCGTCTCTTCGGCAAACCCCTCCCCGATGGCTTCAATATCTGCCCTTGGGTAGATGGACTTGGTCATCGCTAGTCTGGGCCACGCCGGCGACAACATGCTCACCCGAGTACTTTTTCAAGGCACTCGGTGCATCCTCGAGACGCGCCTCTATCTTGGGGATTCTGCTGCAGCTGGTCCCCAGAGGGCAGGGATCTATGAGGTCAAGGAGCCCTTTCATGGACCCGACAAGGGCCTCCCGTGACTCCCTGATCACTCTTATCTCCTCTGTGTAGAACCGATACTGGGCCTGGACGTTGGCTCTCATGTCTGCCCAGGTCCGCCGACAAGTAAACTTGTCAGATTCGGCTACAAATGGAACGACTAATGGATTGGTTAAGATCACAGTCGGGCTAAGGGCTTACTTTCATAGTCGGCCTCCCACCCGGCCACGGTCTTCTCCAGTTCAGCTTTCTCCTTACCAAGCTTGACCACGGCCTCCTTTAGCTCGGCCTTTTCCTGGTCAAGCTCGGTGTTGGCCTTTGTCAGGTCGGCCTTGACCTTCTCAAGCTCGGCCCTGGCTTCTTCGGCCTCCTTCAGCTGCGATTCCCTCTCTGTTCGGGTCTTCAGCTCCGCTTCGAGGGCTGCACCACAGATTAGCCAAGAGCTCATCCGTGCAGTCATGACATAACTGGGCAGTCGGGAACAATGTAGCTAGATGAATACATCGACGGTTCGGTCGGGAAGATACATTCGGGGATTTTACCTCTGATCTTTCCGGCTAGGGCCCATGTCTCCGCCCTGAGCTGATCGGTGCCGCTCTTCAGCCAGGCCTCCCTCCCCGCATGACACACCTCCATCTCGGCCTTCAATGCCCGGAGCTGCTCCAACTCTGTGAGGTGGGGAGCCATCTCGACCAAGATTTCCGTCATCGCCTCGTTGCGGTCGACAAGCTTCTGCTCAGAATAAGAGACAAACCGAGGACGGAGTCAGACGTCAGAACAAGAAGATTGCCAAGACTCTGCCACAAGAATCATACCCCAACTCCCTTGGACCCGCTAATAGTGGCGCGAAGCAAACTTTCACGCTCTCTCCTTGCGACCACCTCATCAAGCCTGAAGCTCTTCGCTGTCCCGTCGCGGGCCGTCCATGTGAATGTCCGGGGCATCACACGTGGAGGAGCTTCGATCCGAGGCAGGTGTGGGATCTCCGGCGGCGGCGACGCCGACGACGAGGACCATGACGGCGACGGGGTCCTGGCCTCAACACTACCGTCCCCCGCGGCCTCAGGGACCAGATCAGGGGCTCTAGCCACGGCCTCCGCAACAGACGACACTTCAGGGGCTGGGGCCTCAGCCTCAGTAGCTGCCTCTTGGTCGGGCGGCGGCGGCGACCCTGCAGTCGGGACCGCCTCGGTCTCCATGACGGTGCTGGCCACCAGCTCAGCAGGTGTGTTCGCGGCCACCGGCTCGGCTGGGGCAGGCTCGTCAAGGGGAGCGATCGAATTGACCCCCTTGAGGTCGATATCGGCCCGCTTTCTGCACGACGAAATAATACATCAAGACGCTACCTCAACGAACAAGAATTCCAAAAGACCCGGAGCAGCGCACCTCTTGGAGAACTTCAGTTTCTTGCCGGGCAACCCGGTCCCCGGCGGAACGCTAGCTCCGGTAGTCAGCCCGGTCGGCGTCACAGTCAGCGGTGGCACATCAGCCCGAGTCGGCTCTGATTCCGGTGGGGTCGGCTCGGGCGCCTCCACTTCTAGCGACGTCCGCTCTAGCCGGCCCCTCGGTGGTGCTGCGGCCGGGCTCGACAACGTCGGGTTCAAACCCGCAGGTCTCAACCTGGGACTCGATCGCCTGGGCGTCGCTACGACAGTGTCCTTTATTTTCAGGCCTCCAGCGACGGCGCGCGCCTTCATGGCCCCCTCGCCATGATACAAGATCGGCTTCTTCCCCGCTCTCTTGGAGTCGGGTTGGGCAGCGGAGGGACTTCTTGGCCTCTTCTTCGACGCGACGGCCGATAACGGGCGGGAGTCTTCATCAAATTCTTCATGCCACTACAAGCAAGTCAACGGAGTACGTCATGCAACGCCAAACAATCACCGTTCCACAGGCATTCATCACAGAAGAAAATCAAAGGTTACCTTGGTCCGCGGCCTAATGAAGCTATAGGCTGCGACCCGGCGGTTGTCATCTTTGGTCGCGACCACCCCTTCGGAGAAGTAGCCGAACAGGGTATCTGTCACCGCCCCCTTGTTCGCCGACTGGTTGCTCACTCGGTCAGGATCGTTTTTGCCTTTAAAGGCCTAGCCGAATGTGCTTCTCAGCTTCAGCGGCTGAATGCCCCTTGTCAGAAAGCGGCGAGCCACCCAAGGTCCCGTCAGGCCAGCCGTCTTGAGATCATCTATCTTCGTCAACAGCAGATGTGCCTGGCCCATCTCTTCAAAGGTTGGCTCTGCTGACCAGTTTGGCGAGACTACGGGCGGCAAGCCGGTAAATGAGGGCAAGGATGGAGCCAAGTCGGCACAATAAAACCACTCCTTGTGCCAGCCCTTTAGAGAAGATTTCAAGGGCAGATCGAGATAGGTCTTCTTCCTATCGCTCCTTAGCTGAAGACCAGCCCCCCCAATTACATTGATGTTGCTCTTGGAGGGTTGAGACTTAACATGGAACAGATGTCGGAAGAGGATAAAATGGGGTTCAACACCCAGGAAACACTCGCATAGAGTAACAAATATGGAGATCTGAAGAATGGAGTTGGGGTTCAGATGCACCAACTCCAGCCCATAAAAGTCAAGAATGCGGCAGAAGAAATCAGAAGACGAAGGCACAAGCCTCGATCGAAAAAAGAGGCGAAAACTACCGTTTCACCAGGCCGGGGATTAGGGACCGACTCATCCCTAGCCGACCGCCAGCGGATCACCTCTTGGCTGGGTAACTTCAGCTAGCTCTCTAGCCGCCTCAGCTTCACCGAGCCGCAATCCGAAATCAGCCAAGAACTCCCCGGCGCACCCGCAAGATTCGTCGCTTTCGGCATGATAGGAAGAGGTGGGATTTGGGGGAAAAACAAATCAGGGGCTTGGAACAAACGAGGAGGATTGAAATCGCCCGAGTTCGGGTGGGGAATAGCAGTAGCTAACCCTAGCCGGGCGGGAGGCGAAAAGTTGGGCGCGAAGGTGGAAGACGAAGAGATTGGCTGATTTGGGGAAGACGACGGAATCTTTTTCTCTCTCCCCGTCTTTTTATAACCAACGCCGACTAAATGGGCTTAGGCCTACACAGTTAGCACTGGGCCGACAAGATATGAGTTCCTACAGTAGCATGCTCCATGTGGGCCGCCCGCAGGCTGAGTTGAAATTATAGTGCTGGTGCTACTAACAGGAGCCGATGAGGTAAACTGATATGCTTCACGAGAGCCTTATTGCTAAACACATATGTTTGGGTATCTGTTTTTTCCACTAGGTCTCAAGGATATATCCTTATAAGGATCACGAGCTGGTCTTCGTTAAAATTGGGGATGCAGGTATCTTTCTCGAGTACACCTTACCACTCCATGGATTTATTTTCATAAAGTGGTACTCGGCCTACACGCGTGGTCATCAATTGCCATGAGCAACATTTTACCCGCTGACATGATGCGGAAGAGTCTAACTTTCGAGTAGTGCACTACTTGGGAAAGACTATAAATATCTTTTCCCGCTGACATGATGCGGATGAGTCTAACTTTCGAGTGGGACGCCACTCGGAAAAGACTATAAACTCCCTTTTTCCAGCTGACATGAAGCTGAGGAGTCCCATATACGAGTAGTATCCTACTCGGCAAGACTATAAAGTTTATTCCGGTTGACATGATACCGAAGAGTCTCATATACCGGTAGTAATCTACTCGGGAAAGACTTCCAGGTTAAAGATCTTTGACTTTATGTTTAATTGTCTTCACAATTAAGCACAAAGTCGGGGGCTACACCTAATAGGTGCGCCTATTCGGCGCACACTATACACATATCTTCATGAAGCCCTTCATAGCCTCACTACCAGCTGACATGAAGCAGGACTCGGGAAGAAGAATTACTAGGACAAAGAGTACTCGGGAGCATTGCACTCGGGCAACCTTCACCGTGGAGGACGAGCACTTGGCATCAGCTGTGACTCAACTATGAAGGTCTCAGGGGCTACTGTGGAGGCCATGGGCTCCAGGTACCTCATTATCAGCATATGGGCCACTCGGATAGAGGATGGGCCAAACCATGTAATTAGAGATAAGATAGCACCCGGCAGGCTTTACCTTGTATAATAAGGAAGCATAGTCTTAGTCGGATAGGACTCTATCTCTAAGAAGGATATCTCTTGGTCGTATCCGACTGGGATCCTTATCATGTACCCCTGTCCCCTAGTATATAAAGGGAGGCAAGGCGCCCCATGAGGGCACGGAAGATCATTGATCACAAACCACCTTAGAGGAATAACACCTCAACTGGACGTAGGGTATTACCTCACATCGAGGGCCTGAACCAGTATAATTCTCCTGTGTTCCTCTGCAATCCACCGAATTCCAAGTCGCTGAGTAGCCCCATAGTATTATTGCTGGTGCAAAGCATCGACACCAGTATGGGAATTAAGTTACTGAATTCATCACCTTATTATGCTCAGGCTAATAGACAGGCAGAAGCTTCGAATAAAAGTCTAATCAAATTAATCAAGTGGAAGATTGATGAACAGCCGCGGCGATGGCATACTACATTAGCCGATTCATTATGGGCCTATCGGATGGCATGTCATGGATCTACTCGGGTACCACCATACCAATTAGTATATGGGCATGAAGCAGTTTTGCCTTGGGAGACTAACATCGGCTCTAGGAAAATTTCTTTGCAAAATCAATTGACGGCCGATGATTATTATAACTTAATGACAGATAAACTCGAGGATCTAGCTCAGAATCGGCTAAGGGCGCTGGAAAGGATCAAGGAGAATAAAGCTAAAGCGGCTAGACATTATAATAAAAAGGTGGTGAATAAATCGTTTACCAAAGGAGATCTTGTATGGAAGTTGATTTTGCTGATCGGGTCCAGAGATAGTAAATTCGGCAAGTTGTCGCCTAATTGGGAAGGGCCCTATCGGATTAATCGTTGTGTACCTGGCAACGTTTATATATTGGAAGATCTTGAGGGGATGGAGTTCGCTAAAGCACTTAATGGGAAATATCTCAAGAAGTATTATCCGAGCGTTTGGATCAATTCCTAAATCGGCTAAATGCGACCGATTTCTAAAATAGTTCAAGACAAGAACCGATGTTGTTACATCGCCTAAAGATAGCCCGTATCAATCGATATCGCCTTTAGATCAAACAAATAAAAATATCATCAAGATTGAAAGGAACAGGCAACAGAGCCGATTAGATTATATTACAGCAAAAGGTTAATCGGCATGTTTCAAAGAACCATCAGTCATTAGTGTTAAAATTTACAAGAATTTTCGGATTGTTTCGATCGCACGCAGGCGGATCTGGTCAATTTCACCGATGGCACGAATATCCTCTTCATCAGAACCTGGGATAATTTTCAAGTTTTTGTGCCGATGAACCACTTGACGCACTGCTGCTGTAACCTTGGCCTCTTGGTCTTGTATAGCTTGTGGCAGACCGATGAGCTGGGATTCTATTGTTTCGAGGTCCTTGCGGATTCTTTCAAGTTCTGCCAGCAAATCGGCTTCCCTTTTCTTCAGCTAAGACTGTTTGGATTTTAGTTCTTGAGGGGCAGCCGCCATATCATCCAGTTTCTTCTTTTCTGTTTGAGTTGATAGCCGATCGCTTTGGATGTCTTGGACTATCTTTTGTTGGTCAGCACGATCGGCTATGCACTGCTTGAGCTTGATGAGTTGAAATCTGTGGGATTCCAAATATGCTACAGGTGTCAGCGCGGCAACGAGCTCTTCGGGCAAATGATGTTCAATTTCTGCAAATCTCGCCCGGATCGGTCCGCAGTCTTCCACTAAAGCGTCGATCGGATTTTCCAGCCGACTGATAATATTCATCAAGTACTCGCGCACGTCAGCTAAGAAGGATGGTTTGGTGACCGCGCTAGTGGCTGTCGCTTCGTCTGCTTCTAAGTACTTGCCGATGTCGAAGGAGAACAAATCGGCTAAGGACTGCAAGTTGACATCGGTAAAGGGATCAGCAAAGAGTTAAAATGAGATGTGGATATAGAGAGACTACCTGAGGCAAGACATTGGTGGCTTGAGCGGCGTCGGCATCAAGTGTATGAGTATGTTGTTCTTCCAGGTGGCCGATGCTTGACGATGAGATAGTAAGAGCGGCCTCAACAGCGGCTTGGGGGTGTGGGTGCCATGGGCCCCGGGTACCTCATGACAAGCATATGGGCCACTCGGATAGAGGATGGGCCTAGCCTTGTAATTAGAGATATAGCTAGATTCGGCAGACTTCGCCTTGTATAGAAAGGAATATACAGTCCTAGTCGGGTGCGTTATATCTCTAAGGGGAGATCTCCTAGTCGTAATCCGATGGGGACTCCTACCTTGTAACCCTGTCCCCCAGTATATAAGGGGAGGCAGGGCGCCCCATGAGGGCAAGAGCACACATAAGCTCGCAGGTTGAGTTGGTTCACCAGAATCACCACCGCAAATCCTCAAAGGAATAACACCACAACTGGACGTAGGGTATTACCTCACATTGAGGGCCTGAACCAGTATAAAATCTCCTTGTGTTCCTTTGCAATCCACCGAGTTTCCATCCGCCGACTAGCCCTATATATTTATTGCCGGTGTAAAACATCGACAGTTGGCGCGCCAGGTAGGGGCTTCGGCGCGATCTACATCTACAAGCTCGATGGATCCAGCAACCGAAGTCGACGGCGGCAAACTCCCCCCCGGAGATACAATCGCATTCAGAAGCCTCGACTTCGTCGCCGACCAGATCGGCGATCTCACCCCAGCCAACACGGACCTGATCCAACCGGCCGAGGAACCAGCTGACTCCGCGCCAGTCGGCCCACACGACGCTGCGGCAATCTTCGACGACATGCTGCGGCGATCTCCAATACGCCCGAGTCCAGGGACAACTCTTCCTTTCGGTGTTCGACTCGGACTAGGTTCTGAGCCGGCCGAGATCGGGCCGAGAAGGGAAGAGATCGTCAATTTCCCGTTCGGACTCGGCGACGCCGCGGATATCTACAATCTACATCCGACGCGGCAAACCCGATCCCCTGGAGTTCGACTTCGATACGGCTCCGAGCCGCTCGAGATCGGATCTAGGGAGGTCGGAGTTACACTCATCCCCATCAACCATCCCGACTTCGACTCGAAGTCGGACTCCGACTTCCTGTCGGACTACGACTCTAAGTCGGACAGCAGTTTGGCAAGCTTCTCCCCGCCACGAGAAATCTTCATGGCATCCAAAGGCTATTCTCCTACTCAGGAATCACGCCGACTACATGAGCAACAAGAGGAGGAGGCCTGCCGACTGCGAAAACAACAGGAGGAAGAAGCAAGACGCCTGCACACCCGCAACGACGGCCTACGCGGGGCTGGGCGAACCGCTCAGCAACAAACCCTCCAAACAAAAGTCGGCGACCACGATGTCTTCGTCACGCCACAACAGAACGTCGTGGCCGCCGCAACCTTACTGGACACGGTCCAACTTGGGCCTGATCACCAGGCCACCCCGACGATCGCAAGGATAAAAGCCCTGCTTACCGCTGCTGCATATCAGCAGCACCAACAGTCGGGTGATACCCTCATACCGACCAACCGGTCGACATTCCCAACGGCAGTCTCATCTACCTCAAAGCGACGCCGAGTGGCTGGCTCCAGTCAGCTGCATACGGAGGCACGTCAGGTGCCACTCGGCAGCCCCAACGACAACCGGCGACGTCAAAGCAACCGTCGGGACGATCAGGACCTTCGAGACCGACTACGGCGCGACCTTCGGCAAGACATCATCGCTCGGCGCCGTGAACGAGAAGAAGATGAGCAACGCCAACTGGAAGACAAGAACAAGCGCTTCGGCCTCCACCACGAGCGGTTCCGCTGCCGTATTCGGAACCGGAGCCCTCATAAAGACGAAGGCATACCGGCCTTCACCCAGGAGCTACAACAGGTCGACTGGCCGTCGAGTTTCAAGCCTACAGGCATCGACAAATACGATGGCAAGACCAATCCCGAGTCCTGGCTCACGGTCTACACTCTGGCGATCCGAGCAGCTGGGGGAAATCACAAAGTCATGGCTAACTACCTCCTAGTCGCTTTAGCCGACTCAGTGAGGACATGGCTAACAGGACTTTCCAAGCAATCAATCGGCTCCTGGGGAGAACTCCGGGAACGCTTCATCGCCAACTTCCAGGGAACATACGAGAGGCCATCTTCCGAGTACGACTTATATCAGTTGCGTCAAAGGAAGAACGAGTCTCTTCGTGACTTCATCAAGAGGTTCTCTGAGAAGAAAAATTCGATCCCAAACATCAAGGATGAGGTCGTCATCGCCGCCTTTCGAAAAGGAGTCAAAGACACCTCGTTCATCGACAAATTCACTCGGAAGCCTCCCAACTCTGTCAAGGCTCTATTCAACATGGCGAACAAATACGCCGACTCAGCCATGCTTTGCTGAGCCCTTGAAGATAAAAGGCATCCTGACAGAAGAAGCGGGAGGGCACCAACGACGCGGTCCCGACTAAAGCCGGGAATCGCAAACGCAAGTCAGACGGCTTCATTGATGGCAGTCAGTCACAATCGTCTCGACTTTCAACAACTGAAGATTATCAGAACAACAAGTGACATGCTGGGGGCTCACAAGCTCAAACACAAGGATGGCATCCCCACTCCGAATACCAACAGCTAAGTCGCTTTCTGATAAACATCTCCCACTCGGCCTTGCTAGTGCCGCAGCCGCTTACACCTAATAGGTGTACAAGCTGCACATTTACTTTTTTTCTGTTTTTGCTCTTAAACGATTACAAAGTACTCGAGTAGCATAAATCTCGATCCGTGAAACTCTGCCCATGTAAGACGAACTCAAGTCACCCAAAACGCGTGTTGGGAAAGAGCCATGAGCCAACTCCGACGCTAGGGGGCTATGACTAGTCGGGCAGAGTGCTTAAACGTAAGGGGTCAACTACTCGAGGAAAATTAATATCAAAAAGAGGAAGAACACGTATTTACATATATTGTAAAATACATTTTATTGGTGATTATTTCATCAGATGCTACTCATCCGATATTTTTTATTTTGCAGGCCCAGCTCCGGATACGCGTGACAGGAACTCAGGCTGCGAGCCTATCTCCTACGCTCGGGGGCTGAACAAGTCTGCAAAATACACTCGGATGCTCCATGAGGGCTACTGACCGAGTACTTGCACCAGTCGGGATGTCATCTTCCCGGCTACGCTCCATGCGAGCTAATAATCGACCTCCGGCGCCACTCGGGGTTGTGTATACTCGGCTAGTAGGGTACGCCCCATGAGGGTCGCAGCCGATCCTACGCTAATGCTAGGTTCGGGTACCTTATTGGTCACAGCTCTGTCAAGTTGGGTACGCCCATGAGGGTCGCCAGCCGATCCTATGCTAATGCAAGGTTCGGGTGCCTAGCTTGGCTATAACTCTGTTGATAGGGTACGCCCCATGAGGGTCGCAGCCGAACCTCTGCAAATGCAAGATTCGGGTACCTTGTTCGGCTTTACCCAGTCAGAGAAGACTTACATCGTCAAAGTGCTCCGGAGTTCTCATGCACTGCGTCACATGAGGAGGCAAGCAGATCCTGCAACACACCTGCTTGGGCACCTGTGGCAACCAGGCTGCATCCAGAACATAAGTCAGAAAGGCTTGCGAATAAGGATTTCTCTGGCTGATTGCGGTTACCAACACCAAAAAAACTCATCTTACATGCGATGGATGATACTTCTTAGAGCTATGCTGGATAGGTCGGCTCAGGCCGGCTTATTGGTAGCAGCCACCAAGATATGAGTTCCTACAGTAGCATGCTCCATGTGGGCCGCCGCAGGCTGAGTTGAATTATAGCGCTGGTGCTACCAACAGGAGCCGATGAGGTAAACAGATATGCTTCATGAGAGCTTATTGCTAAACATATATGTTTGGGTATCTGTTTTATCCACCAGGTCTCGAGGATATATCCTTACAAGGATCACAAGCTGGTCTTCATTAAAATTGGGGATGCAGGTATCTTTCTCGGGTAAACCTGACCACGCCGTGGATTTATTTTCATAAAGTGGTACTCGGCTTACATGCGTGGCCATCAGTTGCCATGAGCAACATTATTCCCGCTGACATGACGCGAATGAGTCTAACTTTCGAGTAGTACACTACTCGGGAGAGACTATAAAATTCTTATTCCCGCTGACATGACACGGATGAGTCTAACTTTCAAGTAGCACACTACTCGGGAGAGACTATAAAATTCTTATTCCCGCTGACATGATGCGGAAGAGTCTAATTTTCGAGTAATATATTACTTGGGAAAGACTATAAATAATCATCCCGGCTGACATGATGCTGAAGAGTCTGATTTTCGAGTAGTATACTACTCGGGAAAGACTATAAACACCCCCTTTCCAGCTGATATCACGCTGAAGAGTCCCATATACGAGTAGCATCCTACTCGGCAAGACTATAAACACACATTCCGACTGACATGAAGTCGAAGAGTCCTACATACGAGTAGTTTCCTACTCGGCAAGACTATAAATTATACTCCGGTTGACATGATACCGAAGAGTCTCATGTACCAGTAGTAATCTACTCGGGAAAGACTTCCAGGTTAAAGATCTTTGACTTTATGTTTAATTGTCTTCACAATTAAGCACAAAGTCGGGGGCTACACCTAATAGGTGCGCCTATTCGGCGCACACTATTCCAACATCTACATGGAGCCCTTCATAGCCTCGCTGCCAGCTGACATGAAGCAGGACTCGGGAGAAGCAGCACTCAGACAAAGAGTACTCGGGAGCAACGCACTCGGGAAGACTTCACCGTGGAGGATGAGCACTTGGCATCAGCTGTGACTCAACTATGAAGGTCTCGGGGGCTACTGTGGGTGCCATGGGCCCCGGGTACCTCATGACAAGCATATGGGCACTCGGATAGAGGATGGGCCTAGCCTGTAATTAGAGATATAGCTAGATTCGGCAGACTTCGCCTTTGTATAGAAAGGAATATACAGTCCTAGTCGGGTGCGTTATCTCTAAGGGGAGATCTCTAGTCGTAATCCGATGGGGACTCCTACTTGTAACCCTGTCCCCTAGTATATAAGGGGAGGCAGGGCGCCCCATGAGGGCAAGAGCACACATAAGCTCGTAGGTTGAGTTGGTTCACCAGAATCACCACCGCAAATCCTCAAAGGAATAACACCACAACTGGACGTAGGGTATTACCTCACATTGAGGGCCTGAACCAGTATAAATTCCCTCTGTGTTCCTTTGCAATCCACCGAGTTTACATCCGCCGACTAGCCCCATATATTTATTGCCGGTGTAAAACATCGACAGGGGGCTAGGAGTTGGAACGGCTGCAGCAGTTATTGGCTTGATGCTTGGAGGGACATCAGCAGAAGGTTGAGGTTCGACAGCCGATGACTTGAGCTGAAAATAAAATCAACGATGAAGAAGTAGGAAACAGCTAATGATATCGAGATTTAGCGCATACCCGCAGAGATAAGGGGGCCGATGTTTGGATAGTAGGCGGCGTCGCGACCACGACATCGGCACTGGTTCTTGGCTTCTTGAGAGAAGGGCGATGCGCCAGCTTCTTGCATTTTTTCCTATCAGCGTGGCGCCTGGAGAAGAGCGATGGAGAGGGAGCACCGTGCCCTAAATGCGGATTGGCGCGATGGAGGTTGGTACATGATCGGCGGCCGTTAGTGTTATTGTCGGTGTCACGTTGATAGCCTGCAAAATTAGAATATTAAGAGATGATGAAGATGGTGATTAAGACATGGGGATGTTACTCGTCATCGGATTCGACGTAGTCGGCGTTGAGGCAGGAGCAGTAATGGATGGCCGCTAAGTTGAACAGGTGTTTTTTCCATTCCGACCACCATCAGACAAAGAGCTTTGTGTTGGCAGTACATACTTCCACGTTGGTGGCGGCGCCCAGAGATAGGGATTCTGTAGAGCCGCATCTGATATACTCTAAAGCATTGCTAACGATGCCGGGCCTGAAGTTTGTCGATGAAGAATAGGCCGATTGGAAGTTGACAAGACCAAGCTGGCGAGAGCTGACGATGGATGATAGAATTGTATGATGGTTGTGATGGCCAGAGAAAAGCAGTCGGCAGCAGACAAGGGGTAATGGCCGATAGAAATATGGCCTTCGACTCGTCATCTTCCAGAGCATCAAGCGGGTTGAAGTTGGAGGGCATCTCAAATGACGATGCGTCGTCGTATGCAAACCACAGTGTGGCCTCCTTGGTGAAGCCATAATAAAAACCCTTGAACCATTGACTGAGTCCAATAGGGGTTATCTTGCAGCCGGGGAGGGCCGATGCAGCCTCACCCATAGACATACATCGGTGGAAGATGGGTTCCTGGTCTTCTGTATGATCGGCTGGGAAGGACTGATTGAGGAAAGAAGTATCAGGAATGGCCTTGGAGGTGTAGATGCTGAGCCATAGTTGCACAAACCACCAAGGGCCCCCGATGTGACCGACTGGCTGGCCGGCCGATAGTTTAACTACCACCTGATGCAGCAGTTGGTAAGTGGCGCCAAGGAGGTATTGCCCCAGAGGGACTTGTCTCCGATCGGTCAAACATTCTACCAAGCACTGCATGTTTGTTGTTGGGCCGAGGGTTGCACCACCAAAAACAAATCGTTCCAGCCACAAGTTCAGGAAGGCAACATGTTCTCGATCGTCGACTGGCCCGGTTCCCTTGTTGTGGAGTGATATGTACTTGGACCAACCACCGATGTTCTTTGTCTGCAGCCGATGAGTAGGCTTGAATCGGAGTTTGAGAGGATTGATATAACTTGTGGTGTTAAGGCAGGTGAGCATGGTTACATCCATCAGCATTGGAGTCATTGGCCCATGTCCAAACATGAAGGCGTTGAGGGCATCTGACCAGAAATACGAGGCCGATGTGAGCAAGGGTTCGTTTCTCTCCATCTCGGCCAAGGAAAGATTGATGCAGTGGCCGATATCTGCTTCGTCCCAGAGGGTTCTCTTCGTGGCTGATACTCTAATATACCAGTCTCTCCACCTAGGAAGTTTACTAGGCCATGATCTGAAGCTGTTGGTCCAGTCGCTGACTAGCATGGTGGAGTTCTTGAAAGGGATCCGTTGGGTTTCGGCGCTGATAAAATCTATAGGATCTTCGCTACCCATTGGACCATGGTAGAAGAAATTTGGGAAATCGACGGCCGGAATTAGGACTTGACTTCTGAGGTGCTACAGTAAATAAGAACACAACGAAGAACAGGTGAAGAAAATGGCAGATTGGATCTTTCCAGGTTATGAAGCCAGAGAAAACAATCAGATAGAAAGGTTACCTCAGGGACTGCGGATGCTGATGCCATTGCGCGGGGAGAAGATGAACGAGAACCAAAGGTTGAGGAAGAAGGTTGCGATGGTTCGTCTGAGTTCGCCGGAGTTCATCGAGGTCTCGGAAGTTGAAGCGGGAGAGCTCTGGTGATGTGAAAGCATAAAGAAAGCGCTGGGGAGACGAAGCGGTTTATAGAGGTATGAGACCGGGCGGGAATCGAGGCCGTTGGCACTGTTTTAAACAATTAAGGCAAGTGGACTACCTTGGGCCGCCTCGATATGAAAGGAATCTAAAGGCCTAGATGAGGGAATTTCGAAGTCTTATGGAAAACTCTGAAATTGGGGGGCATGTGTTAACGCCAAAATTTGGTATGGTCCATATAGTAGATTCGGTTAAGAAATGAGTCACAGATGACCGGTGGAGATTGATCCAGAAGGGACCGAGTTTGGGAAGGAATCATGAAGACCACAGTATGGCAGTTAATTACCGTGTCTATTAATTAGGCGATATTAATATTTTATCATTAGGAAACCTGCTCACGTGTCCGATCGGGTCTTGTTAGTTTTCCTTCTGTAATTAGGAAATTCCTGTTTCGTATATGATCAGGACTGTATCAACACGGGGTATAAATACGTATGCCCGGGTACCTTGTAAATCTATCTATCAAACACAGATCAATACAATTTCGGCGCATCGCCAACCTTTCGACGGGTTCTTGCTTCTCGAGCCGGGCTGCATCGGTTTAGTTCGACCTCCTGCGAGAGGGTAAGTCTCGTCACCCCGGCTACCTCATCGGCTAGGACTTCCTCGGTTTGGTCCGATATTCTAGTCAGTTTATGGTAGTCGGCTTACCATGATATATCTGCTCTGTCTACGGCTACATCAGTTCACATCACGCATGAGTAGATTGTATCGGCTTACTGGGTGCGATTTATCATCAGTTTGTGCTGCATCGGTTTGGTCCGACCTACTAAACTGCCTCCGATAAATCGTTCCTGCTAGGTTGATATTTTCTATGCAAGAGTCTTATCGGGATGTATAGCCGATAAGTTACCATAGTGCATCACGATTGCATTAGATCTATCGGCTCATCGAGGTCCTGTTATCGTCATCGGTCTATGCTGCAACGGTTCGGTCCGATCTACTAGACTAGTGGCAATAACTTTACTCTTGTTAAGCCGATAGGTGTTTATGCAATGTTTTATCGGAGTGCTTAGCCGATAAGTTATCTTTATATCCAGCTGATTTGTCATAAAAAATCGCTGCCAAGTCGGGGCGGCATAAAATTGCACATCTCGGTTTTTCCCCTATTTCTCATGAGGACCCAAGCACGAGCACGGGTGAAGACCCGGGCGCGAGCACGGGCGAGGACCCAGGCGCGGGCACGGGCAAGGACCCGGGCACGGACACGGGCGCGGACACGGGCGCGGGCACTGGTGAGGGCCCGGGCACGGGCGCAGGCAGCACCTTGGCGCAGCGCTAACAATTACTATTGCAATCGGCTGAGAAGTAGTCAATTCATTTATTTATGCATTCTGCCTGTTTATTTTATCATCGATTTACGGCCGATCAAGTATTCCTTCGGCAATCAGCCGGTTTATTATTTGCTTATCATTATCAATTGCTGTTCATGCCATCATCGGCTTCCAGTCGATGTATAAGTGCCACTGTTCATATCGGCCATCGGCCGATGAGACGAGTCCAAATCGGCTTCCAACCGATTGGCTCACTGATTTAATATTTTCTATCTCCTTGTCAATTGCAGGGTCAAATTGACTGACACGCCTACAAACCTCAAGATTTAGGACCTGCACTGGAGTTAAGCAAATCTCCCAGGCCTTCGCGTGTCTGTAGGTGCCGAACCAGACCACCGGCTCGTCCCCGACGCTGCCGGTGATTTTCGGTGCCAACACTACTGGAAACACTCCAGTTTGGGCCTGATCATCAGGCCACCCCGACGATAGCAAGGATAAAAGCCATGATCACCGCTGCTGCATGCCAGCAGCGCCAGTAGTCGGACGACACCCTCATACCGACCAACCGGTCGGCATCTCCAAAGGCAGTCTCATCCACCTCAACGCGATGCAAGTGGCCGGCTCCAGTCAGCCGCACACGGAGTCATGCCAGACATCCCTCGGCAACCCCAACAACAAACGGCGGCGTCGACATCAAGATGACCATCGGGACAACCGAAATCTCCAAGGCCGACTACGACGTGATCTTCGGCAGGACATCAACGCTCGGCGCTGCGAACGAGTGAAAGACGAGCAACGCCGACTGGAAGACGAGAACGAGCGCTTCGGCCGCCACCACGAGTGGTTTCGCCACCGTAGTCAGAGTCGGAGTCCTCATGAAGATGAAGGAGTACCGGCCTTCACCCACGAGCTGCAACAAGTCGACTGGCCGCCAGGCTTCAAGCCGACTGGAATTGAAAAATATGACTGGAAGACCGACCCTGAGTCCTGGCTCATGGTCTACACTCTGGCAATCCGAACAGCTAGAGGAGATCACAAAGCCGTGGCTAACTACCTCCCAGTCACGCTAGCTGACTCGGTGAGGACATGGCTAACAAGACTTCCCAAGTAATCAATCGACTCCTGGGGAGAACTTCGGGAACGCTTCATCGCCAACTTCGAGGGAACATACGAGAGGCCATCTTCCGAGTACGACCTATATCAGTTGCATCAAAAGAAGAACGAGTCTCTTCGTGACTTCATCAAGAGATTCTCTAAGAAGAAGAATTCAATCCCAATGATCAAGGATGAGGTCGTCATCGCCACCTTTCGAAAAGGAGTCAAAGACACCCCCGTTCATCGCTAAATTCACTCGGAAGCCTCCCAACTCTGTCAAGGCTCTATTCGACATGGCGAACAAGTATGCCGACTCGGCTGACGCTGTTGCTGAGGCCCTCGATGACAAAAAGGCACCCTGACAGAAGAAGCGGGAGGACACCGATGATGCGGCCCCAACTAAGGCTGGGAATCGCAAAAGCAAGTCAGACGGCTTCATTGTGGCAGTCGGTCACAACAGTCTTCGACTTTCAACAGCTGGAGATTATCGGAACGACAAATGACATGTTTGGGGGCTCACAAGCTCAACTACAAGGATGGCATCCCCACTCCCAAATACCGAACAGCTAAGTTGCTTTCTGATAAATATTTCTTCACTCGGCCTCGCCAATGCCGCAGCCGCTTACACCTAATAGGTGTACAAGCTGCATATTTTCTGTTTTTTCTCTTAATAATTGTAAAAGTACTCAAGTAGCATAAATTCCGATCCGTGAAACTTTGCTCCATGAAAGATGAACTCAAGTCACCCAAAACGCGTGTCTGGGAAAGAACCATGAGCCAACTCCCGACGCTAGGGGGCTATGACTAGTCGGGCACAGTGCTTAAACGTAAGGGGTCAACTAATCGGGGAAATTAATATCAATAAGAGAAAGAACACGTATTTACATATATTGTAAAATACATTCGGGTGATTGTTTTTATCATCAGATGCTACTCATCCGATATGTTTATAATGCAGGGCCAGTTCCGGATACGTGTGACAGGAACTCAGGGCTACGAGCCTGTCTCCTACGCTCGGGGGCTAGACCAGTCTGCCAAGAATCACTCGGAATGCTCCATGAGGGCTACTGACCGAGTACGTACGCCAGTCGGGACGTCATCTTCCCTGGCTACGCTCCATGTGGGCTAATAACCGACCTTCGATGCCAATCGGGGCTCGTGTACCACTCGGCTGGGTGAGGTACGTCCCATGAGGGTCGCCAGTCGAATCCTATGCTAATGCTAGGTTCGGGTACCTTATTCGGTCACAACTCTCCTAGGTGAGGTACGCCCCTGAGGGTCGCCAACCGAATCCTATGCTAATGCGAGGTTCGGGTACCTTATTCGGCCAACAACCGACCTCCGGCACCGTTGGAGCTCAGGTATTACTCCGCTAAGTTGGGTACGCCCCATGAGGGTCGCCAGCCGAATCCTAGGCTAATGCGAGGTTTGGGTACCTTATTCAGCTAATATAACCAACCTTCGGCACCAGTCGGGGCTCGTGTACCACTCGGCTAGATAGGGTACGCCCCATGAGGGTCGCCAGCCGAATCCTATGCTAATGCTAGGTTCGGGTACCTTATTTGGTCACAACTCTGCTAGGTTGGGTATGCCCCATGAGGGTCGCCAGCTGAATCCTATGCTAATGCTAGGTTCGGGTACCTTATTTGGTTATAATTCTGTTGGGTAGGGTATGCCCCATGAGGGTCGCCAGCCGAATCCTATGCTAATGCGAGGTTCGGGTACCTTATTCGGCTTTACCGAGTCAGAGAAGACCTATATCGTCAAAGCGCATCCAGAGTTCTCATGCACTGCGTCACACTTGAGGAGGGCAAGTAGATCCTGCAATACACCTACTCGGGCATCTGTGGCAACTATGCTGCATCCAGAACATAAGTCGGAAAGGCTTGCGGACAAGGATTCCTCTGGCTAATTGCGGTTATCGACGCTGAAGTACTCATCCTGACATGCGAGGAATGCTACTTTTATAGGGCTGCGCTGGGTAGGTCGGTTAGGCGGCTTATCTGTTAGCAGGCCCCAAGATATGAGTTTCTACAGTAGCACGCTCAATGTGGGCCACTCGCTGGCGGTGTTAAAATCACAGTGCTGGTGCTACCTACAGGAAACGATTGAGTAATCAGATATGCTTCATGAAAGCCTGACTACTGAACACATGTGTTCAGATATCTGAATTATTCACCAGGTATTGAGGATATATCCTTATAAGGATCACAAGCTGGTCTCCATTGAAATTGGGGATGCAGGTATCTCTCAAAAACACCTGACCACATATTGGATTAAAATCCATAAAGTGGTACTCGGCTTACAAGCTCAGCCAACAATTGCCATGAGCAAATATTTTTCTAGCCGACATGACGTTGAAGAGTCTAACTTCCGAGTGGTATACTACTCGGGAAAGACTATAAACAATTCTCCTAGCTGACATGAAGCTGAAGAGTCTGATTTCTGAGTGACATACTACTCGGGAAAGACTATAAAATTATTCCGGTTGACATGATACCCAAGAATCTCACATACCAGTAGTGTACTACTCAGGAAAGACTACAAGGTTAAAGATCTTTGACTTTATGTTTAATTGTTTCACAATTAAGCATAAAGTCGGGGGCTACACCTAATAGGTGTGCTTATTTGGCGCATACTATTCACATTTCTACATGGAGCCCTTCATAGCCTTGTTGCCAACTGACATGAAGCAGGACTCGGGAGAAGAAGCACTTAGACAAAGAGTACTCGGGAGCAATGCATTTGGGGATTTTTCACCGTGAAGGATGAGCACTCGGCATCAGCTGTGACTCAACTATGAAGGTCTCAGGGGCTATTGTGGAGGCCATGGTGTGGAGGCCATGGGCCCCGGGTACCTCATAACCAGCATATGGGCCACTCGGATAGAGGATGGGCCTAGCCTTGTAACTAGAGATATGGTAACCCTCGGCAGACCTTGCCTTGTACAATAAGGAATATACAGTCCTAGCCGGGTACATTATATCTCTAAGGGGAGATCTCCTAATCGGAATCCGGCGGGGACTCCTACCTTGTAACCCTGTCCCCCAGTATATAAGGGGAGGCAGGGTGCCCCTTGAGGGCACGGCCAGACGGTTCATCAGAATCGCCACCACAATTCCTCAAAGGAATACATACAAACTGGACGTAGGGTATTACCTCATAACGAGGGCCTGAACCAGTATAAAATCTCCTTGTGCTCCTTTGCAATCCACTGAGTTTCCATCCGCCGAGTAGCCCCATATATTAATTGCCGGTGTAAAACATCGACAGTTGGCGTGCCAGGTAGGGGCTTCGGCGCGATCTACATCTACAAGCTCGATGGATCCAGCAACCGGAGTTGACGGCGGCAAACTCTCCCCCGGAGACACAATTGCATTCGGAAGCCTCGACTTCGTCGCCGACCAGATTGGCAACCTCACCTTGGCCGACTCGGACTCGATCCGATCTGCCAGGGAACCGGCCGACTCCGCGCCAGTCGGTCTACACGACGCTGCAGCAACCCTCATCGACTGGCTGCGGCAATCTTCATCTTGTCCGGGTCCCGGGACAACTTTTCCCTTTGATGTTCGACTCGGAACTCGGCCTTGAGCCGGCCAAGATCGAGCTAAGAAGGGAAGAGATCATCAATTTCCCGTACAGACTCGGCAACGCCGCGGATATCTTCAGACAACATCCGACGCGGCAAACTCGATCTCCTGGAGTTCGACTCGGATACGGCCTCGAGCCGCTCGAGATCGGATCTAGGGAGGTTGGAGTTATAATCACCCCCATCAACTATTCCGACTACGACTCTCAGTCGGACTATGACTCTCAGTCGGATTTCAACTCAAAGTCGGACAACAGTTCAGCAGGCTTCTCCCCGCCACGAGAAATCTTCATGGCGTCCAATGGCTCTACTCCTACTCAGGAATCACGCCGACTACGCGAACAGCAAGAGGAGGAGGCCTGCCGACTACAAGAACAACAGGAGGAAGAAGCCAGACGCCTGCACGCCCGCGACGATGATCTACGCAGGGCTGGGCGAACTGCTCAGCAACAAACCCTCCAAACCCGAGTCAGCGATCACGACGTCTTCGTTACTCCTCAACAGAACATCGTGGCCGCTGCAACTCTACTGGATACACTCCAGTTCGGGCCTGATCACCAGGCCACCCCGACGATCGCAAGGATAAAAGCCATGCTTACCGCTGCTGCATGTCAGCAGCACCAACAGTCGGGCGACACACTCATACCGACCGGCCGGTCGGCTTCCCCAGCGGCAGTCTCGTCCACCTCAAAGCGACGCCGAGCGGCCGGCTCTAGTCGGCTGCACACGGGGTCGCGCCAAACATTACTCAGGACCCCCAACAAGAACTAGCGGCTCCGAGGCCAACCACGGCATAACCTTCAGCAAAACACCAACGCTCGGCACCGCGAACGAGAAGATGACGAGCAACGCCGACTGGAAGACAGGAACGAGTGCTTCGGCTTCCACCACGAGCGGTTTCGCCGCCGTAGTCGGGGTCGGAGTCCTCATGAAGATGGAGTACCGGCCTTCACCCAGGAGCTACAACAGGTCAACTGGCCGTCGGGTTTCAAGCCTACAGGCATCGAAAAATACGATGGCAAGACCAATCCTGAGTCCTGGCTTACGGTCAATACTCTGGCGATCCAAGTAGTTGGAGGAAATCACAAAGTCATGGCTAACTACCTCCTAGTCGCTTTAGCCAACTCAACGAGGACATGGCTAACAAGACTCCCCAAGCAATCAATCGGCTCATGGGTAGAACTCCGAGAACGCTTCATCGCCAACTTCCAGGGAACATACGAGAGGCCATCTTCTGACTATGACTTATATCAGTTGCATCAAAGGAAGAACGAGTCTCTTCGTGACTTCATCAAGAGGTTCTCTGAGAAGAAAAATTCGATCCCAAACATCAAGGATGAGGTCGTCATGGTCGCCTTTCGAAAAGGAGTCAAAGACACCTCGTTCATCGACAAATTCACACGGAAGCCTCCCAACTCTGTCAAGGCTCTATTCGACATGGCGAACAAATACGCCGACTCAGCCCACGCTGTTGCTGAGGCCCTTGAAGACAAAAAGGCATCCTGACAGAAGAAGTGGGAGGGCACCGCCGACGCGGTCCCGACTAAAGCTGGGAATCGTAAACGCAAGTCAGATGGCTTCATTGTGGCAGTCGGTCACAATCGTCTTCGACTTCCTACAACTGGAGATTATCAGAACAACAAGTGGCACGCTCGGGGGCTCACAAGCCCAAACGCGAGGATGGCATCCCCACATCCAAATACCGAACAGCTAAGTCGCTTTCTGATCCCTTCACTTGGCCTTGCCAAATGCCGCAGCCACCTACACCTAATAGGTGTAAAAGCTGTGCTATACCTTTTTCCTGTTTTTGCTCTTAAATGGTTGCAAAAGTACTCGAGTAGCATAAACCCTAATCCGTGAAACTTTGCTCCATGAAAGACGAACTCAAGTCACCCAAAACACGTGTCTGGGAAAGCGCCATGAGCCAACTCCTGACGCTAGGGGGCTATGACTAGTCAGGCAGAGTGCTTAAACGTAAGGGGTCAACTACTCGGGGAAATTAATATCAATAAGAGGAAGAACACGTATTTACATATACTGTAAAATACGTTTTATTCGGGTGATTGTTTTCATCATCAGATGCTACTCATCCGATATCTTTATATTGCAGGCCCAGCTCCGGATACGCGTGACAGGAACTCAGGGCTGCGAGCCTATCTCCTACGCTCGGGGGCTGGACAAGTCTACCAGAATACACTCGGGATGCTCCATGAGGGCAACTTACCGAGTACTTGCGCCAGTCGGGATGTCATCTTCCCCAGCTACGCTCCATGTGAGCTGACAACCGACTTCCGGCACTAGTCGGGGGTCGTATATCACTCGGCTGGGTGAGGTATGCCCCATGAGGGTCGCCAGCCGAATCCTATGCTAATGCTAGGTTCGGGTAACTTGTTTGGTCACAAACCTGTCATGTTGGGTACGCCCCATGAGGGTAGCTAGCCGAATCCTATGCTAATGCAAGGTTCGGGTACCTCGCTTGGCTATAACTCTGTTGGGTAGGGTATGCCCCATGAGGGTCGTTAGCTGAATCCTATGCTAATGCAAAGTTCGGGTACCCTGCTCGGCTCTCCTGAAGTCAGAGAAGACTTACATCGTCAAAGCGCATCCGGAGTTCTCATGCACTGCGTCACACCTGAGGAGGGCAAGCAGATCCTGCAACATACCTACTCGGGCACCTGTGGCAACCAGGCTGCATCCAGAACATAAGTCGGAAAGGCTTGCGAATAAAGATTTCTCTGGCTGATTGCGGTTACTGACACCAAAAAACTCATCCTAACATGCGATGGATGATGCTTCTATAGAGCTATGCTGGATAGGTCGGCTCAGGCCGGCTTATTTGGTAGCAGCCCCCAAGATATGAGTTCCTACAGTAGCATGCTCCATGTGGGCCGCCCGCAGGCTGAGTTGAAATTATAGCGCTGGTGCTACCAACAGGAGCCGATGAGGTAAACAGATATGCTTCATGAGAACCTTATTGCTAAACATGTATGTTTGGGTATCTGTTTTATCCACCAGGTCTCGAGGATATATCCTTACAAGGATCACAAGCTGGTCTTCATTAAAATTGGGGATGCAGGTATCTTTCTCGGGTACACCTAACCACGCCGTGGATTTATTTTCATAAAGTGGTACTCGGCCTACATGCGTGGCCATCAGTTGCCATGAGCAACATTATTCCCGCTGACATGATGCGGAGGAGTCTAACTTTCGAGTAGTGCACTACTCGGGAGAGACTATAAATTTATCATTCCCGCTGACATGACACGGAGGAGTCTAACTTCTAGGTGGGACGCCACTTGGAAAAGACTATAAACCCCCCTTTCCAGTTGATATGACGCTGAAGAGTCCCATATACGAGTAGAATCCTACTCGGCAAGACTATAAATACCCATTCCGACTGACATGAAGTTGAAGAGTCCTACATACGAGTAGTTCCCTGCTCGGAAAGACTATAAATCATATTCCGGTTGACATGATACCGAAGAGTCTCATATACCAGTAGTAATCTACTCGGGAAAGACTTCCAGGTTAAAGATTTTTGACTTTATGTTTAATTGTCTTCACAATTAAGCACAAAGTCGGGGGCTACACCTAATAGGTGCACCTATTCGGCGCACGCTATTCATACTTCTACATGGAGCCCTTCATAGCCTCGCTGCCAGCTGACATGAAGCAGGACTCGGGAGAAGAAGCACTCGGACAAAGAGTACTCAGGAGCAATGCACTCGAGAAGACTTCACCGTGGAGGATGAGCACTCGGCATCAGCTGTGACTCAACTATGAAGGTCTCAGGGGCTACTGTGGAGGCCATGGGCCCCGGGTACCTCATAACCAGTATATGGGCCACTCGGATAGAGGATGGGCCTAGCCTTGTAACTAGAGATATGGTAACCCTCGGCAGACCTTGCCTTGTACAATAAGGAATATACAGTCCTAGCCGGGTACATTATATCTCTAAGGGGAGATCTCCTAATCGGAATCCGGCGGGGACTCCTACCTTGTAACCCTGTCCCCCAGTATATAAGGGGAGGCAGGGCGCCCCTTGAGGGCACGGCCAGACGGTTCATCAGAATCGCCACCACAATTCCTCAAAGGAATACATACAAACTGGACGTAGGGTATTACCTCACAACGAGGGCCTGAACCAGTATAAAATCTCCTTGTGTTCCTTTGCAATCCACCGAGTTTCCATCTGCCGAGTAGCCCCATATATTTATTGCCGGTGTAAAACATCGACACATGGGCCCCGGGTACCTTATGACAAGCATATAGGCCACTCAGAAAAAGGATGGGCCTAGCCTTGTAATTGGAGATATGGCTAGATTCGGCAGACTTAACCCTGTACGATAAGAAAAATACAGTCCTAGTCGGGTGCGTTATATCTCTAGAAGGAGATCCCTTGGTCGTAGTCTGACTGGGACTCCTAATTTGTAACCCTGTCCCCCAGTATATAAGGGGAGGCAGGGCGCCCCATGAGAACAAGATGATACGGTTCACTAGAATCACCATCATACATCCTCAAAGGAAATACACCACAACTGGACGTAGAATATTACCTCATCTCGAGGGCCTGAACCAGTATAAACCTTTCATGTTCCTTTGCAATCCATCGAGTTTCGGTCCGACGAGTAGCCATATATATTTATTGCTGGTGTAAAACATCGACACAACTGATTAGCCTTAACCACGGTTTCGCAAAGCTATTTGCCAAGGTCCTCCCAAGAAGATTGGCCCCTAAGTTGGAATCCTTACAAGCTGCCAATCAGGGTACCTTCATCCGCGGTCGCTGCATACATGTCAACTTTATTCTGGTGAAGCAATCATTGTGGACACATCATGGGACACCCTTCTAAAGCTTGAACTCGCTCAAGCATTTGTTCCATCTCTTGGCAGTTCTTGCTAGAAATCCTTTCCCATAAGGAATTTGGTTGCCGGTGGAAGGAATGAATCACCATTTTATTGAACACCACAGGCACAAGAGTCCTTAATGGGTCGCTAAGGCAATAGATTAGGCACGCCAGAGGAGTCAAGCAGGGCAACTCCCTGTCACCCATGCTTTTTGTCATCGTAATGGACATACTCTGCTTGATGTTCGCTAAGGCAGAGGAGGGCCTTCTACAAGCATTGCCAATCCCTCATCGGGTCTCACTTTGTGCTGATGATGTCGTGATTTTCATTAGAGGCTCATCACATCTCCAAGTATCCAAGGAGATTCTCACGCTTTTCGGGGAAGAATCGGGCTTGTGCACAAACTGCAATAAGTGCTCTGCCATCCTAGTCAAGTGCCCGCAAGGTACTATGAGCCTCATCGAGCGGGGCAACTAGCTCCTATTGGTCGCCTTACCTTGGTCAAATAAGTGTTGAGTGTGGTTCCAATCTACCTCCTCATCACTATTGACCCACCCAAATGGGTGATAAAAGGGATTTACAAAATCAGATGTGGATTTCTCTGGACAGGTAGTGCTGATGCTAAAAGTCGACCATTGCCACTTTGTCTGGTCGAACGTGTGTGCTCCGCAGAAGTATGGCAGCATGGGGATCCACAATCTACAGTTAATGGGGCAAGCATTATGAGCATGGTGGATTTGGGTAGCACACATGTGGAGGCCATGGGCCCTGGGTACCTCACCACAAGCATATGGGCCATTCGGATAGAGGATGGGCCGAGTCTTGTAATTAGAGATAAGATAGCACCCGGCAGACTTTGCCTTGTACGATAAGGAAAACATAGTCTCAGTCGGATAAGTTTCTATCTCTAAGAAGGAAATCCCTTGGCTGTATCCGGTTGGGATTCCTATCCTGTACCCCTGCCCCCCAGTATATAAGGAGAGGCAGGGCGCCCCCTGAGGGCACGACATCATTGATCAACAAACACCTCAAAGGAATACCACCACAACTGGACGTAGGGTATTACCTCTCGTCGAGGGCCTGAACTAGTATAAAACTCTCATGTGTTCCTTTGCAATCCATCGGATTTCCCAGCGCCGAGTAGCCCCGTGTTATTATTGCCGATATAAAACATCGACAATTGGCGCGCCAGGTAGGGGATTCAGCGCAATCTGCATCTACAATCTCGATGGATCCAGCAAGAAGAGTCAACGGCGGCAAGTTCTCCCCCGGAGACAATTTCCTTTGGAGGCCTCGATTTCATCGCCGACCAGATCGGCAATCTGACCTTGGCCAAAGCAGATCAAATCCAACCGGCCGAGGAACTAGCCGACTCCGCGCCAGTCGGCCCACCAGACACGGCGGCCATCATCATCAAGCTGCAATGTTCCCCTTCTTGCGCAATGGCATCAGCATCCACAGTCCTCGAGGTAATCTTTCTGCCCGATTGTTTTCTCTGATCTTGTAGCCTAGACGAATCCAATCTGCCATGTTCTTCACCTGTTCTTCGTCGTGTTCTTATTTACTGTAGAACCTTAGAAGCCAAATCTTAATCCCAGCCGCCGATTACCCAAATTTCTTCTATCATGGCCCAATGGGTAGCGAGGATCCTACAGATTTCATCAGCGCCGAGACCCAACGAATTCCTTTCAAGAACTCCGCCATGTTAGTTAGTGATTGGACCAATAGCTTCAGATCATGGCCGAGCAAGCTTCCTGGGTGGAGGGACTGGTATATTAGAGTATCGGCCGCAAAGAGAACCCTCTGGGAAGAATCGAACATCGGCCACTGCATCAACCTTTCTCTGGCCGATATGGAAAAGAACGAACCTCTACTTGCATCGGTTTCATATTTCTGGTCAGATGCTCTCAACGCCTTCATGTTCGGTCACGGGCCGATGACCCCCACCTTGATGGATGTGACTATGCTCACCTGCCTCGACACGACGAGTTACATCGATCCCTTCAGGCTCCGATTCAAGCCTGCTCATCAGCTTCAAGCGAAGAACATTGGTGGTTGGTCCAGGTATATATCAATCCACAACAAGGGAACTGGACCAGTCGACGATCGGGAACATGTCACCTTTTTGAACTTGTGGCTGGAACGGTTTGTTTTTGGTGGTGCAACCCTCGGCCCAACGACCAACATGCAATGTCTGGCAGAGTGTTTGGCCGATCGGAAACAAATCCCCTTGGGGCAGTACCTCCTTGGCGCCACCTATCAGCTGCTATATCAAGTAGTGACCAAGCTATCGGCCGGCCAACCCATCGGCCATATTGGGGGTCCTTGGTGGTTCGTGCAACTATGGCTCAACGTCTATACCTCCAAGGCCTTTTCTGAGACCTCTTTTCTTAATCAATTCTTCCTAGCCGATCACACAGAAGACGAGGAACTTACTTACCACCGATGCATCTCTATGGGCGCAGCTGCATCGGCTCTTCCTGGCAGCAAGATAACACCCGTTGGACTCAGTCAATGGTTCAAGGGGTTTTATTACGGCTTCACCAAGGAGGCCACACTTTGGTTTGCATACAATGACGCATTGTCATTCGAAATGCCTTCCAACTTCAATCCACTCGACGCTCTAGAAGACGATGAGTCGAAGGCCATATTTCTATCGGCCGTTACCCCCTGTCTGCTGCCGACTGGCTTTTCTCTAGGCCGATCACAACCATCATATGAATTCTACCATCCATCGGTCGGCTCCTGTCAGCTTGGTCTTGGTCAACTTCCGATCGGCCTATTCTTCATCGACAAACTTCAAGCCCGGGGCACCGTCAACAATGCCCTAGAGTATGATCGGATGCGGCCCTTAACAGAATCTCTTCCCCTGGGCGCCGCCACCGAGGTGAATGTATGTACCGCCAACACAAAGCTTTTTGCCCGATGGTGGTCAGAATGAAGGAGACACCTATTCAACTTAGCGGCCATCCACTACTGTTCTCGCCTCAACGCCGATTACATCGAATCCGATGAAGAGGTAACCCCCATAAGCTTTGATCATCATCTCCGATCATCTCTCATTCTTAATTTTGCAGGCTGCCAACGTCGAGCCCCCAACGACAAGCACTAGCGGTCGGCCGATCATGTATCAACCCCCATCGGCCACTCCGAACTTAGGGCGCGATGCTCCCTCTCCATCGGCTCTCCTCCAGGCGCCCCGGCCGACAGGACAGAAACGCAAAAAGCTGGTGCATCGCCCTTCCCTCAAGAAGCAGAAAACCAATGCTGATGTCATGGTCACGACGCCAGCTACTCCCCAAACAACATCGGCCCCCTCATCTCCTCGGGTATGTGCTAAGTCTTGATATCATTATCTGTTTTCCCATCTTTCTCATCAGTTTCATTCTCAGCTCGAGTCATCGGCCCCTGAACTTCAACCTTCTACTGACATCCCTCCAAGCACCGAGCCGATGACTTCTCCAGCCGCTCCAATCTCAGCGCCCAGTCCCCAAGCTGTTGATGTGGCCGTTCCTACTACATCGCCTGACATCAGCCGTTCTGAAGAACAACCTACTCATCCACTTGAAGCCGATGCCACCCAAGCTGCCGATGCCCTACCTCAGGTAATCTCTCTATATCCCTACTTCATTTTTTAACTCTTCACTTATTCTTTTACCGATGTCAATTTGTAGTCCTTAGCCGATTTGTTCTCCTTTGACATCGACAAGTACTTAGAGGCAAAAGAAGCAACAGCCACCAGTGCGGCAACCAAACCATCCTTCCCAGCCGATGTACGCGAGTACTTAACGAGTATCATCAGTCGGCTAGAAAATCCGATCGACGCACTAGTGGAAGACTGCAGGCCGATCCGGGCAAGATTTGCAAAAACATCGGCTTTCCGAACTATTTTAGAAATCGGCCGCATCCAGCCGATTCAGGAGTTAATCCAGACGCTCGGATAGTACTTCTTGAGATATTTCCCATTAAGCGCTTTAGCAAACTCCGTCCCCCCAAGATCTTCTAGTATATAGGCATTACCAGGCACACAACGATTAATCCGATAGGGCCCTTCCCAATTAGGCAACCACTTTCTAAACTTATTATCTCTGGACCCAATCGGCAAAATCAATTTCCACACAAGATCTCCCTCAGCAAATGATTTATTCACCACCTTTCTGTTATAATGCCTAGCTGCCTTAGCCTTGTTTTCCTTGATCCTCTCCAGTGCCCTTAACCGATTCTGAGCCAAATCTTCAAGTTCATCTGTCATTAAGTTATAATAATCATCAGCTGTCAATTGATTTTGCAAAGAAATCCTCCTAGAGCCGATATTATTCTCCCAAAGCAAAACTGCTTCATGTCCATATACCAGTTGGTAAGGTGGCACTCGGGTAGATCCATGACACGCCATCCGATATGCCCATAACAAATCGGCTAACGTAGTATGCCATCTTCGCAGCTGTTCATCAATCTTCCGCTTAATCAACTTGATCAAACTCTTATTAGAAGCTTCCGCCTGTCCATTAGCCTAAGCATAATAAGGCGATGAATTTAATAACTTGATTCCCATACTGGCAGCAAACTGTTGAAACTCATCGGACACGAAAATAGATCCCTGATCAGTAGTTATCATCTGAGGAATCCCAAACCGATAAATTATGTGCTCCTTTACAAACCCGATTGCTTCTTTGGACGTAACTTTCTTCAGAGGAATTGCTTCTACCCACTTCGTAAAATAATCTGTTGCTGCCAATATGAACTTATGTCCTTTACTTGATGGAGGAAAAACCTGGCCAATCATGTCAATTCCCCATCCTCTGAACGGCCATGGTTTAATGATAGGATTCATAACCGATGCTGGTGCTCGTTGTATATTTCCAAACTTCTGTCAATCTTGACATCCATTATAGTACCTGAAGCAATCTTCCAGCATTGTCGGCCAAAAATACCCTACTCTTCTCAGCAACCACTTCATCTTATGAGCCGATTGATGAGTCCCACAAACGCCTTCATGCACCTCACACATAACCACTTTGGCTTCTTCCAAATTCAGGCACCTCAGCAGAACTCCCTCAAAAGTCTGATAATATAATTCTCCATCAAGTAGCACATATTTAGTAGCCTTATACCGAAGTTTTCTAGAAACTGATTGTGACGGATTTTGTAGATAACCAATTATTTCCTGTCTCCAATCGTCGGCTTTATCCTGAATATCATTATCGGCTATTTCAACCTCAACCTGTCTATTCAGCCGATAACCAGAAGCAATTTGTGCAAGATCATTGGCTTCTAAATTTTGCTTCCTAGGAATATGATCTATTGATACCATCTTGAAATCCTTCAACAAATCTGTACATTCCTCATAATATGATCTCAAAACATCATCCCCGCACTCATATTCCCCAGACAACTGCTTGATCACCAACAAAGAATCACCAACAACCTCTACGATATCAGCTCCAATCTCCTTTAAAAGTTGAAGTCCTTTTAATACCGCCTCGTATTCCGCTTGATTATTAGTCCGATAAGGTTTAATTGTAAAAGCAAACTCAAAACTTGCCCCCCGAGGCAATACAATGACCAAACCGATACTAGATCCATGCTTGCAAACCGATCCATCAAAAAACAAAGTCCAAGGGATCGGCTCCACATAATCTTCATGAACCCCTCTGTGTTGCACAATGAAATCGGCCACCGCCTGTCCTTTGATCACTTTAGACGATTCATACCTCAAGTCGAACTCTGTCAAGGCAAAAACCCATTTACCAACTCGCCCTTTTAAAACTGGAGCCGACAACATGTATTTCACCACATCGGCCTTGCAAACCACTGTACACTCAGCCGATAGGATATAATGCCTCAACTTAGTGCATGAGAAATATAAACAAAGGCATAATTTTTCTACCGCAGGATATCTCGTTTCGGCATCCAAAAGACTTCTGCTCAGATAGAACATGACTCGCTCCTTTCCTTCAAAGTCTTGAATTAAAACAGACCCGCTGGATTTCTCATCGGCCGATAAGTATAATTTGAACGGCACTCCTTTCTGCGGCGGAATTAGAACAGGTGGGGAACTCAAATAACTCTTAATTCCATCGAATGCCTTCTGTTGATCTGCCCCCTATACAAACTCTTGATCGGCCTTCAACTTCAATAACGGAGTAAAAGATTCGATTCTTCCTGACAAATTTGATATAAATCTCCTAACAAAATTAATCTTGCCGATCAATGACTGTAACTCTGTCTTGTTGCTTGGTGGCTCTGTAGTCTTAATGGCTCTAATGCTCCTTTGACTAACTTCAATTCCTCTCTCATGAACCATAAAACCCAAAAACTGCCCAGCCGATACACCAAAAGCGCATTTATTGGGATTCATCCTTAGTCCGTATTTCTTGGCCCTTTCCAGCACTTTCCACAAATCGGCTATATGGCTTTCCTCACTCTTAGACTTAACCACCACATCGTCGAAGTAAATTTCCACTAGCAAGCCGATGAGATCATGAAATATATAATTCATCGCCCTCTGATAAGTCGCACCGGCACTTTTTAACCCAAACGTCATTACTACCCACTCATACAAGCCGATAGCTCCAGGACATCGAAATGCAGTCTTATGTACATCTTCTTCAGCCATAAAAATCTGATTGTATCCTGCATTGCCGTCCATGAAGCTGATAATTTTATGGCCTGATGCTGCATCCACCAATAAATCTGCTATCGGCATTGGATACTCATCCTTGGGGGTAGCTTTATTTAAATCCCGGAAATCGACACATATCCTCAATTTCCATTCTTTTTTTCTACCGGGACGATATTAGAAACCCACTCAGCATATCGGCACGGCCTTATAAACTTGGCATCATATAACCTTGTAATCTCTGCTTTGATTGGCTCATATAATTCTGCCTTAAACCTCCTTGGAGCCTGTTTGAACGGTCGATATCCTGGTTTAATGGGTAGCCGATGTTCAACAATTGATCGGCTTAATCCTGGCATCTCATGATACTCCTAAGCAAAACAATCCCGATACTCCTTCAACAGTGTTATCAATTCTTCTCGAAGTTCAGGGCATAACTTTTTGCTTATGTACGTCGGCCTTGGCTTATCTCCTGGTCCTATGTCAATCTCCTCTAAATCATCGGCTGACGTAAACCCTTGTCCTAGTTTCCCCTCGAAATCTTCAATGGAGCCCATCAGAGTAACAACTCAGAGCCGACTTGCTGAATCGGCTGTATCCCTTGGCTGGTGACCTTGAGATAATCCCCTTCCCATGTTTTTTCGGACAAGCAATCAACACCATCAGCTTCCCAGACCGGCAAATCAGTCATTGCAATGTTGGTTGACCGATCTGCTAGGACTACCTCGACTTGATCTCCTTACCACTGTATCAAACATTGATGCATCGTCGAGGGCACGCAACAGTTCGCGTGAATCCAATCCCTACCAAGAAGCAGACTATATGATCCTTTTTCATCAATAACGAAAAATGTGGTAGGTAATGTCTTGTTTCCTACTGTCAACTCCACGTTCAACACGCCTTTTGCCTTTGATGAATTCCCACCGAAGTCTTTTAACACCATATTCGTCTTGATCAAATCTTCGGCAGTCTTCCCCAGTTTTCAAAACGTAGCATGAGGCATTAAATTAACAGCTGCTCCCCCATCAACCAGCATCTTTGTCATCGGCTTCCCATTCACATAGCCCTTGATATATAATGGCTTTAAGTGCCGATGCTCTGATTTCTCGGGTTTATCAAATACAGCCTGATCGGGTTGCAACGTTAGCTGAGCGAAAACTTCTTCATTGCCTTCTTCATCTGATGAAAGTGCCTTATATTCTCGAGGCAAAAAGAAAACCATATTTATTGGAGCCGATGCATCTACTTCATCGTCCTTCCTCTTTACACGCCATACTCGTTTAGTTCTCTTATGACGATGATCGACCTCTTCCTGATCTTGCCTCTGTTCTTCCTGTTGCTCTCGGTGTCGTAGTCGTTGTGCCCTTCTCTTCTGATTCTTTGTGAATATTCCGCTAGGACACCACTGAGGATTTTGGACTTGTTTTTCAGGTACTTCCTCTATATTTTCTTCAAAGAATTCTTCGTGGACCGGCCCTAATCGGCCATGTACCGATGCTCGTCTCCTGGGTGGCCGATCCTGAGAAAAACTTCCCTGCTGATCCCGCTGAAACCTCAGATTATCGCACTCAGGGCAATCTTCAACTGATGGCAATCTCATCCCTTGATCCCAGCAGAATCGGAAGAACGGACAATTCCAATGCGGATTATATCTTTCCATGTCCGGCTCAATCCACTGCTCTTCGTACTTTGAATATTTCTCTATCATGCCTGATGAAGTAATCCTTGATTTTCTATGATCCACATGCCTTCCTTCATCGGCTTGAGTCCTTGACGACGATTCCGCATATACCATGTTCACGGGGAACGGGTGTCCGTCGATTTTCATCGGCTTTTTGTCTTCGCATTTGATCCTCCCTTGTTCAACAGCCGATTGAATTTGTTGCCGAAAAACCTTGCATTCATTGGTGTGATGTGATAAAGTATTGTGCCACTTGCAATATCTTTTCTTCTTCAATTCTTCGGCTAATGGAATCACGTGATTTGGCGGAAGTTGTATCTGCTTCTCTTGTAGCAGCAGGTTGAAGATCTTATCGGCTTTATTGATGTCAAAGTCATATCACTCCTCTTTGCCGATATCCTTGACCCACGGGCATGATACTGGTTTCTTGTTCCTAGCCCACTCCGCCAATCCGACTTCAGCATCGGATCCCTCATCATCTGAGTCCGATGAATAAACATGTATCTGAGCAACCCTTCTCTGATATTTATCTTTTTTCGCCTCTTGAAATCGGCTTTCATGAGCCGATACCTTCTGTACCAGGTGCGCCAGAGACTCGAACTCCTATGATGAAAACCTCTCTTTGATTGGCGCCAAGAGACCCTGAAAAGCTAAATCGGCTAGATGTCCGTCACTCAGATTCAAGCTATAACATCGGTTTCTAAGCTATCAGCGGGATCTGAGTGATAGCTAGATGTCCCGAAACCTCTGGATATATTCCGTCACTGTTTCGTCTGGTCTCTGCCTAACCGATGTTAGATCTGTCAGTCTCATCTCATGGATTCTAGCAAAGAAGTATTTGTGAAACTGTTTTTCTAGATCGGCCCATCCCCGAACGGAATTCGGTGGTAATGAAGAAAACCATGTAAAAGCCGATCCAGATAGCGACAAGGGGAAAAACCTAACTCTCAGAGCCTCTTCAGCCGATGCCTCTCCGCACTATGCTAGGAATTGGCTAACGTGCTCTACTGTAGATATGCTATCTTGCCCTGAGAACTTAGAGAAATCCGGGACTCTGTATCGGTGTGGTAATGGGACTCTGTCAAACCACTCGGGATATGGATGCCGATACATGAATGTTTGCTCCTTTGGCTTGATCCCAAACTATTCTCTCACTATCTCTGCAACCCTTGCTGACAAATCTTCTTCCCTTGGATTATCCTGTTGATACTGTATCGGTGGGGTTGGTTGCCGATTCTGTCTAGGATATTCTCTCTGGTAACTACTCGGATCGGCCCCACCTCCTGGATAATTTTGTTGATATCCCCCATAATAAGCAGACCGATGGTATCCAGCAGGAATATCATGTTGCCCCCCAGCCTGGTTCTGTGTAAATAGGTTTTCCGGTATGTCTCTGTTTATCCCATAAGTAACCTAATTGGGCTCCGTCTTAGGAGATAAACAGGACCTCGAGTAGGCTCTTGAACGATTGATCCATCCACCGTCTTCTTTATGAGGTTATGAAGCGTGTTCACCAACACTCCTGACTAATTAATAAGCGCATGATGTACTACTTCGTTTACCATATCTTGTAAGGGTTTTACTGGTGGACTTTCAGGTGGTATGCGGCTCGATTCACCAAACAGAACTGGTTTTGGAAACTGCGTCTTCTGAATCGGCCCTTGTCGCGTCATGCCAAAAGATTCCAAGCAAAGCTTCTGAAAATTGGCCATATTCTGCTCGACTTGCTGTTTTTGTTCCTCAGTTAGATCTTCCATAGTGACCGGAATCATATTGTCTTGTTTGATCTCTTTTCCAGCCATCTTGGAACTTCAGATTGAAGCTTCGTGTCGAAAACTTCGGGTCCCACCAGGCATGCCAAAAACGTGTTGGCGCCGAAAACCGCCGGGGGCCATTTGGCGCCTTAGGACACGCGAAGGCCTAGGAGGTTTGCTTCACTCCAGTGCAGGTCCTAAAATCTTGAGGTTCGTAGGCGTGCTAGTCAATTTGACCCTGCAATTGACAAGGGGAAAAAATATTAGATCAATGAGCCAATCGGCTGGAAGCCGATCTGGACTCGTCTCATCGGCCGATGGCCGATATAAACTGTAGCACTTACACACCGACTGGAAGCCGATGATGGCATGAACGATAACTAATAATGATAAGCAAACACCAAACTAGCCGATCACCGAAGGAATACTTGAAAATCGGCTGCGAACAGATAAAATAAATAGGCAGAATGCGTAAATAAATGGATTGAATAAACTTCAGCCAATTGCGATAGTAGTTACTAGCGCGTCCAAAGATGCTGCCCGGCCCGTGCCCGTGCCCGGCCCGAGTTGCATGCTGTCGTGCCCAGGTGCCCTGTGCTCGTGCCCGGATCTTCGCCTGTGCCTGCCCTTGCCGTGCCCGGGTCCTCGTCACAAGGAACAACCGAGATATGCAATTTTGTGCCGCCCCAACTTGGTGACGATTTTCTAAACATGTTCGTGACAAATCGGCTGGATATGAAGATAACTTATCGGCTAAACACTCCGATAAAACATCGCATAAAACCCATCAGCTTATTAAGAGTAAAGTTATTATCAACAGTCTAGTAGATCGGACCCAACCGTTGCAGCACAGACTGATGATGATAACAAGACCTCGATAGGCCGATAGATCTAATGCGATCGTGATGTAAAATATGATAACTTATCGGCTATACATCCCGATAAGACGCTTGCGCAAAAAATATCAACCTAGCAGGAACGATTTATCACTGGCAGTTTAGTAGGTCGGACCCAACCGATGCAGCACAAACTGATGATAAACCGCTCCCAGTAAGCCGATACAATCTACGCACGCGTGATGTGATATACCTAATCGATCTATGAGATCAAACTAAACTGATGCAGCCATAGACAAAATAGATATATCGTGGTAAGCCATCCACCGTGAACCGACTAGAATATCGGACTTAACCGAGGAAGTCCTAGCCGATGCGGTGGCCAGGGTGACAAGACTTACCCTCTCGCAGGAGGTCGAACTTAACCAATGCAACCCGGCTCGAGAAGCAAGAACCCGTCGAAGGGGTGGCGATGCGTCGAAATTGTATTGATCTGATTGATGTAGATAGATTACAAAGCACCCGGGCATACGTATTTATACCCCGAGTTGATATGAGTCCTTATTGGACACGGTACAAGATTTCCTAAATACCAAAGGAAACGCTAACAGGACCCGATCAGACACGAGATCAGGTTTCCTAAAGATAGACACCAACACTTGCCTAATTAATAGATACAGTAATTAACTGCCATACTATGGTCTTCACGGCTTCTTCCTGGATTCGGTTCCTTCTGGATCAACTTCCGTTAGTTAACCGTAATTTTCTCCTTAACCGAATCTGATATAGAGCCATACCATTTGCGTTACAGGATTTTTCTTTAATAAATTTAAGGCGAAAAATTTGTGACAAACCTACCCCCTTAACAGGTGAAGAGGTCTGGAGGGCAGGCTGTTACAACCTGATGGTTTTTCTTTCAGATCTCCAAGATGCCATAGGTGAGGTCTCGCCTCGCGGTTTGCACGTACATGGGTCAGATCCACCGCAACTCGCTTTAGGGCAGGGTCCCACGAATAGCAATGACGCGATGTGGGTCTGCTTAAGGCACATGGCATATGCGCGGCACTGGACGTACGGACGTGCTCCTGCTAAGAGCGTCCCAAGGAAATTTGCTTATCCTCCCTACCTTTAGTCTGCCTAGTGGCTATGTGGTTCAGTTCCAACTTGGAAGTGACTACCACGGGATACAATCCTCGGGGTTACGCCAGTTCTGCCAGTCCTTTGATGGGGGGCTTGTGTGTATGCACATCCTGGCCCAATTAAAATATAGCCTGGCCCATGAGTGCGTTGTGTGTACTTTTAGTACCACCTTGCTAGTTGAGCTTCCAAGATCTTACCAACTTATAGGGCCTTGTCCTCTTCAACCATAGCACTTCTGGGTTAACCCTTTTACACGAAGCGTTTAATTAACTCAAGGACATAGATTCAAAGGTGTAAGTGGTGTCTATGTGTAATGTGGGCTGCCCGTCGGATGGGCTGGCGTGCGGTTCTGGAGGGCAGCAGTTACATGGCGGAGCCGAGCACCACACGAAGATGAGGGCGTTTCCAGCCTTCCCCACGAGCTCTAGGACATCGACTGGCCGTCGGGCTTCAAGCCTACCGGAATAGCTGGTGAGCTGTGAAATACAATGGTGGACCTCAATTGCAAAACCAACCCGGAGTCTGTCGATGTTTTACACCGGCAATAAATATATGGGGCTAGTCGGCGGATGTAAACTCGGTGGATTGCAAAGGAACACAGAGGGATTTTATACTGGTTCAGGCCCTCAATGTGAGGTAATACCCTACGTCCAGTTTGTATGTATTCCTTTGAGGATTTCCGGTGGTGATTCTGGTGAACCAACTCAACCTGCCCTCATGGGGCGCCCTGCCTCCCCTTATATACTGGGGGACAGGGTTACAAGGTCGGAGTCCCCATCGGATTACGACTAGGAGATCTCCCCTTAGAGATATAACGCACCCGACTAGTACTGTATATGCTTTCTATACAAGGCGAAGTCTGCCGAATCTAGCTATATCTCTAATTACAAGGCTAGGCCCATCCTCTATCCGAGTGGCACATATGCTTGTCATGAGGTACCCGGGGCCCATGGCACCCACAGTAGCCCCCGAGACCTTCATAGTTGAGTCACAGCTGATGCCAAGTGCTCATCCTCCACGGTGAAGTCTTCCCGAGTGCATTGCTCCCGAGTGCTCTTTGCCTGAGTGCTGCTTCTCCCGAGTCCTGCTTCATGTCAGCTGGCAGCGAGACTATGAAGGGCTCCATGTAGATGTTGGAATAGTGTGCGCCGAATAGGCGCACCTATTAGGTGTAGCCCCCGACTTTGTGCTTAATTGTGAAAACAATTAAACATGAAGTCAAAGATTTTTAACCTTGTAGTCTTTCCCGAGTAGATTACTACTGGTATATGAGATTCTTCGGTATCATGTCAACCGGAATATGATTTATAGTCTTGCCGAGTAGGGAACTACTCGTATATAGGACTCTTCGACTTCATGTCAGTCGGAATATGTGTTTATAGTCTTACCGAGTAGGATGCTACTCGTATATGGGACTCTTCAGCGTCATGTCAGCTGGAAAGGGGGTGTTTATAGTCTTTCCCGAGTAGTAACTACTCGAAAATTTGATTTCGTCGGCATCATGTCAGCCGGGGATTATTTATAGTCTTTCCCAAGTAATATACTACTCGAAAATTAGACTCGTCAGCTTCATGTCAGCTGGAAAAGGTGTTTATAGTCTTTCCCGAGTGGCGTCCCATTCGGAAGTTAGACTCTTCAGCTCGTCAGCTGGAAGAATGTTTATAGTCTTTCCCGAGTAGTGCACTACTCGAAGGTTAGACTCGTCCGCGTCATGTCAGCGGGAATGAGAATTTATAGTCTCTCCCGAGTAGTGTACTACTCAAAGTTAGACTCATCCGCGTCATGTCAGCGGGAATGAAATTTATAGTCTCTCCCGAGTAGTGTACTACTCAAAAGTTAGACTCATCCGCGTCATGTCAGGGAATGAGAATTTATAGTCTCTCCGAGTAGTGTACTACTCGAAAGTTAGACTCATCCGCGTCATGTCAGCGGAATGAGAATTTTATAGTCTCTCCGAGTAGTGTACTACTCGAAAGTTAGACTCATCCGCGTCATGTCAGCGGGAATAATGCTGCTCATGGCAACTGGCCACGCATGTAGGCCGAGTACACTGTATGAAAAATAAATCCATTACGTGGTTAGGTGTACTCGAGAGAGATACCTGCATCTCCAATTTTAATGAAGACCAGCTTGTGATCCTTGTAAGGATGTATCCTCGAGACCTGGTGGATAAGACAGATACCCAAACATATATGTTTAGCAATAAGGCTCTCATGAAGCATATCTGTTTACCTCATCGGTTCCTGTGGGTAGCACCAGCGCTATAATTTCAACTCAGCCTGCGGGCGGCCCACATGGAGCATGCTACTGTAGGAACTCATGTCTTGGTGGCTATTATCAAAGTAAGCCGGCCTGAACCAACCTACCCAGCATAGCTCTATAGAAGTTGCATCCATCGCATGTCAGGATGAGTATGGCGGCGTTGGTAACCGCAATCAGCCAGAGGAATCCTCGTCTGCAAGTCTTTCCGACTTATGCTCCGGATGCATCCTGGTTGCCACAGACGCCTGAGTAGGTATATTGCAGAATCTGCTCGCTCTCCCCAGGTGTGACGCGGTGCATGGGAACTCCGGATGTGCTTTGACGACATAGGTCTTCTCTGACTTCGGTAAAGCCGAGCAGGGTACCCGAACCTTGCATTAGCATAGGATTCGGCTAGCGACCCTCATGGGGCATACCCTACCCAACAGAGCTGTGACCAAATAAGGTACCCGAACCTAGCAGTAGCGTAGGATTCGGCTGGCGACCCTCATGGGGCGTACCCTACTTAGCCGAGTAGTACACAGCTCCGACTGGCGCCGGAGGTCGATTATTAGCTCGCATGGAGCGTAGCCGGGCTCGCATGGAGCGTAGCCGGGGAAGATGACATCCCGACTGGTGCAAGTACTCGGTCAGTAGCCCTCATGGAGCATCCCGAGTGTATTTTGGCAGACTTGTCCAGCCCCCGAGCGTAGGAGATAGGCTCGCAGCCCTGAGTTCCTGTCACGCATATCCGGAGCTGGGCCTGCAATATAAAAATATCGGATGAGTAGCATCTGATGATGGAAATAATCACCCGGATAAAATGTATTTTACAATGTATGTAAATATGTGTTCTTCCTCTTTTTGATATTAATTTCCTCGAGTAGTTGACCCCTTACGTTTAAGCACTCTGCCCGACTAGTCATAGCCCCCTAGCGTCGGGAGTTGGCTCATGGCTCTTTCCCAGGCACGCGTTTTGGGTGACTTGAGTTCGTCTTACATGGAGCAGAGTTTCACGGATCGAGATTTATGCTACTCGAGTACTTTTGTAATCATTTAAGAGCAAAAACAGATAAAAGTAAATGCGCAGCTTGTACACCTATTAGGTGTAAGCGGCTGTGGCACTAGCAAGGCCGAGTGAGGAGATGTTTATCAGAAAGCGACTTAGCTATTCGGTATTTGGGAGTGGGGATGCCATCCTCGTGTTTGAGCTTGTGAGCCTCCGAGCATGTCACTTGTTGTTCTGATAATCCTCAGTTGTTGAAGGTCGAAGGCGGTCGTGACCGACTGCCACAATGGAGCCGTCTGACTTGCGTTTGCGATTCCCAGCTTTAGTTGGGACCGCGTCGTCGGTGTCGTCCCGCTTCTTCTGTCAGGGTGACTTGTTGTCATCGAGGGCCTCGGCAACAGCGTGGGCCGAGTCGGCGTACTTGTTTGCCATGTCGAATAGGGCCTTGACAGAGTTGGGAGGCTTCCGCGTGAATTTGTCGATGAACGAGGTGTCTTTGACTCCTTTTCGAAAGGCGGCGATGACGACCTCATCCTTGACGTTTGGGATTGAGTTCTTCTTCTCAGAAAACCTCTTGATGAGTCACGAAGAGACTCGTTCTTCCTTTGATGCAACTGATATAAGGTCGTACTCGGAAGATGGCCTCTCGTATGTTCCCTGGAAGTTGGCGATGAAGTGTTTCCGGAGTTCTCCCAGGAGTCGATTGATTGCTTGGGAAGTCCTGCTAGCCATGTCCTCGCTGAGTCGGCCAAGCGACTGGGAGGTAGTTAGCCATGACTTTCTGATTTCCCCAGCTGCTCGAATCGCCAGAGTGTAGACCGTGAGCCAGGACTCGGGATTAGTCTTGCCATCGTATTTGTTGATGCCTGTAGGCTTGAAACTTGACGGCAGTCGACTTGTTGTAGCTCCTGAGTGAAGGCCGGTACTCCTTCGTCTTCATGAGGACTCCGACCTCGACTACGGCGGCGAAACCGCTCGTAGTGGAGGCCGAATGCTCGTTCTCTGTCTTCCAATTGGCGTTGCTCGTCTTCTTCTCGTTGCGGCGCCGAGCATTAATGTCTTGCTGAAGGTCGCGCTGCAGTCGGTCTCGGAGGTCCTGGTTGTCCCGACGGTCGCTTCGACGTTGCCGGTTGTTGTGGTTGCCGAGTGACGTCTGGCTTGACTCCGCGTGCTGCCGACTAGAGCCGGCCGCTCGACGTCGCTTTGAGGTGGATGAGACTGTCGCTGGGGAAGTTGATTGACTGGTCAGTACGAGTGTGTTGCCCGACTGTTGGTGCTGCTGACGTGCAGCAGCGGTAAGCATGGCTTTTATCCTTGTGATCGTCGGGGTGGCCTGGTGATCAGGCCCAAGTTGGACCGTGTCCAGTAGGGTCGCAGCGGCCACGATGTTCTGTTGGGGAGTAACGAAGACATCATGGTCGCCGACTCGGGTTTGGAGGGTTTGCTGCTGAGCGGTTCGCCCAGCCCTGCATAGATCGTCGTTGCGGGCGTGCAGGCGTCTTGCTTCTTCCTCCTGTTGTTCTCGCAGTCGGCAGGCCTCCTCCTCTTGTTGTTCATGTAGTCGGCGTGATTCCTGAGTAGGAGTAGAGCCTTTGGATGCCATGAAGATTTCTCGTGGCGGGAAGAAGCTTGCCGAGCTGCTGTCCGACTTAGAGTCGTAGTCCGACTGGAAGTTGGAGTCCGACTGAGAGTCGTAGTCGGAATAGTTGATGGGGTGATTACCACTCCGACCTCCCTAGATCTGATCTCGAGCGGCTCGGGGCCGTATCCGAGTCGAACTCCAGGGGATCGGGTTTGCCGCGTCGGACGTAGGTTGTAGATATCCGCGGCGTCGCCGAGTCCGAACGGGAAATTGACGATCTCTTCCCTTCTCGGCCCGATCTCGGCCGGCTCGAAACCGAGTCCGAGTCGAACACTGAAAGGAAGAGTTGTCCCTGGGCTCGGGCGTATAGGAGATCGCCGCAGCATGTCGTCGAAGATTGCCGCAGCGTCGTGTGGGCCGACTGGCGCGGAGTCGGCTGGTTCCTCGGCCGGTTGGATCGGGTCCGTGTCGGCCAAGGTGAGATTGCCGATCTGGTCGGCGATGACGTCGAGGCTTCTGAATGCGATTGTATCTCCGGGGGAGAGTTCGCCGCCGTCGACTTTGGTTGCTGGATCCATCGAGCTTGTAGATGTAGATCGCGCCGAAGCCCCTACCTGGCGCGCCAACTGTCGATGTTTTACACCGGCAATAAATATATGGGGCTAGTCGGCGGATGTAAACTCGGTGGATTGCAAAGGAACACAGAGAGATTTTATACTGGTTCAGGCCCTCAATGTGAGGTAATACCCTACGTCCAGTTTGTATGTATTCCTTTGAGGATTTCCGGTGGTGATTCTGGTGAACCAACTCAACCTGCCCTCATGGGGCGCCCTGCCTCCCCTTATATACTGGGGGACAGGGTTACAAGGTCGGAGTCCCCATCGGATTACGACTAGGAGATCTCCCCTTAGAGATATAACGCACCCGACTAGTACTGTATATGCCTTTCTATACAAGGCGAAGTCTGCCGAATCTAGCTATATCTCTAATTACAAGGCTAGGCCCATCCTCTATCCGAGTGGCACATATGCTTGTCATGAGGTACCCGGGGCCCATGGCACCCACAGACATCGTTTAGTGTGCGATAATCCTTTTTACGCACATCCGCTTTGTTTTATCTTTCTTCTCCATGAAGATGACTAGTGCACCCCAAGGCGACGTGCTTGGTCGGATGTAACCCTTCTGTAGCAGGTCGTTGACTTGCTTCTTGACTTCGGCCATCTCGTTTGGTGCCATTCTGTACGGCCTTTTGTAAATAGGCGCTGTTCCTGGTGCCAAATCAATTATGAACTCAATTTTCCTTTCTGGTGGCATCCCCGGTAGATCTTCGGAGAACACATCCGGGTACTCTCTCACTATCGGGATTTCCTCGATTTTCTGATCTGGCTTCTTTCCACTTTCAAATTGTTGCTCTGCTGTGACTAGATTTAAGCTTGCTTCCTGCCTCTATGGCATCGGCGACTTGAAGGTAACTGCATTTCCTTCCAGGCTAGTTACTGTAACGGTGCGGTCGGCGCAGTTGATCACTCCTTTGTACCAAGTCAACCAATCCATCCCTAGGATGACATCTAGGTCTTTGGATTCTAGGAGGATGAGATTAGCTAAAAAGGGTGACCCTTGGATCTCTAGACTCACTGAAGGGCTATAGTGAGCTGTGGTCATGCGGTTCCCTAGGGTGTGAATCCGCATGGGGATCTTAAGTTTCACTACTTTTATCCTATGTGTCCCCACAAATTTCTTGGATATGAATGAATGCGTAGCACCAGAATCAAAAGGTACTGTTGCTGGTATTGAGTTCACGAAAAATGTACCCAGTACCACATCTGGTGCAGCCTGTGCCTCTTCTGCGGAGACGTGGTTAACACGCCCCTTTATCACCTGCTGGTTGGTGTTGGGGTTTTGGGGAGCTGTAGGCCTAGGTCCCATGTGCCTTGGTTTCGGGTACTTGTCAGCGAAGTGACTCGGCTCATTGCAGTTGAAGCAGATGAGAGTCTTACCCCTGCTGTCCTTCCATGGTTGGCCTTGCTGCGCTGGTGCCATTGGTGGGCGCGGAGCAGGGTGACGGTTGTGCTGCCCGCTATTGTTGTTGCTGCCTCCAAAGTGCCTTGGTTGGAACGGACGCTGTTGGCGGATAATCATGGTGGAAGGTTCACCTTGATGCTCCAGCATCACCCTTGGCCTTTGGTGCTGCCCCTGGTGGGCTCGAAACTGGGCCACCTTCCGCTTGTGGTCCATCTTGTTGCGCTGATTTTTCTAGCGGATCACCTTGTCCACCAACTTCTCGAAGTTAGGATAGTCACTGGAGAGAAGCTGGTTGGTCAGCTCATTGTCAAGTCCCTCTAGGAACTTCTCCTGTCTCTCTGCATCAGTGTGTACGTCCTCTGGCGCGTAGCACGCCAAGCGGTTGAAGTCATGGAGGTACTCTGTGACTGTCTTGCTTCCCTGCACCAAATCTCGAAATTCCCTCTTCTTTTATGCCACAATACCGGTCGGAATCTGAAACTTTCAAAAGTTGTGGCAGAATTCAACCTAAGTGACATCCGTTGTGGCAGTGCAGGTCACGAGGAAGTTGTCCCACCAAGTTGAGGTGGGACCCTGGAGCTGGTGCGTGGCGAAGACGACATTTTCCTGGTTGGTGCATTGGAGAAGGTTGAGCTTCTTCTCGATCGCCAACAACCAATCGTTGGCATCCATGGGATTGGTAGTGCTGGAGAAAGTAGGCGGCCTGACCCTCAAGAATTCAGGCAGCTTAGATTGAGGAGCGAAGGCCGGGATGTGAGGTTGCTGGTGCTGCTGCTACAAGTTGTTTTGCTGCACCTGCTACATCATGATCACCATTATCTAGTTCTGACTGGCCAGAACTTGGGCGAGTGTCGGGTTCTCAAGTAAAGGAGGTGGCATGTGTTGGTGAGCCCCGTTGTTCTGTGGCACTCCATCCTGTTGATTCGTTGCACTGGCATCGCTCGCAACGCGGTTACCATTCCTGGTGTTCACCATCTGAAGGGGGGTGGAATTGGAAGGAAAGGAGGAAAACTGGTGGCTCAGAAACAAGAGTGATAATTAAGTGATTGAATTAACTTAATTGAAGTGCATAGTTTGGAAACATAACAAAAGCAATCCAACTCCTAGTTGAGGCGGCTGTCGGCGAATGAAACTCCGACGACGGGAAGTCGGGAGACCCCCCTTTTGAGGTTCGGCCAGGGGAGTAGTTCTCAGGTGACTACGGCGTCCGGTAGACCAACAGACGGATCGGCGCTCGGGAACCGGGGGCCCGAGCTAGGAGATAGAGGGGTTCGGACCGTCCGTTTCGGGACCGGACCGTCCGAACCGTGACAATCGCGCGAGAGAGAGAGAGGAGGCGTTTAGACAGGTTCGGGCCGCTCGGAGGCGTAATACCCTACTCCTGTGTGTATGCTATGTGGAGATGACTGTGGTATGACTGTTACAAGGTGAGCTCAGCCCGCTTGCCGGCGCTCGGGAGCTAGCCGGGAGCGAACGGGAGCAACTCGGGAGCTAAGTCCTCCCTCGGGGGCTTGGAGCCGAGGAAGAAGAAGAAGAACCGGGCTCAACCTAAGCTCCCCTTTTCCATTGGCCTAGATCCTCCTTTTATCAGCGAAGGGGAGTCCACAGTGCCCAGTTTTCCTGAGAGAGAGCCAGCTATGCTATGTCTTGTCATGCACGTCTGCGCCCGTCTGCCGCGCCGCGCTGGAGGAGAGCCCACGCCGGAGTAGGTCTGCCCGCTGTCACGCCGGAGCTGCTGCTGCACGTCGTCGTGAGCGGATGGAGCGGGGGGAGGTGACGGCGCATGCCTCTGCCGACTGGACGTGGAAAAAGGGCGCCTACATAGTCAAAAGGTTCTGACTGCACAGCGAAGGAAGCCTCCATAGTCAAAAGGAGTTTCTGACGGCACAGGAAGCGGGCCCACGGAAGCCAGGCGCGTCACGCCCGGTCGCCTCGTCGTTAATGCGGGTAGTTGGAGAGCCGGTCCATCCGAGTCAACCTCGTGCCCGGGGCGGTGCCGAGCTCCTTGGGGACGGAAGACGTGAGTTCCGAGCCCGGGGAGCGGCGCCCTGGACCAGGAACGTCCCTGTAACGTGCCTCGGGGACGCAACCCGGGGCCGAAGCTGTGTGACCCGGGACCCGGAGGTCCGGGCACGGGATGGTCCCCGGGACTCGGGGCCCGGGGAGGTGGCTCCCGGGACCGGGCGCCGGGGTCCGGGCGCGGGGTGGTCCCCGGGACTCGGGGCCCGGGGAGTGGCTCCCGGGATCGGGCGCCGGGTTAAGGCAGTGCCCGAGCCCAGGGACTTAGCCGCCGTAGCCGGCCTTTTCTTGCACAGAATGTGGGCCCGGAGTAGGCGCGTGGCCGAAGACCCTCGCGTCCCCGAGGACTGGGGGACCCCGGTCCCATTTCGCCGACAGCGGCCATACCACAACAGACGGTATGAACCACCAACTACCCCAAAGCAAACATCCTGACATTACAACTAAACATGAAATCGAACTAGAAAAAGATAAAGCTAAGGACATCGCGCCTAATGCTTTCAACGGCTCATGTGGTCGTCCGAGTTGTACTCTGGCTCCTGCTCATCGCCCACCTCATCGTCGGTGCGGGTCCTGGATCCGCTCACGTAGTCCTCACTACCATGAGTCGATGAGCTGACCTCGCTGCAGGTGTGGGATCCACTGGGGGAGCTACTATCATCGGTGGAGGTAAAGCCATCGTGGATGCTGATACCTCCCTAAGAGCTGTTGTCGCTCGACGACGTGCTGATCATGCCACCGATTAGTGATGGCGCGGGTGCTGGAGCTGGTGTTGGGGCCGGTGGTGGTGCAGGAGCTGGCGGTGCACGTGGCCCGTTCCTGGGGGCCAATTGAATACGCACCGGAGAAAGGGTCCTCTTCCTCGGGGTCACACGGATCTTGGCCCCATCGGGTGGCGGCTGTCCCTTCAACTCCACAACCTTCTTTTTTAGACGGTTGATATTGTTCTAGAGACCAATGATGGTCATCCTATTGGCATCCTCCCTGTCGTGAGCCGCACGCACCCAATTGGCGTGCATGTAGTCCATAGCCCACATCACCCGCCTTCTGTGGATGATGGTGGTGTTGTTCTCGTCGTCCGCCTGCTGGAAGGTGCTGTAGACCTGATAGTGGGCATGGCAGGGGAGGTAGCTGTAGGCGGTGGTGCGGAGGATAGAGTGGTGCCTCTAGCGTAGCTCTCCGATCAGACGGAAAGCTGCCTCCTGGCAAGCGTGATCGTAGGTGCACCCGCCGATCTCAACCTCCATGGCTAGTAGGAGGTATAGTTCGCCTGGCAGCTCCAAGCGAACACGGTGAGGGAGCTCGCCCTTCATGGGCTCCACGGCGGTATACTCCAGGGCGTGGCTGTACCCCAATGTAAAGCTCATCATGCGAAGCTCTTCCACAAATCCGCCCATGTCTGCACCGCATTGGTTGGGGAGACTGTCCATCTATAGAAGGCAAGGAGGGAGAATCAATGTATGCTCAGATTCAACTAGAGTGAACAATAAATAATTTGGAAAATAACAACAATTTTACGCATGAAACAATTTTGCATATAAACTTTATTGGAAGACTGACGGAATAATACAACAGAACCAAATAGTACCGAAGAAATTTTCAATAATAATTGCAAAGCAAGTGGAAATATTTTATGCATGCCTTAAATCATACATCACCCCGATAAACCAAAGTTTTCCCAAAATTTGGACACCTATGCCATAACCCTCGAATAAAATTTCTCTCTAACTTTGACCTGACTCAAAAATTTTGATCAAATAAATTTCTCCATGGGCTAGGGGTTTATTTGTGTAAAAGCAATTACAAACAATAGTAGTTCACAAACAGTAAAAATATTGATTAATTGAACATTATTAATCCTCCACTGATCCATGTTACACCACGTTGACCAGGCCCAACCATCCATCCTATCACTATAGCAAATTTTAAGTCAAATTATTTTAGTGAGATTAATCACGGTGAGTCTTGACCAAAATGCCTATGACCGCGGGCGCGGCTATTCGAATAGATTTACTCTGATCAGAGGTGTACAACTATACTCACAAGACACAGCCCCACACACGTTCCCGTGTGCTGGCGTGTCACCACGACACCCCATGAGAGGCTGTGACAGGACCGTTCACGTAATCTTTCCCTAACCATTCACACCACGTTGAGGTTGCACCTGCTAACAGGACACCCCATATCGGCTAGGTTACTCTTGTGCCACAATGGATCCGGAAGCCAATCAACCCGACCTCGAGCCGACCCAACTCCATCACGCCTATTTTCACCAACGGTGCTAGGAGAGGGAGAAAAAAACGCTATAAGCCCAGCCATTGCCCACGCTGGCTTGTGAAATGTACGATTAATTGCCAAGGGGTTCCCGCGAACCGGTCCTTAATTGTCATGGGTGTGACCAACAAAACCATACACCCACAACCCACCATTTAGATCCAATTTTAGTAGTTTAATATGAACATATCCAAAGTTCCATTTCCCGACATAGAGTCGAACAATAAATGTAAATAAGAACATTTAATTCCCCATGTGAGCTAATAGTCTCTAAGCACGGCTAAGCATCCTAATCATATCCTCTAGTAGTCATATTATTACCCAGCTACAAAGGTATACAGGAGGAATCAAGCCATAGCAATTCAAATTGCACCCATATAGGCCAACCTTCCCACATGAAATAAGGAAATAATGCATGTTTATTAATTTAAAACAAATATTTTGCAATAAATGGGCACAATATGATCGAGAAAACGATGTAACTTGCCTTGCTTCGGCTTGGCGAATTTGGCAACGACTTCGTAGTAAACTGGAGGGTCGACTGTGTCGGTTTTTATAGCAAACAACACACAAACAATTAAAAATAGTACATGTGGATAGTGAACAGGGGCTGAAAGTATTTTTAATAGATTCTGGGTATTTTTCTGGATTTAATAAAATTTGGATGAAATTAATCAGAGCTCGTATGAATTAGTTATGAATTTTAGAAGTTTTACTGTGATTTCACTATACAAATTAATTGTTAAACGATTTAATGCGCCAGCGGACCATGGAGCTGGCGCCGACAGGCGGGACCCACGGGTCAGTGGCGCATGAGAGTACGGCGCACGGTGGATGCAGTCCACGCGCGTGCGACCGTGAACACAAGCGCACGAGCGGCCCCAATCTGTCGAGGCAGATCGGACGGCTCAAATCAAGATGGGACCGAGCTCCGCTGACGCGCACGGCCCGATGGTCTCCGTCGGCGACCATCCAGCGCGGCGGAGGGCAGCAGCGAGCGACAGAAGAGGTGAAGAATGCGACGGGGTGCTCACCAAGGTACGGCGACGGACGAAGAGCGGCGAACAACGGCGAGCAGAGGGGATTGGCGGCGGCGAGGTTCGGGTAGACGACAGCAATGGCGTTCCGGCGGCGCAAGGCGACAACGGAGGCGTGAACGAGGTGTGGGAGAACCTGGCGAAGGTGTAGAACGCGTTAGGAGAGAAAAAGACCGAGTGGGTCGACGGAAATCCGTGGCCGACGGCCGACGGAGAGGCTTACCGAAAGGGACGACGAAGAGAATGGAGTTCCGACGGGAATCCAAGGCGACCGGCGACGGAATAGGACGCAGCAGGGCGCAGTGAAGCTAACGAGCGTGAGTGTGGTAGCTAGCGGTGGCTGTAGCGACGGTGACGTGCGACTCGAGTTGGTGGAGCGCGGCGGTGGTTTGGGAACTCGGCGCAGAGGGGGTTCGGGTACTCAGCAGATGGGAGCAACTAAGGGGAAAGTGAGGGCGGAGTATGGGGAGGGTTTTTATCTACTCGGCTGTGGGAGTTCATGGCTGGGTTGGCCAAATTTCACGAGAAAGTGGGGCGGCGGTGATGGCGGGATCGGCGAAATTCGTCCGCGGGCGTGCGCGAAGAAAGCGGAGAAGGTGGGGGCACGGATAGGTGACCACGTCCGCGTCATTTGAACCACGTGCGAGGACGGGAGATCATGGGACGAGGCGAAATCGCACGGCGGGGGCGAGCGGATCCCCTCCGGCCGTTTCGGCTGGAGGTTGACGATGGGTCCGACATGTGGGCCCCAGTCCCACATGTCGGCAGGAGAGAGAGAGACGCGGGCGAGCGGGCGCTGGCGAGCATGTCCCGGCTGTCAGTGGCGCGGGGGAAAAGAGAGGCGCGGAAGCTAGAGCTGACGGGCGGGGGCCCATGCGGCGGAGAGAGAGAAGAGAGGCATGCGCGCGGCGTGGTTGACAGGTAGGGTCCACGGCTCGGCGCGCGCGGCGCGGGCCACGGCAGGCCAAGGAACAGGACTGGGCCGACGGCTCGACGGGAAGAAAAAGAAAGAAAAAGAGAAAGAAAAAGAAAAGGAGATTCTAGGAGGATTTTAATTCCAATAATTCATTTTGATTTATTAAAAATACTTCTAGTGCTCTAAAAATTCCAGTAAAATTCCTGTTAGTGTATTTTGGCAAGAAGAATATAGGAAAAATATTTCCAGTCCTGATAATTTATTGTTTTGCATTTTACTTATTTAATTAATTCCCTTGGTCTTTTAAAATAATTTCTTTGGGTATTTTTCTTTAATATATTTTGTGTGGCTCTATTTAAGGGGAAAATTCGGGGTGTGACAAATACCACATACCTAACAGAATACAGAAGATGAAGACCGGATATGGATAATGTTAGGGTCCAAGAAGGAAATGTACCCTAGATATGTGGGGAACTCATAGTCCGACTCGGGGACGACAAGGATTTACCTGCCCATATCCTATCCGGGATCTCCGAGTTCTACTTGGAGAGGGGGACATCTACCAATATAAATACAATGCCTCCCAGGAGGGGAGGACAATGAATCTCAAGTCTACAGAGTAAGATACACCAAGCCAGAGTCGAGGATAAGCCTCTCCGCCAACTGCCGACTACTCATCATGCCGAGATCCCTCGACGGATTTGGGTATACATTGCATATGCACCCTTGTACTTGGTAGTCAGTTCAATACATATAAATAGGAGTAGGATTATTACTCACATTGAGAGCCCGAACTTGTATAACTCCTGTGTCCTGCTTTCTTCTTACATATCTACGAATATCTTGGTACTAGACGATCTCTACGCCTTAGAATAATGTAGTCGGAATCTCGTCCCGCGAAAGTTGACACGCCAGGTAGAGGCCTGATATTCCAAAGGATTCGTCAAAATGTATTCAAGGAGCAGCTTTTCCAACGAGGGATTCTACAGCAACTTTGGCCCAGACGATTAGAACCGGCCAGCGGACACGTTCCTGCAAGTCGGGTCCATCAGTTTCCTGGCACCCTCGGCACCACCAAAGTACCCAATTTTCCTCGCGAAGTCGATGCCGAAGCTCACGGTCAAAAATACTACAACCAAATCTGACAAGAAGACCTCGGCTCAAAAACAGTGATATCCGATTCACAAGATGAGCAAGACGAGTTTCCATACTCTGGCCGAGTGCAAGGTGTTCCTCAACGAAGTTGACAACTTGATACACTTGCAACCAGGTGGTACATGCATAAGCTGTCCGATACACTCCCGTCGGAAAGAATCTAAGAAAACAATATTGGATAGCGAGGACAGCTTAAGCTTCTCAGATCAGGTGGTCGGGTTCGTTGATGTGGACCCTAAAGAGCCTTCCGTGCTTCACGGCTTGGACGCAGAAGATTTCTCGGACTCCATGGCCGCGATGTCGAACAATTGTAAACTAGATTTGTAAGTCTTTTCTATCCGACGAATTGTGATATAATTATTTAGCTACTTAATTCAGAGTGGTACTCTGCCTAATCACCATGGAATTAATTCAATCTAGCGTCTATATAAATGGTGTATCTAACCAATCATGATTAGCATTCGTTTGTGTTAACAACGGAATCATAGCCATCACCCACTTGAACTGTAGCACTTTCTCCGGGATTTAATAAATAAGGTCGTTGACTTTTGACACAATATTTGATTATTTATTTTATTTAAAAAATTTAAGTAAGTATGATTTATTTTGCTATGATCTAATTTATCGTTAAAGGAACTTTAAGTATGGCTTATTTTTTATATTTACATTAATTTTTTAAATAAGATAAATGGTCAAACGTTATAATAAAAGCCAACGATATCATTTATTAAAAACCGAAGGTAGTAATTTAGTATCGTTTCTTTTCTCCCTTTTCTTAGCATGGTGGCACCAATAATATACCACCACGACGAACCGAGTATAGCTCAACTGATTAGATTCCTCGTGATGGAACCAACCCACCCAAGTTTAAGGTCTTAGTATGGATGCTCGCGTTAACGGCTAATTATTTTTTTATGGTAAACGATGTATCTATCGACGACGATACGTCTATAATGACTTCGTCAATTTCAAAATATGCCGGATCACTATTTTAGAGTTACTTATAGAGGTACGATATATGTGTTCATAAGAATAAGTGTGCCCACATGTATATAAGCGCCTATGTTTGTAACGTTTAAAAAAAATAATATACCACTGCAATTTTCTTTGCCTGTATCTGTCGGCAAAACGGGACTAGGGGCCCCACATACCCCGGGGACGCGTGGATCTTTGGCCACATCAGCTCCTCCGGGGCCCACATTCTGCACCGGTAACGGCCGGCTATGGCCGTTTTCCCGCCAAGTACCTAGGGCCTAAGCACTACCTGGGTCCGGGTGCACCTTCTCCGGACGCGTCGCGACGACCGCCCGCATCCGCCTCGGGCCCCGGTTCCCGGGACATTCCCGGGAATCGCCCCCCGGTCCCGGGAGCCACAAGCTCGGTCCCGGGACGCGTTCCCGGGGCACATTGCTGGGATATTCCCGGGGCCCGGGTCTCGCCCCCTGGTCCCAGGACCCACAGCTTCAGCCCCGGGTCGCGTCCCCAGGGCACATTACTGGGACTTCCCGGGCCCGGGCCTCGTCCCTGGTCCCGGGACCCACCTCCTCGGCCCAGGGTCACGTCCCTGGGGCACATTACCGGGTCTTCCCGGGCCCGGGCTCGCCCCCCAGTCCCGGGACCCACCTCCTCGGCCCCGGGTCGCGTCCCCGGGGCACATTGCTGGGACTTCCCGGCCCCGGGTCTCGCCCCCCGGTCCCGGGGCCCACAGCTTCAGTCCCCGAGGGGCTCGGCGCCTTATGCGATGAGCTCTCTGCCCCGGGCATGAGCCTGACTCGAGCAGATCAACTCTCTAACTACCCGCATTAATGACGAGGCGACGGGGCGTGTCACGCCTGTCGCCCGCTTGGACGTGCGTGGACTCTCGTGACGGCCCCCCGTGGGCCGGCTCCCTGTACAGTCAGAGAACTTTTGACTAAGAGGGCTTCAGTTTTCCACGCTCTAGCAGCGATGGCATGCGCTGTCACATCTTCATGACCTAGCCGCCCGCAGCAGCCGAGCAACGTGACGACTAGACGTGCCGAACCAACTCCGGCGTGGCTCAGCAGGCGGACGTGTGCGACAAGACATCCGAACCAACTCCGGCGTGGCTCAGCAGACGGCCGCGTGCGTGCAACAAGACATATCATACCTAGAAAAGCTTTCTCCTGACATATGAGCTAGGTACTGTGGACTCCCCTTATACTATGAAAAAAGGATCCATGCCAGCAGAGAGGGAGAGCTTCGGGAGGAGCTTCTGAGGGAGCTTCTGGAGAGCTTGGGGAGAGCGGCTAGAAACACTCTGAGTTCGTTCCCAAGTTAGGGCTAGCTCTAGAGCACCCCTCGAAGAACATCTTGTAAGAGAAAACCACATTCACCTCCCACATAGCAGATACACACAGGAGTAGGGTATTACGCCTCGGCGCGGTCTAAACCTGTCTACTTCTCCTGCCTCCCTTACGTACCATCGTCCCGACGTCGCAGTCGTCCTGTGAATAACTCCCCTGGCCGAACCTCAAAGGGGGTCCACAGACTCCCTGCGGTTGGAGTTCCCTCCTCCGACGGGACTGCCTACGGTTGAAGTTCCCTCCTCCGACAGTATCTACCGCTTTCTTAGACTATGTTCTATACTTGTACTGTATCCTAAGGCATACTTTAAAGGTGAAGAAAGTAAAAGAAAAAGAAAATCACGTAAAATAAGATAAGTCATTAGCATATGATTAATTAAGCATTAGCTATTATAAATTTAAAAAATAGATTTATATAATTTTTTAAAATAACTTCTACATAAATTTTTTTAAAAAAAACACACCATAATTCGAAAAACCCAACAGAGAGTTTTTTTCGCTCTTTCTTCGCTGCGCCTAGTCCTATCTATTTATCTCCTACCTGCGCTATGATGCCATCACTACTGCGTGGTAGCTAGCTCCCGACCCAACAACACACACCTTACCTCCTCGAGCAGCTCGGTCTCCCGACCCATCCATCAATCCATGGCGCACTCCATAGCCACCGCCGTCTCCTTCTCGCCGCCCGCCGCACGCCGGCGGCTGCCCGGCCAGGTGCGTGCTCACCACTTCTTGTAGCTGCTTGATTCTTGGGGTTCGTTCAGTTTGCTTGGGGTGTATGGCCGTTTCTTGATTTGGTTTGGGGTGTAGCTTGCTCTGCAGATTCAGTGAGTGTGGCCTGTGATTCATGAGATTTTGGGGTGGTGATTTCTTTCTTTTGGATTGGCTCTTGGCTGGATTGATGTATAGATGCTTTGGTTAGCTTTGGGGTTTGTTTCTCAGCTTGATTTAGTGGTAGCTTCCGATTAGATTAATTTCTGTGGGTAGCATTATTCGATTTCTTGAAAGGTTCCTTCTCTGCTTGATGCAGATTGCAGAGCTTGTATTATTATCTTCGGTGCACATATTCCTTTTTGGGGAATCTGTCTATGATTAGTACAGTACATGTCAAAAACAGTATAGCATAGTAAGTGCTTAGAGCTCACATCCAAAACAAGCAGAGGTAGGTTACAATGCAAATGTAGTTACAATTTAGAATTGGTGCAAAGGCTTCGTCACATAAGCTGCAAGGTAAATTAAGTTTGTATTGATGGGAGTTAACTGTCATGAACTGCAAAGACACCGAAATTGCTATAGTTAAATTAACGGGCATTGTAACTGGATCGGATCGCCCTGTTGGACTTATTTTAAGACATAATTTGGGAATTGTAATACAGCCTAGTTGGGAAGACACTGTGAAAGTTCTGAGAACTACTTAAGGACAGCAAATGGCAGCACATGCTTTAGATCTTGCTGAAATTAAAAAAAAGCGATTCTTTATCAACACTTGGCTTCTGCATCAATGTTGATGCATCAACTGAATAGAAAATGTCGCCCTTTCTCGTTACAAGTGTAAACTAATATTTTCATGCACATCTTGGTGTACCTGGAGTGTCCTGCTTCATGGGATTCCACATGTATACTTGGGTTTCAACACGTGAAACCAGAAGAGGTTATTGAAATGTTTGGTAGATATGTGGCCGCATCCTTGTGTATTGTCCATGTTAAGTTATTTCTAGCTGTTGACCAGATAAGTTCCGCTCACCAGAGATTTACAAGTGCTGGTTTCTTGCCAGGAGGCTAATGTCAAAAGTCAGTGATAATTCATATTTGTGCTGTAGATATATTAGCTTTGAGAACTAAATTATGTTGAGTTTTTTTATTGTTTGCCAGCTTCATAATGTCAGTGATGTTAGTGAGTATTTAGATTCACAAATGAGTCCCGCTTCCAATCTACTATCCTTTTTTATTGCTCATCCAGTAGGAGCAACATGTTCTTTTTTTTTTTTGCAAGGACAGTAGGAGCATCCAGTAGGAGCAATTTGAAGTAATCTGTTTAACAAAAGGGTCTGTACGTATGTTTATTTGTCCCATTGCAATCTTGTGTTCACACTCAAAAAGTTTTGAAATGAACTAGCATTTTCTTGAGCACACTGAAAGTTGTTAATTTGATGTCATTCATTCATACTTTCCGCTGTAGTACTCTCATCTTCTGTGCATATGAATATTCGAGTTACGCCAGCAATCTGTTGACGTGCATTTCAGGTGAATAATGTAATTTTGAGGCGGAGCTCAGTTTCCTTCAACAGCCAGAGGATGAGTTTTGTGTCCATTCGTTCAAGGCCAAGTCAGCTTCGTTTTAAGATTTGCTGCTCGGTATGCTTAGCAATAGTTCTGCCAATGTTTTGAGTTTATCAGCACATTTTTCCATTATGTATGTGTTTTACAAGAACCTTCATAGGCGTCTGGAGCAATTGTTTACCTATTCCAAACTAGTTTAGATTTTGGAATTTTTGGTAAATTGGCAAGTAAATAGATAACTAAATACAAGTTCATCTTGAGTTCTTGCATGGTTCTTTTATAGTTCCATTGATGCATGGGCGCCTGGTTCATTTGTACTTGATCAAGAGCTTTCTTGATGCCTGGATTCATCAAGGCTAACTCCACTCTATAAATATGAAGTGGATACTTTAACTTAAGTTTCCATGGATAGTTAGTCAGATAAAGAGTGGAAATCTTCTAGTATTTCTTCTGGAAACTAATTGTTTGCTAGGTTAGACGAACACTACAATAGTGAGAACAAATTCTTAATACTGTCGATATTCATTATTATGTTGAGCAGGCCAAGAAAGAGACAGTCGACAAGGTTTGTAACATAGTTAAGAGGCAGCTGGCACTCCCTGACGGGACTGCTGTCACTGGTGAATCGAAATTTTCTGAACTTGGCGCTGATTCACTCGATACGGTAATCCCTGCCAGCCAAAAAATGCAGCATTTCCGAAAAAACGATAATTACAGTAATGCCAAATCTCTTTTGTAGGTTGAGATTGTGATGGGCCTGGAGGAAGAATTCAATATTACCGTTGATGAAACAAGTGCGCAGGACATTGCAACCGTGCAGGACGCAGCAAACCTGATTGAGAAGCTTGTGCTGGAGAAGGCTGCATAAAGCATGGACCTTAATTCATCAGCCCCTTTGGAAACGCCAAAGGGCCACTGCAATATTTTGATCTCGCAATTGCGTTTTTGGGAGAGAATACATTCTACTATAATTTATGGCCAACTTTGCATTCCATCTGTATTGTACGTTCAGTCATTCTTGCTACCCCATTTGTTCTTTCCTTGATCATTCAGGATAGGGTTTTGTACTCCAGAGGATACATGAGGCAAATTGATTTGAGACCATTTGTTCTTTGCCACTTCCATTTCTTGTGCTGTATACTCTTGTAGAAGAAGTAATAATAAACTTGTCACTGGTTCATCCCTCTTGGGTCTCTGAGGAGACTTGCAGCGTTTTCATGGCCTGAAACTCTGGAATCTGAATGAGATGATGTAATAGTAGATTTGTGGACAGGAAATGCAGCTCCTGAACTGACGGCTCATGGGCTTGCGTTTGAGGTGGATAACAATCTTGTGGTAGACAACCACGACACATCTGATTGAAAATGAATATCCACACAATATTATGTTTGAGGAAAATCTGTCTCCTTCGAAACGCGGGGATTTTACATGGAATTATAAAATTTTGGCAAGATTTTATTTAAAAAGAAAGTTTCGGAAAGTTGCAGGCAAAAATCTCTTGAAGGCTTGAAGCCTGAATATCTGAAAAAGAAAACCGTCGTCATCAGAAGCAGGGTTTACAATCTTGATTGGTCAGGGAATTTCGAGCCCCAATGAGGTGCCAATTTTTTGTTAATTTCAAACAATTTCAAACGAAATTCGACAAATTTCAAACAAAACCGTTCGAGATGCACATTTTCAGCTCGAAATTCGTCACGCTTGTGAACCCTACCCTGATCAGAAGTTAGAATATCTGAACAACACAAACCTGTGAAAAGAGAGGGGAAAAAATGTCGTCTTCCACCTCGCTTGCTTCCCCGCTCCTCGCTCATGGCCGCCGCTCTCCCCCCTCAAAGGAGAAATCAAAGGCGCATCCTTTCCTTGCTTCCCGGCTCAACCCCGCCAGGTTCTCGGCCTCAGCCTCCGCCCCCGCTCGAGCCTCCTCTCCATGGCGGATCCTCCTGGCTCCTCGCGCGAGCAGCGATGAGCAGGACAACCGCGTGGAGGAGCTGAGGGTGCCCAGTTCTTGGCTCACGCCTGCAGGAGCAGCGCAGGTCCGGTCCAAGAACCCACCTCCTCGATCCATTCTCCACGATCCTGTAGCAACTTTGTGGTGATTGGTGTGGTTTTCATCCGTTTCTTGGATGCCGCTGCCAATCTAGGGTTCAGTACTCAATAGGTTTATTTTGATTGCACACTTATGCATTTTGAAGTAACCTTGTAGTGCTGTGTCAGATTACTTGCAACTCAAACTGAAATATTATGCTTATCTCGGTGAACCAATGTGCACATGAATGTGTTATGCTAGTTCTAAAATTAAAAAAAAGATTAGATATAAAAGGAAGGGTTCTTATATCAAAATTTATTAAGGAGGAGTGAGACTTCAAACCCAAGCCGGCTAGCCCACCGTCTTATAGTGCTAGCCGAAAGACCCCCGGCTAGTTTTGAAATCACAACTGGTACTGTTCGTGTGTTTTTTTGTGGGTATGTGGTTGCTTACAGATGTATTTTTTCATACTAAGATATCCTATGGCCAGCTCTGAAGAAATCATCGAGGAGCCAATCCGCCAATGAACCATGCATAGAGAAAATAAACTGAAGTAGAAACTTTGCAGTATGCATAAGTAACGATGCTTGTGAATAATCTTATATTATGCTTTGAAAAGGAAGTAGATGATCATATTCACACAAATGGCATTTGTTATGTTTGTTGTCTTATCGGCTGTAGCCCAAATTTAAATTTTAAAACTTAATTTTAGAGTTGATTTTAATGTTTTTTATCGTTATTTATTTTTCAGCATTGGCTTTTGAACCTCTAAGAACATATATATATATATATATATATATAAGTTTTATCCATAAATTATTTTTGCTTGTCTTTTGTTTTTCCACGGCTTATTAGCCATAGATCAAACAATGAGAGTGGCACTTACGATACTCGGTGTTTACCATATTTAAGGTTTACTCTGCTTTCTACTTCTCAACAGGAATCTGAATGGCTGAGGGAAACACTGCACAAGTGGCTCGATGATGAGTACTGCCCAGAGCCGGCCAATGTGGACATCAGCAACACCGCTGCACGGTCATACTACGAGTCCCTGACAGGAAAGGAGTCTGACCTGGGAGAGATCTTACTAAAAATGGTTGGAGATCTGCAGAAGCTGTCATACAAGGAGAGCTTCCATGGTGCGTTCTCCGCTGCTAATGCCGCAGTGCGTTTGATATCGCAGAGGATGGAGTCGTCATCGGATGACTGACCATTGGCAAGCAAGTGCTAGATGGGTTTTGCTGTCGAACCATTCTAGCAGGGAATTGGCTTCTCAAATCTGATTGGCCCGAGCACTTCATTGTTTTGTTGAATTGGGTTCGTCAGGTTTGTTTTTTCATGGGCGGGTGCTTGGTTTTGAGAAAAGGGAAGGATGATGTGATCCTGTAATTGCAAGTACTTGCCAAGGATAAACCAATCCAATTTTTTGCTTCTTGTTTACACTTTAGAACACTAGCGGTTCTTAAAGAATTGTTATCTAGGTCTATAATGTTGGAAAATCCATTTTTAGACCACTCAACTTGTTAAGGGCCCCCTTTGGAATGGAGGATTGACATTTGATTTTTTTTTTCCTAGAGACCCTTTTGGTTTATAGGAAAAGAGAGAAAATTTCATAGGATTGCATTCCTAATTTCCTATGGTCCAATTTCATAGGAAAATAAGCAAGAGGTTAGACCACTTGGAAATTTTTCTTTGACAGAATAACTAGAGCCCATTCTCTCACTATCAGTGCTCCCGTGTGAGGCGACTCAGAGAGCGACACATCTTCTCCCTGCTGGACCTCCTCTCCTCTCTGTCTTCAGTGGCCATAGGTCGCCGGCAAGAGGATGGGGGGTACGTGCGGTGCTCGGGTAAATCCCAGTTGTAGGTCTTTCCTCCCCTTTTCTTTTACAAGTCTAAGGAGATGCCAGCATCCTCCTTCCTGGCAGGGCCGAGCCATGGATGGATTTGTTAGACCTTGCTCTAGCATATGCCGTCCGGCTGGCAACCAACGGATGAGTCACCAATGCCTTAGTCTACAGTACATTCAACTCGGAGTTCTCCAGATCTAGATGTGAAGAGGTTGTGCCGGCCGTCCTACTCTTTACTCTTCTCCAGCGAGCAGATGCACACAGGACCGACGATCTTCTCCTTGGGCATTGGCGTCGGATCTTCAAGGAACCGTTTGTGGTTTGCTTATTTGGCCAAGATAGCTTCAACCTCCATTGCAGAGGCCCCGACTTGGGTATGCTTCTTGGCTCTATCTCTTGCAACTTGTCATGGTTTCATTCTCTTTGTCATTGACACAAGTTGGATCGCTGGTGATGTGAAAGAAGCAGACAAAGGACCTGATTGCTTTTTCATTTTCTTTAGAAGTCCTTCTCTGCAAATTTCGGAATGTATGGTCAATTTGCCCAACTTTGAGGGGCCTCTTTGTAAACTAGATGTACTCCCAATTGCTTCGTAATAGCTTTAGCCTCAGTTTGCTTCAAAAAGAAAAAAGAAAATTTTCTTTGGTTCAATTTTTCATGTGGTGCAATCAAGCCTCTTTTGGACTGTAGTAGTTTTGAGGAAAATTGAAGGATTCAATTCCTTTAGGATTTTAGTATTGTTCATTGATTTGGATTGGAGGAAAAGGGCATACGAAAATTGGAGGAATTTTACCTTTTTTGCGATTACACGGTAGACGAATACGCACACACTACTACACATACACACCACATTTATACACCCACAAATGTGCCACCTAATACATACCCAAAGAGATGGAGACTGGCGACAGATCTTATAAAAATCCGATTGAAAGCACACCTGCGTAATATTCATGAGCATTATGATTTGAGTTCTGGTGCGTGTAGTCATGCACCACTAACTCCACTACCACACCACCCGTGCTTTCCCAATTAGAGAAGTTTTTCCTTTGCCCATTATTTATAAAAATTTCATAGGAATTTAAACATTCATTAGCACCTTATTTTATTTTCCTATGAGAAGTCCAAGACAAATATGACTTCAAATGGTCATCATTTAAACATTCATCAAGCAACACAAACTATATTTTATACTCACATAGCAAGAATCCTATGTTTTATTCTATTCCTATTCTCCAAACAAAATATGTTACATTTTTCATGTGTTTTTCAACCTATGTTTTCCGTATGCTATCATGTCCTATCTCTACGCTTTCCTATTCCTATGTTTTTTATTCATGTGTTTCAAAGAAACCTTCGAAGACCTTGTCATCTCTGTTCATGTATTTTTAATTTCTATAGGATTAATTAGGAAACAAGCCACTTCAATTTATGCATTTTTTCCTATCTGCGTTTCCAAAGGACCGTAGGAGCGTCCAAAATCTGACGTTGCGAATTTTCTTTTCCTTTTTTCTTCTTTTATTTTTTCTTTTCTCTTTTCCCTCCTTTTCCTTTTTCCTTTTTTTTTGTTTTTTTCTTATTCTTTCTTCCTCCAGCCAGCACACTTCTCTCCCTTCCTTCTTACGCCTAGTTGGCTTCGGAATAAGGCCAAGTGGGGCAAAAGAAAAGAAGGAAAAGATAAAAAGGAGGAAAAATGCAAAAAGAAAAGGAGGAAAAAACGGGAAAAGGAAATCAGTGAGATGCCACTGTCTGCTGCCCCCCGTCGATTTTGGGCCTCTAATGTTACACTTGACGAGGTTTAGGGGTCAAAAATGCATCTTCTTAATTTATGGATCTAAATAACACCTATAACAAGTGTATGTATAATGTACAGGACTACATGGCACTGGCTTTTTTAATCCACACTTAACCACTAAGCACATGACATAAGAGTACTCAGTATATGCATAGAGTTTGGTGCTTGTTACATTAATTAATATATTGTTTTAACCGTAAATGAAGAAATTTTTAACATTTCGTGGGACCAACTAGATGATGCCAATTAACAATAACATGCTTCTATATCTTACTATGCACTTGAATGTCTTTACCGCAGCACACATTATACACGTGTTCTTAGAACATACATAATACTTTAAAAAATTATTCTTTCGGTCTTAAAATACAGTAACCTAATACTATATTAGATATTATCTAATATTAAATAATAAAAAAGACATATCTTTGCTACAAGTTGCCAGCCAAAAATCAGTGGCACAAGAGGATAGGACCTTAGTACTATGGAATGAAAATTACATAAAGAAAAAGACATTGTTCCATCTCATGGAAGGAGAAAGGAGAGAAGTTGCATAGGGAGGATCGCTGGATGGTCGCATGGTACGCTCTGCTTAGTGTCATAATCACACACAGAAGGGGACAAAGAAGCTATGTTTGCACATGCTAAAGCCATTTCTAGTGAGAGTTTCTATTTTATGTTTTCAAAAATATCATATAAGCAAAAAAAAGGAGTATATATTGATGGTTGAAATATCCTATATAATGCATTGTTTTATTTTTGTTGCTTAACACATACAAGAAATAAGTTGTATTAGTGACATGGTTTTATCTAGATAAAACCCATTTAACTTATTTCTTTATTAATTCCTTGTCACATTAATATAACACTCTATTTAATAAGAATAAAACTTTTATTGAAAGTGGCCTAAGGCAGCGGGTGAAGTGGCCCTAAAGGGATCAAGAATATTCCAATCCCGAGATTTGTTTTCCTCTAGGTCTGGTTTCAATTATCTGATTTTGTGATGATATTTGAGGATACAAACGACTAAACAACTATTGCAAAGTAATAAAGAAGTTATCTATACTCGTTTAAAAAAAACAGTGGTGATGGCAGTGAATCTGCTACCTCACCTATTATCGTTATAAAATTTACAAATTATCCCTTCAATTTATTAATATTAAAAACAATTAAATTTAAATAGATAGTGACGTATAAGATCAAAATAAGTTTAATATTCTCTATAGCAAAAAAAAAGATGGATAAAAAGTATTAAAGGAATAAAATTTTTCAAATTATGAACCAATGGTAGGAAAAAAGGTACCTTTTATTTTAAGACAAAGTTTAAACTCTATAAATTAGTTTATTTTAGAACATAGCGAGTATTTTTCTTACGGTGTGACCACCTGAACATAAAAAAACTCCTTCCACCTTTTTGGTGCGGTAATTGTTCAAAGAATCAATATTTATATTACTTTGCTATCAGACATGTAACTTACTAATACTTTTTGGTGTCATAAAGTGGACTGAGGGATTGGTATGAGCTGAGCCATCTATCCTAAGGCTCCATTCGATAGAGCTGCATGGGATGAAAACTTTTTTCGTTTTTATAAGTATGTTTTTTAACTATTAAACGGTATGTTTTTTAAAAAAATTTTCTATATAAAAGTTGTTTTAAAAAATTATATTAATCTATTTTTTAAGTTTAAAATAATTAATATTTAATTAATCATATGCTAATAACTTATCTCATTTTACATGATCTTTCTTCTCCTACTTTTTCCCTCACCTCAAACTATCTCTTATTTTGCTAGTACCGCTATCAAGGGGGATTATCTCATCAGATAAGGTAGCAACGCCTTTTAGTGCCCTCGGAAAAGCAACACCGGCAAGTCTAATAATAGAGTTAACTGGAGTACCTATAATTACACTCATGCCATCTTATCAATTAATTAGTAAGAGCAAACATATACTCCCTTCATCATATAATATAAGAGATTTTCCTCTCTTTTAAAGAGATTAAGGACAAAAAAAAGATTAGGATGCTCTTATTAAATGAGAGGTGGTTAGGGGTGAATGGGTATTTATCTATCCCATAAAGACTTATTTTTTCCTCTCTTTATTTGTCCCACAAAGACTTCAACTTTAAAGCAATTATTGCATTAGAATTTGCGAAAGTAGAAAATAAATGCATTGGAATTTGTGAAAGTAAGAAATAAATGCATTGAAGTTTGTTAAAGTGAGGAACAAATATATTAGAATTTGTTAAAGGGTATTGTAATCTTTTTAGCTTTGATCAGTATGGATGAGATGGAGAAAGATAAAAGTAGCGTTCAAAGCCGCACGCAAAACGAAAAATTTTATTAGTGCGTAATTAATTAAGTATTAACTATTAGAAACTTGAAAAATAGATCTATTTGATTTTTTAAGATACTTTCATATAGAAAATTTTTACAAAAAACACACTGTTTTATGTTTTGGGAAGTGTGTTAACGAAAACAAAGACAATAAGCAAAAGATATAAGCTTTACCGAACACATCCGAAGTCTTGTTGGGACCGAGATAGTAAGAAGAGAAAAAAATTGAATTGGAGTTGATTGATGAAACAACTAGTACACTAAAATCCTTTATATTTTGGGACACTAGAAGAAACAAAATCCCTTATATTATAGAACAGAGGAAGTATATTATACCATCTCTAATACATAAACTCCATTGGTTCACTTTCACACCAATTTTTACAGTTTTTTATAGCTTGGATAGAGGTGGCCCATCCTCTCTCTCTCCTCCCTTTTCTCCTCCACAGCACTCTTTTATGTATCACCTTGAGTTTTATTGTTCTTGTTCTAAACAGCCATATATACTGCTCTCAAAACAAAAACACCCAAAGATATATCTTTGGACTCTTACAAAGTACTCTCAAATTGTAATTTGGATGCCGCTAGCACCTCTAGGCCCTATTATTTTCTAATTCTGGATTTTGGATTTTTATTTGCACATTTTTTAAACTTTTAAACGATACATGTCGTCAAAAAAGTTTCTATATAAATTTTTCTTGAAATACTCTACTAAAACAAATTTTTAACTTTGTAGAAGTTAATTTATTTATTTATACACTCAAATAACTATAAAAAATTAAATAATCTATTAATTTTAGCCATCTGTTAGGCCACCGATGTTTTCTAGAATTGGCTTAGTGCGTTTCCAACGTAGTTTAGGTGGAAGGCGAAGAAGGGCAATTTTAATCTAACCTTGTGTAGTTGTGTCAGACAGCGGTCAAAGGTACAGTGTATCGGATACTACCCTACCAATGGATACCTGCCACGTCGGATTCCACTGCCACGCAGGCATCGCTCCCATTGGAAGGGCAAGGGACGAGTATAAAAGCCTCCACTCCTACCGAGTCCCCCAACCACCACCGTCTTTAGCCGCCACGCGGCTGCAATTCCTCGCTTGGTTGCCTCCCTCCTGCTCCGGCGATGTCGGCGTCGGCGATGGTCCCCCCGGCGGCGGCGGTGGTGGCGCGGACGCGGACGCTGCTCTGCGTGCCGGCGACGGCGCGGGCGCCGCGGGAGATGGCGGCGGAGGTGGCGGCCGCCGCGGCGCTCGGCGCCGACGTGGCGGAGCTCCGGCTCGACCGCCTCTCCGGCTTCGCGCCCCGCCGGGACCTGCCCGTCCTCCTCGCCCAGCCGCGCCAGCTCCCGGCCATCGTCACCTACAGGTGGGTTGGGTCTGAGCCTCCTCTCCTGGGAAGGATTGGCGTGGTGGGGATTGTTCTTTGTTTTTGCCCTGCACTGGGGGAGAGCTTCTAGGTTGGCTTCCAATTCGGTCTTGGATTGGGAATTGTGGGATATTTAGAGAATTCTAGCAGTTTCCTCAGCTGAGTTGAAATAGATGCACAGAAGGAGAGAATTTGATTCTGCCTCGTTTGCTCTTGCGATTTTATCTGGTTAATCTCCTATGGATATTTCAGATTTTTTGCAGGTCAAAATGCTAACCGCATTATTTATTGTTGGTGTGTAGGCCGAAGTGGGAAGGAGGTGAATATGAAGGCGATGACGAACCACGATTTGAGGCGCTTCTATTGGCAATGGAAATGGGGGCTGAATATGTTGATATTGAGCTTAAGGTTGGCTTTACCCGCACTCATTTTCTCTGATGAACTGAATCACAAGTTTAAGTTCGCGCATGCAAACTCCTCATACAAATATTTAAGCTAAATGGAATGAAAAATATAGGTCTGTCTAGTTTCTTACCTAGATCAAAAATGTTTTTCCTTTGGGCAAAGGTGATACTTATTTATCTGCCGATTTAAGCTCATGATTCCAAGTTCCTAATTCACTGAGATAAACTCTATGTAAAACTATCAATATTGAAAACTCATACTAATTAGCTATGAATTCCAAACCAGCAAATCAATTGATAGTAATTGCCTTGTTCTGCAGGTTGCTGACAAATTTATGAAACTCATTTCTGAAAAGAAACCTGAAACTTGTAAGCTCATTGTTTCATCCCATAACTTTGAGAACACTCCTTCAGCAGAGGAGCTTGGAAATTTGGTGGCTCAGATTCAAGCAACAGGAGCTGACATAGTGAAAATTGCAACCACTGCCACCGAAATTGTTGATGTGGCAAAAATGTTTCAAATACTTGTACATTGCCAGGTGAGTTTACCATCTGATTCTATTCAACTCTTATATCCATAAGTGTTAGTATCTTGGTATATATTTCCTGTATTCAGAATATAGTCCACTTAGCTGTTTTTTGTTGTTGCCTCAGAATATAGAATCATTGGCTGTTAGCTTTATAAGGACTAGGTTGTCCATGAGAATTATACTTTAGTTAAATCTGAACTTTTATCAGCATACCTGATTGCTAATGAACATGCTAACATTCTGAGGATTTCTTAATTCAAAAGTAGGTTTGCAAACTGGCAGCCCTCTAGGTAATAAGGTGTACCAGTATCCAGGGTTAGAATAATTGCTACTTCTACACACAGACTATTCTGGACAGCTGGACTATAATGAAGTGTAATTTCCCATACATAAGAAATATAAATCATCACAGGTGCGTGAATCCTGGTCATCTAGTGCTAGGCATCTTTCTTTTACTTTTCTTAGCAAAAGTATACAGTGATATGGTAACTCTTAAGTCTTAACACATGATAGATTAGAGTAAAACTAGTAGCTAGCTAGGATAGGAATGGACTTAAAATGCACTGATTATTGATTCAGAAGTTCTCACGTTTGAGAAAAATATTGTGCTACATGACAATGCCCATGCTTCATTTCTCAAGTGCGTTTAATATGATTCCTAGTTCACATTATCTTTTATTTGAATAATGCATTAGGAAAAGCAGGTGCCGATCATCGGACTGGTGATGAGTGACAGAGGTTTTATTTCTCGGGTGCTTTGCCCCAAATTTGGTGGATATCTTACTTTTGGCTCTCTTGAAAAAGGAAAAGAATCTGTGCCTGCGCAGCCAACAGTAACAGACTTGATTAATGTGTACAACATTAGACAGATTGGTCCAGATACTAAAGTGTATGGTATTATCGGAAAGCCTGTTGGCCACAGTAAAAGCCCAATTTTGCATAATGAAGCTTTCAGATCAGTGCGTCTCAATGCTGTGTATGTGCCATTTTTGGTGGACGACCTGGCTAACTTTCTTAGTACATACTCTTCATCAGATTTTGCTGGCTTCAGGTACATAGTTTTTGTTTCAGTTTTCTTTCTTGACCGCATCCTCTAATACTCCATGTGTATGACCGTTATCCATTTCATCTAATTATTTGGACTGCAGTTGCACAATTCCCCATAAGGAAGCTGCCGTTAGGTGCTGTGATGAAGTTGATCCTATTGCCAAGGTGATTTTATCTGCATTTATTTTACTTTTCCATTTAGGATATTCTTGAACCCTTCAATAATCCAGAGTAACATTTGTAAGCAATAATTATCTCCAGGACATTGGAGCTGTCAATACAATCATCAGAAAACCTGATGGAAAACTTGTAGGCTACAATACTGACTATGTTGGTGCAATTTCTGCTATTGAGGATGGAATAAGAGGTCTCTACATGCATAATACTTTACATTCCAGTATCATTGATGATTAGTATTGATCAAAGTGTACGTTGAATTAATTTTCAGCTTCGCAACCGACGGATACTGCCATTTCACCATTGGCTGGGAGGCTTTTTGTTGTTATTGGAGCTGGTGGTGCAGGGAAAGCACTAGCTTATGGTGCAAAAGAGAAGGGAGCACGAGTTGTAATAGCAAACCGTACTTTTGGTATGCACATTTTCCATAACTTTCTTAAATACTGATTTAAATCATTTGATCATACACAGTGTCATTCCATTTGAATTATTTTGAGTGTGTTGTTTCTCAGAAGTAAGCATTCACTTTGGAGAGCCTTCCGTGGCAGTCATGTAATAATGCTAAGATCTTTTGGATCCTACCAAAATTAGTGACTATCCCTAGCCTATAACTAGTACATGCTGAGAAGATAACTTTTTTAGTGCTCCATGGAGCATGTTAGCTAGGGCTCCATACCGACCAAACGTCATAAAATTTTCTGAAAATAAAAACAGTAGCATAGAGTTTGATGTCCTCCACAAAATTTAGATCACACCTCAAGTAAAAAAAAAGGAAAAATTCTGCTGAAAAATAAAAAAAGGATATTGTTCACTGAGGTTTGCCCCTTTTGTTTCTTGATATGTAGGTCCAATTTAGATTTGGAATTTTATGGACTGATGGAGGGCATCAAATTTTAAGCTACTTTTGTTTTCAAGAACCTCCATGCCTATTTGCATATGTGTTGGTTGGTTTGGAGCAATCTAGTTGGGGTGCTCCATGGAGCAGTGGATGCCTTCGCAGTATGAGCTTTTCATTGAATTTTAATTGTGTAGTGTTAAGTTCAGTAGTGTTTCTTTTGCTTAAAAACTTCTGTTTGCTGCCAGTTCGTTTGTTGAGATAAAGGTATGATAGTACAATGAACATAATGTTTGGAATTCAACATATTTTCGTTCCTTTTATTTTCCAGCACGTGCTCAAGAACTTGGCAACTTAATTGGTGCACCTGCTCTGTCTTTGGCGGAGTTGGAAAATTACCATCCAGAAGAAGGGATGATTCTTGCAAACACGACTGCAATTGGAATGCATCCAAATGTCAATGAAACTCCTTTATCCAAGGTTCTGAACTTAGTCTTACTGAATGACATCCGTATTCAGTACCTTCTGCCTTCCTAACTATATGTAATGACATATCATAATTTTGCAGCAAGCACTTAAATCTTATGCCGTTGTCTTTGATGCGGTCTATACACCAATAGAGACCAGACTTCTCCGAGAGGCTGCAGAATGTGGAGCCACAGTAGTTAGTGGTTTGGAGATGTTCATAAGGCAAGCAATGGGTCAATTTGAACATTTTACAGGCATGCCAGGTATTTATAGTTGTTCCTTCCTTTTCTTTATGCCATTACGCAAGCTCTCGTCTATAGTAGTATGTCTTACATTATTTCTCATATGCCTCGTCATACAGCTCCAGATAGCTTGATGCGTGATATTGTTCTGACAAAGATACAGTAAGGTTTGTCCAAATAGCAACCTTCCCTTCAATCATAATTTCTGTAAAACTGGTTCTAGTTTATCCTGCTCAACCTTTGGAAACCACTGTTTGTAAACCATGTGCAGATATTGGTTCTATTTTATTGTGTTTACCCTGTTGATCGTAAAGATTCATTATCATGCTTGCATATTACCATATTTCTGGTTAGCTTGGTGTTCAACAAGAGATACATTCTGGCACAACCTTGGTGAAGAGCTTATATATCTTCAAGGCTGCAAAACCTGCTAAATGCTTGTAATAATAATTTGATGGTTGCGAGCAATGGAGAAAATTTTGAAATGGCATTATCATTATTTTTCAGTGGACGATTGTAAATTCCGAGCACTGGCAAATTCCTTGGTCAATCCTGACGCAACGAAGGGAGCTGGGATCACAGCACACAAGGCTCGTTTGTGAGTCTCTGGGTTGAGTTTACCTTTATCTACGGGTAGATTGTGAGATGGTTTCAACTGAAACTTTGTCAAATTGTATTACATTTTTGTATTGGACAAGTTTTTTGCCCCTACATGGTTGCATGAAAGACCAGCAAGGAGCTTGTTTGGAGATTTCATGAGGCTGTTTGGAATAATAGGGAGTTGTGTGATAGTAAAGCATGACATGCTCCGTTACTTATCATCAATCAAATTTTGTCTAAACTTTCGATAGTATTAAGTGGTACAAAATACAACACTTGATATTTCTAGGGTACACAACTAGCTTTTAAAGAACTAAGTTTGGTGTCATCCTTCTAGCTGGTTTAAAGATCAGGGGAGTAAAATAGACCTCTTTTTTCTTTAAAAATACAGTGTAACATACAAATTGGCTAATCGCGCATTTAAACAATACTAGCATTACGCATGAAATATTGTACCGAAAAACAGAAAGAAAAGGAGAGATGAAAATGCAACTAAAGAACAAAAAGGAAATTACCCTAAAAAACTAAGAGTAAATTTTGTGGATAAAATTGGAGGGGTAAAAACTCGATATGGGCTAAATGCTCCAAAACTCGATATGTAGATCATATTTAGATTTGAAATTTTTACCCAAGCAGAGGGGTAAAAATAAAATTGACCTTTTTTCCTTTAAAAACATACTGTGACATGCTAATCACGCAATGCAACTAAAGATTACCTGCAATCCGAGAATTGAACTCGGACACCCTAAGCGAGACATAGCACTAGACCAAATGCCCTTCGATGTGATGTTTGCAGATTATATGTTTAAACAGGAAGGAATGATTAAGCAACCACAATCGCCCACAGGTAAAGGTGTCGTGAATATCCCGCTCCGGTTTCTCCCTTCTCCGCAAGAATCGGAGCAGAATTTGCCAAGACAATCTTCTTCCTCCTCTTCTTCCCACCTTGAATCCCCGTTTCTTGCTCCCATGAATCTGTGATCTTGATTCCTTCCTTCTCCTCCTCTGCTTCTTGGACTATCCCGTGTCAAAAATTCCAATCTTTTTCTTCCTTTTCTGCTTCTTGGACTACCTCTCGCGCCGCGCGGCGATCGATTTCTCCTCCTCCCGACCAGGCTCCTACCTCGCGTGCTTCCTTCCGCCATCGAGAGCTCGAAAATCTCTTCTTTTTGTGCTTTCTCGCCAATCTTTTTCCTTCCTTCCAGGGGATCGATTTCATCCGAGATATATAGAGAGTGCGAGGGGGGAGAGGAATGCAGCCGGGGCACGGTGGCGCGCAGGGGGCGGCGCCGCGCTACTACGCCCTGTACCACTTCGGCACCAGCGGCGCGGCCGTCGCCGCCGCCACCGCCGTCACGCATCCGCTCGGTCAGTCCACCTGCTCTCTTTTGCACGTTTTACTTGCTGTTTACTAGGGGTAGATGTGGAAAATGGAGCCCATTAGCTAGGTTTTGACGCCATGTCTATCAGCTATTGGAAGTGTGAGATCTAGTGGGAGTAGTGCGTAGGATTGGGAATTGGGACCTAGGAGATTGGCTTGCAAAACTGGAGTGCTAATTCAGGTTTAATTCCATCCATCAGATGTGTATGGCACCTATAGAAAGCATGGTTGCTTTGTAGTGATGTTAATTAGTCCACATTGCAACAAGGTTGTTTATGGAGTAGATTGTGTGGAGTAAATCGAAAAAGAATAATTCTGGTTTTGTTTTGTGTTTGAGGTGGTATAATCTCCTTCCACATTGCAAAAAGCCAGGATGAAATGAGTACTGGAGAAGGGATGGATGTAATTTAGTGTGAACTATGAGTGTTCAGTGCAATTTTCTTGGCAAGTTGAAGTTGATATGCTTACTGCACTAAAGGAAATAGGCACTTGATTTTGATTCTAATTTCTAATTAATTGCAGTTTCCATCATTCAAACACTTTTGTTGCCTTTTTTTGAGAAATAAAAATAAAAGAAGAGTGCGACAAAAAACGGTTTTGTCTAATATACCAAATACAGTCATTCACCACAAACAAAGGGGCACATATGGATGTGGAGCTAAAATAAACTAAACATAGAAGGATTTAACTAAAATTGAAGAGATACCCAAGAAAATTTATGATATTCATCTTGCAGAATCACTGCCATATTTCTGAATTAAATTGAGGGCAACTTGCATAACACTGATTTGTTCATAACTGTGCTGCTGATAATGTAGCAAAAGAAACGGTCTCTCATTGATGTAGCAAAAGAAATGGTCTCTCTTCAGCATATATTTTGTTTCTCTGGGACATAAGCAACTCCTTATATAGTTACCATCATTTTCGGCCTGCAGATGTTATCAAAGTTAGGCTCCAAATGCAGCTTGCTGGGCAAAGAGGAAACTTAGTTGGAATGGTACCTAGTCTCACACCATATAATGGTTTGCTATGCATAACGATTGTCGCATTAAATTTATTTCCAAGTATATTATACTATGAAACAATGAAACCTGCCAGGGGACAATATTTACGCAAATGGTACAAATGGAAGGGCCTCGATCACTCTACCTGGGACTTGCACCAGCATTGACTAGATCTGTCATCTATGGTGGCCTTCGATTAGGATTATATGAGCCTTGCAAATATGTCTGCAATTATGCATTTGGATCAACAAACTTTGCTTTTAAATTTGCATCTGGAGTAATTGCAGGTGCCCTAGCAACTGCATTAACAAATCCAACAGAGGTTTTGAAGGTATGGTATTGAGGTATGTACTTCATTAAAAAAATATGACTTGTTCTATGAACTTGATATGGACTAAACACATCCTATAGGTGAGATCGCAAATGAGTACAAGCAGAACCAGTACAATCGGAGTGCTTAAGAAAATTGTAGCAGAGGAAGGGCTCAAAGCACTTTGGAAAGGAGTTGGCCCAGCAATGGCAAGGGCAGGCTGTCTCACGGCATCACAAATGGCTACTTATGACGAGGCTAAGCAGGTATGCACCATTCTGGTATATCCTTTGCCAGCCTTTTAAATAACTCTACTTATGGTGTTGGTTCTCTATTTGCTGTAGGCATTGCTGAAGTGGACACCACTTGAAGAAGGTCTCCAATTGCATCTCATGTACTGTGAATTCTTTTCTTACATTTCCATGCCTGTCCTTCAATGAAATAAATTGACAGCTATTTTCTATCTGATCGAAGGTCGAGTGGCATAGCTGGAACAGCTGGTACTCTCGCGACTGCACCTATAGACATGATCAAAACAAGGCTAATGTTGCAGCGTGAGTGCAAAGGTGCTAGAGTATACAAGAATGGCTTCCATTGTGCTTATCAGGTATTCATCCTGACCTTATGTTTATGTTGTGAAATTAGGAACTGTTAGCAAACTTTGCCCTCACAAAAAAGAAGGAACAGTTAGCTGTTAGCAAACTGCTAAAAGAAGCATCAGATTGAGTTACTAGTTAGTAGGGGCACAAGTTGAGAAATGCAATACAAAGATTGGAATGCATTAATCATAATTACCAACAGTTAGCAACAAAATCTAAAGGAATGGGAATACAAGAGGTGGTTACTACAAATTGCCGGATGATGTGCAGTGCCTATGCTGTGAATAATTTATGTTTGAAATGAAGTATACAAAATTCGTCATATGCCCATTTCCTTCAATTATAGATCTAGAATACCTAAATACATCTTCAACTTTGGTTTGTCTGATATCTTATCCATTCTTATTTTACAGGTTGTGCTGACAGAGGGTGTAACGTCGCTTTATAAAGGGTGGGGGTTCCATGCATGGCATGCTACTAGTGTCATTTTTAATTAATTTCACTTCATACCTGAGAAAGGAAAATCCATGGTAGCTTTACTCTACTCATAGAAAATGGTGGAAAACCAAAGATTAGTAGGCATCAGCGGCATCTCGTTATTCACAACTGTCTAAATCACTGTTTAATGTATGCATGTCCATCGATTTTTAAGCTTTTTAGCATTACAGGTTAGAAATTTATAGTTCTGTTTATCAATACATACAAGTTATACATAAATTAATCATCTCTACTGATCATGTATGTTCTTCCACCGATATTTTCTGACAAGTTCTCTCATTTTTCAGTGGGTTTGCCACCTTTGCAAGATTAGGTCCTCAGACAGCAATCACCTTCGTTGTGTGTGAGAAGCTTCGTGAACTCGCAGGAATGACTGCTATTTAGTACTGCATGACATTGAAAGATACAGATCAATAGATGTTTAGTTGGAGGGCATTTTTTAAAACTCTAGGCATTATCAACATTTTTCTGCATTCATTATCAGAAAAATTCACCGATGGGGATCCATCAGAACTCCGAATTCCTTCTAGAATTTTTGTTCTTGCAATTAAATGATGTAATTCTATTTGTTATAGAAGTACAGTTACACACTTTCTTGTTAAGTAACAGCTATTTGGCAAAGCATATGGAAGAAAGAAGAAATGCATAGTTTCAGTTAGTTTTATAAATGAAATTAGTTCTGATTCAATCCTGCATCAGATCTATGATTGATTCATGTGTCGTTTAAGGGCGTCTTTGGAATGCTTGTATGTTCAATCTTCTCTTTTTCCAAATCTGTACAAAGGAAGAAAAAACAAGAGCTGCGAAATGGCTATTTATTTTGTTTCTCCGTATATTAGTTTGATTCAAAATTGAGCACTGTCTTATTATCGTTACAGTCATTGCGTGCCAATTATGCCAAGGGGGTTTTACCTCAGCAGAATACAAGGATCAACAGAGAACTGATCAAATTTTCTCCATAGATCAATACACTTTTCAATGAATTTACATATGAAAATGGTCACAATCAATGTCTGGTTGAACACGTAAACTAGCTCTATTTTATCTCAACTCGACTTTCAGTTTATTTTTCACCTCTTCTCTGACATTCCACTGCAACCACAAATTGTAGACATGTTCAGTATAAAACCAGCAAACAGCATCTAAAATCATATCATAGGAGTCGTCAAATGTACCTGCATGTCGTTGATCTCCTCATCTGTAAGTGAACGTTCCATTGACCTATAAGCTATCCTGTAGCAATGGCTCGTCATTCCTTTCTTGTTGGTGAAATTGTCAATTAGTTTTACCTGCAAACAAACAACACATTAGCTTGATAAGATTCTGACGAGCCTAACAAGTATCATCACACAGCTAATGTTAGATGCACAAAGTTAGGAATTATTAGCTTGTTAAGACCAGCAGATATACTTCGCCAAATCAGGAGCCTTAATACCTACTGAAGCATTCCATTCACTCCTTAGCGCCAATGCTATTGTTTGAAGTACAGTACCACTTAATTATGGGAAATTACAATTTGCAACAGGCAAGAGGTGAGGGATCATACATTGAAACAAGACTTGAAATGACTAAACTAAAGTCAGGTGTTGCCAGTTCAATTTACAGCTATGTACCAAATTTACTAGGCTCATACCTCCTCTACAAGATCTCCAGCAATTCCTCTGACAACCTCACATAAATTGTTCTCTGTAAATTCTTCATTTATCCAAAAACTCACATCCTTGTAACAAGGTGGAAACTACAGAACAGCAAGAAAAAGAAAAATAAAAAAAGTCAGCAAGTCAATTTATAATTTTATATATAAAAATAAACGAGTTAAAAAATTATTGGTGGGTATGCTTGATGCAACTATCATAAAATGTAAATGTATGTTTATGGTAAACAATGCTAACCAATCTAGCCATCCACAGGCACCAGGTGCATTACAACTCAACATTACAAATAAATTTCACAGGTCATACATTTCTAGTATTGAACCCTTGAAGGAAACATGTTATATAGCAAATAAATGATCAAGAGAAAAGATAAGAGAGAGCAACAGCTTAGGTGACTGAATACAGATAGCATCCACCGATCATAATCACCAATTCCAGCAGCTAAGCAGTATTACAAGCTCACTGAGGCAAAAGATTGATAACCTGCTGGAATTACTGATAATAAGTGTTAGAAACTATCTTTCACCTAAACTATGCTCCTTCTAATCTTCCCTTTTGATCATTACTTTTCTATATGACATGTGTAGCTTGGCAATGATCTTCAAAGATTCAATATAAGCAATGTAAAACATGCTGGAATTTATTTGTAATGTTAGTTATGTTGAGGTGTAGTTGTAGTAGAGCTCCAGGAGCCCGTGGAGGGGTGGGGTGTTACAAACTCAAATCACATTTATGTATAAGGTTTCACATTTAAAAGCCTCATTATGAACTAAATTTCTCTGCTAGATGGTCCAAATAATGTAAGGTGCACTTCAAAAAAATTCAAGCACACATAGTTTTTGGTTTCATCAAGCACAGAAAAATTTTGGTTTAATCTGTTCTGGTGGACATGCTTTCATATTCAAAGGGGTACAGCCCAATGGGAGCTGTTATCTCCAGTATTGTAGTTATTTAAATCTGTAGCATATTCCAAGACACATGAAGAACCATTTGCCATATCAAACTGAACTATTCTACAAAAGATGATGTATATGCATATGGTAAAGGAAAGTTGTGGTTACATACCTTTGAAAATGGCTTAAACTTGACACCAAGTTTGCCTTCTGAAAACTGAAAGATAATAGTATGCACATTTTAGCCATAAATTAACAACACTCGCATCTTAGCCATAAAGTTGTAAGAGTAAATGCAATGAAGTTGGGATAGCCTTGCTAATCCAAATTAGGTCAACAAAGCCATGAACTACTAACTAGATCCTGTAACAAATATTGCTGTAAACACTTCAAAATAGGGGTGATTCAGACACTGAAAAGTTCACCCAACCAGTCCATCCCCATATGCCACTGATGTCAATATGTCATAATGAGTGGCACATAAGGGATGAGGTACACTTTAGTGGCATGCAAGGAATTGGTCCTTTAAAAATATGGTAAATTAAGTAATTAACTAAAGAAGGTTGCGTTGAGCATAGGGTAAAACAAAAACCATCATTTATTACCAGTGAACTATACCAGAGAAAAAGAACATATATTTCACCAAATCATTCTAAGAAAGATGCCAAGGCCACAGAACCTTCATGTCAGCAACAGGTTTATACATCATTGCAAGACAGATGGAAGGCCATAAAAATGAACTCAATATAAACAATTTTCGCAGAAACATTCATGATTTTGTGTTCTTTACTGAATCTAAACTAATGAAGAATATATTACCCAAATAGGTGGATGACTAAAATGGTAGCAATACCTGGGATGTGAATCGCTTGTCATTTGACCAAAAGAGTCGAATATCTGGAATATCAAACAGGACCATTGCTAAGCGCTCCAAACCTAGTCCAAAGGCCCATGCCACATGATCTGTCCTGCCATTGTCTTTCAGAATTTCCTGTTCAGTGACTCCACATCCCAGAACTTCCAACCAATCATCCTGCAAAGGTGAGAGAGTTCTTCAAACAAGAATCATGCCAATATAAGTTGTGTAACATGCTTTACTTGGCATGAGGCCATAAAGAATAATTAGATCTACTTGCATAACAACCTGGAAATATATCTCGAGTTCAAAGGATGGGTTAGTGAACGGGAAGTATGTGTCAACCCATCGCATTTCCACAGCACCTGCACACATGTTTCTCTATACTTAAACAATGCATGTATATTTGAATATTTGATCATTTCTTTGATGGCAAGGACAGAACAAACTATATACAGTTTACCAAATAGATGTTTTGCCAAGCCTTCCAGTGTTTTCTTGAGGTCTGCAGCTGCATATGCTGTCCCATCCATGCCAGAACCTGACCATTCATCTGGAGAGAAGACACGGAAGCCTTCCATCTGCATGTATAAAAGATCATCGACACAAACCTTTCTTTGGAAACATTTCAAGTGATCTGGCTTTATATTTACCTGATGGAAGCAAGGATAATGAGTTGAATCAATAGAATCCCTACGATAAACATCCCCAGTTACAAGGAAATGTGTGTGTCCATCCCTTAGCAGCTCTGCTTGATGAGCACTGGTATGACACCTCAAGACAGTTTGAGCATCAACATAGTATGTGTCATTGTAACTCCGACTTACATGGTCAGCAGGGACCAGGACATCATCAAAATTCTGCAGTAGGCATGAACTCAAGGTCAGCAATAACCATATGGTTCAAAGTATACTGTGCAATAAGGTGTGCAAGAATCTCAAGAAAAGTTCGAGCACGCAAAATGAAATTACTAGTACAGTGGAAGATGGCACAAAAGGGAAGAAATAAGCAGTTAAACACATCAGGCTAATTGATAAGTCATACCTGCTTGACAGAAACAAGAGGGCAGAGGTCATCGAACTTGTCAAACTGCCCAGAAAAGTTCTTGTCAAAGTATTCATAAATAGTGTTCTTCAAAATCCCTAGAGGGTGATTATCCCTCCTGTGCAGCTGTAGGCCAATCTTTGAGTAGATCGTGTCCGGAACATTGTTCGTTGGGTCCCCCTCCTTCACGACATCTACCAATGCCATAAAACTGAGTGAATTCAACAAATTCAGCAGCTACTAGCTTCACACGGAGCACGGCACATTGTGGTTCAATTCCCACCGAATATTGACGGTTATATCCACTTCAGACCATAGAAATATAGAATGCAATGCTTTGGATGATGCAATTGAAGGACTAAACAGTGATTACACTGCCAAGAGCAAGAAGCTGCCTACCTATAAATTCAACCATTCTGGGATTTGGACCACAGGACTAGCAATTCATACACGCACAAGCTACAGATGCCAGATTCCCATACGCAATGACGATACAAACCGCTAAAACCACACTATCATCAACAATGCAGTCAACAGAAGTACCCAACTTAAACCCTTCAAACTAAAATCTACAATTCGCTGCTCTCGCCGGAGTCCATCTTACAGTCCCAAGATCCCGCCTTTACGGCAGAGTCAGCGAGAACTCACCCTCCCGCGCGATCTTGACGCCGCCCACCTCCACAGCGGCCGCAGCAGCAGCAGCCGACGTCCAGAGCGCCCTCGCCCGGAGCGCCGGCGGCGGCGGTGGGCCGGAATGGAGGAAGCGGGCGAGCGGGAGGCGGGGAGGAGGGCGCGCGGGGTTGGAGGAGCAAGGGGTGAGGCGAGTGGAGGCGGCCGTGGCGGGAAGCGTGGCCATGGCGCGGACACGAGCGCGGAGGCGGCAGGAGGCGCTTCGGATAAGCGGGCGCATGGCTGCCGCGGAAGAGTTGGGGTTTGGGCTTTGGAGAAGTGAAAGCGAAAGGGGGGAGATGAGATGTGGAGGAGAGAGGTTAAGGGGAGAAGAAACTGTGGTTAAGGAGATGATTCTTATCTAAAATCTAGTAAACCTTGTTTGGAACACGTAATATATATATATCTATATACTACTTAAAAAGAATACAGTGGTGATGGTAAATCCTATTCTAACAGACACACTCAATCCTAACCATTAAATCCTGATATCCAACAGCCCGGATCAACTCGCGCATCATGGATCACCTCTCCTAACTCCTGTCCCCCCTCATCTCCTCGCTCCTTCCCCTTAGCTGCCGCCCACTTGCCGACCTCTCCAGTCCCAGCCGCGGCCGCTCGCCGCCCTCTGCCGTCCCAGTCGCCGCCCGCCAACCTCTCCAATCCCAGCCACGGCCGCCTGCCGCCATCCCAGCCGCTGCCGCTTCCGCCACCGCCTACTCCGACGCCGACGTGCGCCTCTTCTGCCAGGACCAATCCCTCTGCCTCGCTGTGGTGAACGATGTAATAACAAATCAGTTCGAACACTCACTATGTTCGAAAGTGTGGTTTTCACTTGAATCCACCGACTGTCTCAATCCAAATACTACTCTTCTCTTGATATTTGAAGTCCCTGGATTCTTTCCAACAGCTAAGTTTAGTTTTACGAAAGCAAAGGCATTATACCATTCACCATCTTCATTAGCTTCGACATTTTCAGTAAAGGCCAACCCAGATAAGTTAATGTATCCATCACCTGAAGTTTCTTTTGTATATTTATATTTTGAACTAATGGGCTATGGCTGAAATATGTACTGTTGCATACTTTCAGTTTCAAGAGCCATCCTTTTGAAGTCACAATCCATATTAACTGGGAAAGCGGTCTCTGGGATTTCTTTATGTGTAATATCACCAACTATTCTTCTACGGCCAATTTGTACACCCATGTTTGAGCTCCTTGAATCAATCACACGCACCAACTTACCATCTTCTTGTCCACAATTCATAGCCAGACCACCTTGTTCTGTATTTTGAGGCTCAACAATTGTTAAGTCAACAATGAGAACTTTACTGAGATTAGGACCAGCATCCACTTTAGAGCTATGCCTAGAGACAACAACATGTATGAATGACGATCCTGTAGATTAATTGATCTACTAAAATTAAATGTTTAGCCTAATCATGATCACCTAATGCGGAATTGGGTACTCACCAGCGTGGTTTGAAGCCAAAACGATGCCTTCAATCTCCTCGGCAATGTCTGGTGCAGATGTAGAGGATGGAGCTCCTCAAACCTCACCGGTGCTCGTAGGGGATGTAGGAGTAGTGCGGGTGAGGTAGCATAGTCCCTCCGGCCGCCACCTACACTGTCCAAGAACGGCCCTTCTCTTCCCTTCCAGAGCTCTAAGGATCAGCTAGGGTTTAGGGTTATCGGGAGAGAGGAACCGTGAGAGAGATTGTCACCTATCTCACGGCCGGCCTCTCCCTTTTAATGTTGCGCTGAGGGAATCGGGGGCTGCTCCAAAAAGGAATGTTTTGGCGCGCTTCCGATCATCACGCGTTAGCTTAAATGGAAAGCGATTATGATCACTGTGATCACGCACGGCAACGAGTGGAGACAGCCGTGAGTGATCACCTCGGGTTTCCATGTCGAGATATTTAATTCCAACATTCTCCCCTTGATCTTGAGGCTAGTGAATCTGTTCTCAGTAGAATAGTTTCCTAAGGCAACGCGTCAAGGTAGTTAGTCATGCACTACCAAAACTCCGGTACCTATAGTTCACTATAGAACTTTGAAAGAATTATGTCTAATTCTAATGGGAGTCAGTTGGGACTAATGTCCCTATATCCAGAATTATTGATTCAAAGGCATTCAGTTATTCCCATGCCGGCTATATGATCTTTAAATAAGTTGGGAGGTAAACCTTTGGTTAGCAGATCCGTGAGCATTGACTTAGTACTAATATGCTCAACATTAATGGTTTGATCCTGGATTCTTCTTTCACAACATGATACTTAATGTCGATGTGTTTGGCAGCACCACTCAACTTGTTGTTACTCAAATAGAATACTGTAGCTTATTGTCGCAGTATATTGTGAGTGGTTTTTCAATGCTGTCAACCACTCTCAGTCTAGAGATGAAGTTCTTAAGCCATACATCCTGCCCCGTAGCTTCATAACATGCTACAAATTTTACCTGCATTGTCGACGATGCAGTCAGTGTTTGTTTGGAGCTTTTCCATGAGATTGCTCCTTCTGCAAGGGTGAAGACATAACCTGATGTTGACTTCTTAGTGTCTACACATCCGACAAAATCAGCGTCTAAGTAGCCTAGGACTTCAAGCTTATCAGATTTTCTGTATGTTAGCATGTAATGCTTAGTGCCTTGTAAATAGCGCATGACTTACTTTACAGCCTTCTAGTGATCTAAACTTGGATTCAACTAAAATCTACCAAGCATCCCTGTTACAAATGCTAAATCTAGACGCATACAGACCTGAGCATACATTAGACTTCCGACAGCTGAAGCATATGATACCAGTCTCATCTGATCTGATTCTAACTTATTTGTTGGGCTTTGAAATAGTCCAAATTTATTCCCTTTAACTATTGGTGCAGGCGTCGCAGAGCATTTACTCATATTATATCTTTCTAATACTCTGCTAATATAAGCTTTCTGAGACAATCCTAATACTCTGTTAGACCTGTCTCGTTGTATTTCAATGCCTAATACATAAGATGCCTCACCGAGATCCTTCATATCAAAATTGGATGATAAGAATCCTTTTGTCTCATACAGCATATTACTGTTGTTGCTTGCTAATAGGATGTCATCCACATAGAGTAATAGTATTGTAAATTTTCTGCCCTTAATCTTAAGATAAATACAATTATCCACCTCATTCTCCTTAAATCTGAACTTCTTAATTATTTCATCAAATTTAAGATACCATTGTCTAGACGCTTGTTTAAGTCCATAGATGGATTTCTTAAATCTGCAAGCTAGATGTTCCTTGCCTTTCACAGCAAAACCCTCGAGTTGTGCATGTATACATCGTTATGCAAGTCACAGTTAAGAAATGTAGTTTTAATATCAATCTGATGGAGTTCTAAGTTAAAATGAGTAACAAGTGCCATGACAATTCTAAACGAGTCTTTCTTAGAGACAGGGGAAAATGTTTCATTATAATCTATTCCCTCTCTCTGTGAAAAACCCTTAGCCACAAGTCTTGCCTTGAACCTTTCGATATTCCCTTTAGAGTCAAGCTTAGTTTTGTAGACCCATTTACAACCTACTATTTTCGCTCCTTGGAGAATTTCTACTAAGTCCCAAACTCCATTATGACTCATGGATCTTAGTTCATCCTCCATAGCCTCAGGCCATTTGGATGAATGATCACTCATCATAGCTTCTTTGAATGAGGTGGGGTCATTAGCTTTCCCAATATCTTCGCCTAAATAAACCTTATAATCATTTGGGATAGCAGACCTCCTCTCCCGTTGTGACCTTCTAAGGGGTTCATTATTGGTCACTGTTTGAGGAGGTTCATAAGGAATCTGTTTATTCTATTCTTCATTTTGTGCCTCAGAAGTTTGTTGAGGATCGACATTTAAATCATTATTGTTCTTAACAAAAGGTGTATCATCAGAATTCACATCTGTTGTTACTTCATTCTGAGTCACTATGTTTTGTTACACAACGGCCTCAATTTGAGGTGGTGGTGCTATAATCTGAGGTACATTATTCTCTTGGATATCCGGCATAATGTTACTCCGAATTTCCTCAAGACTAATCTCCCTTTCCTGTGAGCTCCCCTAGACTTCATTATTTTCTAAGAATACTGCGTGCCTAGTTTCTACAAACTTAGTTACGCGGTCTGGGCAATAGAATCGGTACCCCTTAGACCTTTCTGGGTATCTAATAAAATGGCAACTCACAGTCTTAGGATCTAATTTCTTTAGTTGTGGGTTGAATATTTTGGCCTTTACAGCGCAGCCCCACACACATAAATATTTAAGTGACGGCTTTTTCCCAGTCCACAATTCATAAGGTGTTTTGGGAATCGACTTACTAGAGACTCTATTAAGTATGTGGGTAGCTGTCTTAAGTGCTTCCATCCATAAATTCACAGACAAAGTAGAATGACTGAGCATACTGCATACCATATCCATAAGTGTACGGTTACGACGCTCTGCCACTCCATTTTGTTGTGGTTCTCCAGGCATGGAATATTGAGCAACTATTCCATGCTCTTGAGGATATTGCGCAAAAAGCCCAGAACTTTGTCCATAAGTGGTATGTTTCCTGTAATATTCTCCTTCTCGATCTGATCTCACTACTTTTATCTTCGCATTATGCTGATTTTCTACTTCAGCTTTGAAGATTCTAAACTTATCGAGTGATTCAAATCTTTTCTTAATGGGAAAATATATCCATAACGGGAGTAGTCATCTGTGAAGGTTATAAACGAGTCATAACCATCAATAGATGTCACAGAAAACGGTCCACATATATCAGTGTGAATTATTTCTAATGGACTCGTACTCCTAATAGTTCCTTTCTTAATTGTCTTAATGAATTTACTCTTGATACAATCTAAGCAATGATCCGCATTTGAAAAGTCTAAGGGGTGAAGTATCTCTTCTTTAATGAGATGCTCCATTCTCCCCCTAGAAATGTGGCCTAAACGACAGTGCCACAGTTTCGAAGACGTCTTTTTTTCATTACAGGCATTTACAACATTCATTACATTATCATTTAAAGAGAGTAAATAGAGCTTGTCTTGCACGATGGCAAGACTAATATCATTATTATTATACTTAATAATGCATTTGTTTTTAACGAAATTACATTCATAACCAATATGAGTTAAAACCATTACAGATATAAGGTTTCTCTTGATAGAGGGAGCATATAAGACGTCATAAATTAATAGACTAAAGCCACTAGGAAGTCGAAGATGAAGTTCTCCAATAGCCCGGACTTCAATCTGAGCTCCATCAGCCACTCTTAGGATTTTGTCCCCTCTTTTTGGGTCCTCACAGCATAGAATCCCTGTAATGAATTAACAACATGCATGGTGGCACTTGAGTTAACCCACCATGTATCATGGGTAAAATCAACATAAAATGATTCATCAACATTAGAAACAGAACATTTTTTTATTTTAGATAGAAGAAACTATCAACAAAACTATTACCATTTTTAATAAGCCAAGCCTTGAAGCCTGGACAGTCCCTCTGTGCATGGCCTTCCTCCTTGCAAAATTTGCACAGGAATGATGCAGCTGGAGCTTGTACCTTGCCCTTCTGGGCATCCTGATGGCCCTGATTTGCCTAAGTGGGAGCTAGATTTGGCTTCTTTTTCTTCTTATTATTGTTCCTTTAGGAGTTGCTACTCTCTCTTTTATAGAACCTCCTTTTCCCACCAGCACTATTAAGGAGGTTCAACTGTTCTTGTCTCTTATGCCTTTCAGCCTTTTGGTGCTCCTCCTCCTCAATAGAGTGAGAAATCAGCTCTGCTATGATCCACTTATCCTTCTGAGTGTTGTAATTAATCTTGAATGGACCATAGTCAGGGGTAGTGAACTTATGATGAAATGGACTAAGAAACCATCAGAAATTGCCATATCCATGGACTTAAGCTCATAGGCCATGGCAGACATCTCCATGATATGTTTTGTAATGCCACCCTTACCATTATAGTGACTTGTCATCATTTACATAATTATTGTACTAGCATAAGTCTTGAGAGAACTCTTAAAATTCTCATCAATGTTAGCAAAGTATGTCCATACATCAGTGGAGTCCACAATAGCCCTAATAATAGCAGGGGAACTGTTACTCTTAATATACATGAGAGACATCCTGTTAGATTTATCCCATGCTGCTGATTTCTCGTCATATTGTTTCTTAAGTTCAATGTAATTATCATCAGTGTGGAGAGATTCCACAAGGGGATCCTCCCTAATAGCATAATCATAATCCAACATGCCTAGGTTGAGTAGCACAATACTCTTTCATTTGGCATAGTTGGTCCCATCGAGGGGCTCAAGCTCTCTAAGTTGACCAAGAGCTGAAAAATTACGAGGAAAGACATAAGTAAAGCATGTATGTAATTAATCTACGTTGGTATAATTAATCACATACACAATTATTCAAATAAATTTCTTAATTATATTACCGTTGGGCCAATGTAATCAAGAAAAACTAATTTATCTATAAATCGACATGAATTTATAATCGATGTTGGTAGAAAATAAATTCATATCATAAAATATCTAGTCAAATTTCTCGTTGGTTCCATTTAACTAGAAGAATTTAATGTAATTAACCTCATAATTTTCCAGCAAAATTTTAAGCATGAAATAAAAATTAAATGTACTGTGTAAATTAAAGATTAGTAAGAGATAATTAATAAAATTTATCCCATAATTTCTAGCAATTTTTTAAGCATAAAATGTCAATTGAATGAATACCGTAAAAGAAAAGGAGTAAAGAAATAGCTGAAATAAATAAAATAACAAAGCGGCCCAAAATTGGAACCGCCCATTACTGTGTGCTGGCGCGCGCGTGGCCCAAAATGCGCGGCCTGCCCCTTAATCGATCGCGGTCCGATTAGGCGATGGCCCAACCGGCCCAAAAGCCGCGGTCGGCGTCGCGGGGTTGATCTGAGCCATCTGATCTAATGGACGGCTGGATGCAATCACGCGACTTCAATCGCGATGACCGCCCAATGCAAAATGAACGGCCCAGATTTATGGGAGAGGGCAGCCATCTCATCACATCCATTGAAGCTTGATCGGACGGCTGAGAACGTTGCACATCGGATTAAAATCTCGACGGCCGAAAGCCCTAACCCTAATCCCCTTTTCCTCCTTTCTTCTCCCGATTCCCACGGCGAGTTGAGTGCGGCAATAGCGGCGGCGACCCAGCGGATTGGCGACGCCGCACACTACTCCGGAGAGCCCGGTGGCAATGGCGCGTAGTGAAGGCCATGACCACGCCAAACCGGTCAGCGCTTGGGCGGCGGACTGAGGCCGCTCGAGTGCCGGTTTGATGCCACGATGGTGCACGCGGCGAGGATGGGAGAATGACGGAGTGAAGCACACCGAGGCGCATGTGGTGGAACCGAGGCCACGCACAGCAACGGCAGCAAGGTGCCTGGCTACATGTGCGTGACAGCGCTAATGTTGGCGCAGCCTGATGGTGGCGGACTTCCAAATCAGTAAGCCGCTAAGGTTGATCTACTAAAGTCCGTTTAATTGTGGGGATTTGGGGTCCTGATTTGGGGATTTTTTCGAATTAGGGTTCTAATATTTTGGGGAAATTTTGGGGCTTTTGAATACCCGCTGAATCTCCTCCTTCTAATTGCTACCCAGGCCTTGAAGATTGAATAAAATGTAAATATAAACTTAAATTGCCTATGAGTAGTGCTAATATAAACCCTAATCTGAATAAAATTGACTAATTAGACTAAAATTGGGGCTAAAATATATGAACCCGATACAAAAGAAGTAGGATTAGGAATCCAAGAGGCTTCCGCCGGGATGATGGGAACATGATGGCTAAACACGGCTCTGATACCAAATGTAAATTAATTGGTCTACTAAAATTAAATGTTTAGCCTAATCATGATCACCTACTGCGGAATTGGGTACTAACCGGCATGGTTTGAAGCCATAACGATGCCTTCAATCTCCTCGGCGATGTTCGGTGCGGATGTAGAAGATGGAGCTCCTCGAACCTCACCGGTGCTCGTCAGGGATGTAGGAGTAGTGCGGGTAAGGTAGTGTAGTCCTTCCGGCTGCCACCTACACTATCCAGGAACGGCCCTTCTCTTCCCTTCCAGCGCTCTGAGGATCGGCTAGGATTTAGGGTTGTCGGGAGAGAGGAGCCGTGAGAGAGATTGTCACCTATCTCACGGCCGGCCTCTCCCTTTTAATATTGCGTTGAGGGAATCAGGGGCTGCTCCCAAAAGGAATGTTTTGGCGCGCTTCCGATCATCACGTGTTAGCTTAAATGGAAAGCGATCGTGATCGCTGTGATCACGCATGGCAACGGGTGGAGACAGCCGTGAGTGATCACCTCGGGTTTCCATGCCGAGAGATTTAATTCCAACAGATCCTGGTGTGTTCCCTTATCTCTTTTTAAAGGACCAGGTATAGGCAGAATTACCATGAACTTAAATAGTTTACTGGAACTTGGTTTTAATTAAATTTCATTGAAGCCAAGCACATGATGAAATGCATTTAACACTTGCATGAGATACTCATATTATAGGAGATAGTATGCCAGTGCTTTACATTGTAATGGTGTTTATAAATCTAAATTAGCTCAACTCTGAAAATTAACTTAGATTGCTTTAAGATACAACAATTAATATATACAATACCTCAGATCCAGAAGAACCAATCAACTCAAAAGTTTCAAGGTCCCAAAACTTAACTGTCCTATCAGCCGAACCTGCAAAATTTTGAAATAAGAACAGCAAGGTATAGGCTACTACTTGCCAAGTCTAGATGGCACAAATAAGCAACAGGGAGTAATGGTCCATGATAGAAATAAAAATATTCATTATAGCACAGTAATGGTCCATGACAGAAACAATAATATTCATTATAGCACAGTTTGGGAGTAATGGCCCACTACAGTGTATGCATCTTCTACAAGTTTTATAATAAAGGATCGTCTATCTAACCTGCAGCCAACAAGAACTCATGGGGCTGAAAATCTAAGCAGTTAATTGAACCTTCATGAATCCTAAAGTCATGCAAGAGCTTTCTAGCTGTCAAATCCCAGATCTAGCAAGATGATTAAAAAAGCAATTCAGTGACCCAAGAGATATATATGGCAGCTTTATAGGTTTGGATAAATCAGCATATCATGCGATTTCTTTTCCAGGACTATGATTGTAACATGCATTTGCGTTATATTAATAGACATATAAAGAATATTATGGCTTTACGTTTACAAAGTTATCAGATCCGCCAGAGACAATCCACCGACCATCAGGAGTGAATCTAAGCACATCAATCTGCCGTGTGTGACCCTTGTATGTGTAAATGCATCCCTTTTTCCGCATATCCCCTATTTTCATGTTTGTGTTTGAAGACCCAGAAGCGAAGAATTCTCCAAAAGGATGGAAATCAAGGGACTCACAACTCAATCTATGCAAAAGATATTATTTTTTTTGAAACATTATATATCACTGTATCTTCTGGGCGAATTGAGTGATCTACAACTTATATCCTATGGATAGCTTTAGAACTTGAATTTTGTTTGTTCCCCCTCTTCTATACCCCCATACTATTTCCTAGCCTTTATGCACAATATTCCATAACTGTTTTTACAGCCGCATATTTACAATGCATAGTATTAACAAATCAATAATTTTGTGAGCTTCTTTTGACATATAACAGTAGTCAATTGTCAACTCAAGAAATTGTATATATTTGGAACATTACCTTCCTAATTAGCTTTTATTTCTTCAATTTCTTATAGCAATACAACACTATGAATGTTTCTGGTGTAGCTAATCTTCTTATAAAGGAATCTCACGAGTATTATTGGACGACAGCTTTTCATGGTTTAGCTTACAATAATCTCAAGCTCCCAGTTTGACTATATAATCTTTGGATGTGATTATATATTGTCGGTATCAATAAACTTTTTCAATGCATTTTCAGTATATTCCACATCAGACATAAAAGTTCTTCTATAGTTATATTATCATTGTTATCACTAAACTTCGGATTTGATTATATAATATTTTAAGGCATGTATTGCAACTAAGTTTTGATTATTGGAGCAGTGTTGATTGGAAAGATATTGGAGCAACACTATTGGAAAGTATTTTGTCAGAGAAATTTGGAAAGTGTCGATGTTTTGTATCAGCAATAAGAATATGGGGCTACTCGTGAGACCTAAACTTGATGAATTACAAAGAAACATGAAACAATTTATCCTAGTTCAAACCTTCGAAGTGAGTTAATACCTTACTTCTAGTGTTGTGTATTGCCTTTGAGGTTTCTTTGGTGAGATTTTGTTCTCCCCCAAAGGGCTCCTTGCCTTTCAGTCGGACTTGACCAAGAGATTTCCTTCTATAAATACAACGTATCTGACTAGGATTATATCTCTTTTCTTATTATACAAGGTAATATGCACCGAGTCCTGTTGTATCCCTAATTATAGGATTGGACATATCCTCTGTCCGAGTGGCCAGAAAGCTTCTCATGAGGTACCTGGGGCCATGGTCTCCACAGAAAGGATTTTATCGGAGCAATAATGATTGGAAAGGATTTTATCAGAGCAATATTGATTACAAAGGTATGTGTACGCGTGGTCAGAAATTTTTCCCTCTGGAATTCCATAGATGCATTCTATATTTTGCTTACAAGACAGGTAATGCGCTTTTTTTTTTGAAAGGAAACATGCAATGTGCATTCAGAGAATTATTGTTCTTTTGGATCTTCATAATATTTTTCAGTGTGATATGTTCAAGGAACTGCCCTGGTTTGGTCTAATATGTTTCTTGTCCAGGCATTCTCATGAGTTGCAAATCTAAGAAGCTGATAACACCCATATAATGGAAAATTAACCTGTCTACGGTATTTCAGTTTCCACAAATTGGATGTCCTTAGATCTGAACTTTCAATTACACAAGCCACTCCAGAGGCCAGTTGACACATACATGCTTTTCTATTGTCAATTGACACACACATGCTTTTCTATTATCAAGGATGGATATGTGTTTGCATGTGCATTAGATATCCTTTCGGTCAATTTTGTTTCTTCTGGGCCTAGCTGTCCATCGAGTTAGAAATGGCTTGCTCATACTGTGCTGCATGGCATGTGATTTTTAGTTTTATTTCTTCAAGGCAAAGATGTGTTTCTTTATATAATTCTTAGTTATAGGTCAAATCCAATCGACTGAGCAAGAACAGTAAATGTATGTTTTTCCTACAAAATTTCAGTTTTTTTTGTTAAAATTAATCCACTCAGCCAGAAGAATGATAGAAGACATTTAGAGGCACCAAAATGTAAACTTAGCTCTAATATTTCAAGTATCTTTATTTTGTTTGTTTCTTCTTATATTGGAGTACAAAATCTCAGATGAAGTTTCAACTTTGTTGGTTTTTGTGGCTATCTGGTAATTGGAATGATAGTATGTATTGAAGGACAAGAACTATTAAAATGCTATGTAATGGTTGTACTACGTAAATCTTTGAAAGTAAGAACAAAAATTGCTAGCCTAAGATATGAAGAATATATTGTGCTGCATGGCAGCCCCTTCCACCTGTGTCCTTAGGACCAAGGAAGCAAGAATGTTGTATCGCCAATGATGACATCGACAAGGATGGCATGGATGTCGAGGAGGAGGGAGTAATAGAAGTCACAGACCTGCTGCCACTGGGGCTGCAAGCCCAAGCGCCTCGCCAAGAAGAGCTAGGAGGATGAAGAGAAGGCCAAGGCGAAGGGTAACTAGAGTACAGAGAAATTAATCTATCCAGTTTTGGATGAATGTTAATTGTTGCTTTGAATAAGAGAAGAGATGTGAAAACTTAAGGAATTGACAAATACAAAACTTAGGGAATTGATCTCTCATATTTGTGCATATCGACTTAAAGAGTTAATATGTTAATTCTGTGGTCTAATATAAACAATGTTACTAATCAAGCTGCTTGACATTAAGATTTATTGTTGGTGACTTAATGATCAACTCTATTAGCTCTCAGATTGCTTAGTGTTCTTACATAGCTTTATGGAACATATGCCTTAGTTCTTATCCAACCTTGCTTTAGTGGTTCCATGAAGTGAGTTTTTTTTTACTAATTGATTATTGATTAACAATACAGGTTCAGGATTTTTGGTGTGTTGTCACATTTCCGCTTGCTGAATGTGTAATTTTGATTTATTTTTGTTATTAATCTTGTGTTTTTAGTTAATTTTGATATGCATATTTCTTATAATAATTTTGTGCCACACGAATTTATGTTTTGCACCATATTTGGAATGGTGGTTTCCATAAAAGCTCAATTTGGTGTACCGTTTCAGAACCATTGTTTATATGCACGATGCTGGTCTATTGCAGCGCACGGGCACTCGACTAGTTTTAATAAATTTTGGTTTATCCAATGACATGTTAAAAAATTGGAAGGAAACGGAAAAATAAATTTTACGGAACTAAAAATATTATGACAAAACAAACTCTCGTGGAAACTACGTGTTTAAAATAAAGTGGTGTTTGATAGGGCACGGGTTTAGATCTATATGGAGAGAGCATCTGGCTAGACCTTAGCACAAAAAATTTACAAGGTTTATGCCTTTTGTCATTGGGTTGATACCCAACTACAATATTTATGTATATGTGGGGTCCTTTGTATAATGGCAGTATTGTGTGTTCTTGTCAGGGCATGAGAAGACGAAGAGACAAGGTTTTATATATATGTTTAGGCCTCGATATGGGTAATAACATACCAGTTTGGCCGGAGGCCGGTGTTTATATATTATTTATATATGTAGCAGAGTACAAGGTACATTATATATGAAGGAAAAGTTGTAGCCTATACCTAACCGACTATCTAGTCGGATCTTCGAACTCGGGAACTTGGTACGAGCTATATATTTGGTTATGTATGTTTCTCTACAAGTGTGTATATTTGGTTATGTATGGTTCTCTACAAGCATGTGTAAATGATGATTAACCCGATATTTTCATTTTTTTCCCTAAAATAATAATTAGTGGCGGTTCGTGGTTGGTACTGCAACTAATATTATATTGTCAGTGATGGCGTGAAGTGAAAAAAGGCACAGGATGGCAGGAGGACAAGAGGGCATGTACGACTTGCTTACTGTCATCACGACAAGAAAGAAATTGGTTTCCACGAGGACACACCACAGTGTTCTCGTGTTCCTGGATCATTCGATGAGCTCATCTTATACATCTTCACTGTCTTATAGATGTTGTCGTAATGTTAAAAATGTATATCTATATTGTACAGAGTTCCTAGGAAAATATTTTTAGCAAATTTCTTCCTTTTTCTTAATGTTCCTATCAATTTTTTAGAAACTGACAGTGGATGTCACACACGCTCATATGTCTCTACCAGATATAATACACGCACATCTTGCTAGTATTTACCAATTCTTTTAACTTTTTTTTAATCCATCCCATAGCAACAGCAGCCCACCACCAACAACAAAACAGAAGTGACCTTTGCAGCCTGTGGGCAGCCCATAGTAAGTAAACCAGGCCCGTGCCGTGCGCTCGATTCCTCCGGCGCGCGCGGTTTCGCTTCGCTCCGATCCCCTCTCCAACCGCCGTCTAGGGTTTAGGGTTCTCGCCGCCGCCGCGATGGAGGCGCTCCGGGAGGCGGAGGCTGAGCTGACGGTGTACGTGCACCCCTCCAACGCCGCCGATGTCCACCGCGCCGTCGCCCGCCAGCTCAGCGCCGTCCTCTTCTCGTGCGTCCTGCTCCTCTTCCCTCTCCCCGTCTCCCTCTCTCTCTCTCTCTCTCTCTCCCCCTGGTCCTCGCTTCACCTCCCGTACTTGCTCTAGCGGATCAGCGAGAATTAGTAGAGAGAGTTCGACTCGGGCTGTACATGTGTCGCTCGCTGTAGATGTCGCGGTAATGTAGTGAATTCGGGATGGGGGGAACAGATTCCGTGGCTTCTGTTGCTCGTGAGTTTTAGTTTGGGACTCGATCGATCGGTTTCTGGTCTCATTCTGCTATTAGTGGTCTGAGAAAGCACTTAATGCAGCTAAACTAACGAGAAGCTGTTGCAAGTTTCAATCTTTTCCATTTCCTCTTCTGTTTTCTCTTTTTGTATGTTTCAGTATGTCTGTGTGCCACTTGGATGACTGGTAAGCCTACACAGGTATGAAGATCGCTTTGACGGTGTATTGCTAGCGCATGAGGTTATTGTCAATGGTGATCGAGCGAAGATTCTGAATGGTTTGGTGCCATATTTCGGTGTACCAGTGCATGCGAATCTGCTGCTCTATTCTCCCCAACCAGACATGATCATTGGTAAGTTGGATTGTTGGTGAACGCTATTAACTTTGAAATTATAGACGTAACCTGCTGAACAACATTTGTTTTATTAGATCAAGCCATCATGTTATAGTAATTGTATGAAATTGCAGCACCTTGCAGAGATCAAGTTGGTTCATATTGTTTTGTAATATGTTTTTGCCACTGTTATCATTGCTATTGGCTTAACCCAACTGTCACATCTTGTTCAACAAATTAACTATCTGGTAAAAGTTTGAATTGTTCTGATGTTTAAATGTTTTCTAACTTCAGAAGGGAAGGTTGAACTGCTTGGGAAGGAATCAATTCATGCCATTGTACTAGGTGTTTTTCCTCCGCAGCCATCATGTCAGATGATATTAACGAGAAGTTCAAGTTCAAAAGAGTAAGACCAGCTTTTCTCTGAACAACTAGGGGGGATAAACCTCTGACTAATTGATAGGGGAAAAGTGCCCTTGTTATCCTGTAACGAAGAAATGGTTTATACTGTAAAAACTAGTGGCTGGTGACTAGCAACTTTTTTATTCGTGTATAAATCTGGAATGAATATCACTTATTACCAATTGAACAATCTTTTTTAAAGATAGTTATGTTTAATTAGATTTGATATGCTCTTTTACGTAGAAAGGAGATGGAGGAAAATTCATAAGCCGGTCAGACAAACATCATGTGATTAAAAGGGGAAGCATGATACGGTTTTCTGTAAAAAGGTATAGGCTGATATAACCCCTTTTTGGCAGATTCAAATTGTTACTCCCTCCGTCCCAAAATATGATGGAGTAGAATATTTTTATTTTGCCTATTGTAGTTGTATTAACTGTATGTTGCCCATATACATGTGGACTGTTCTGGCATATCAATGTATGTTTTCCCCTACTGTGTTGATGAGGGATTGAGGGGTGCCCCCAAAATCAGCAATTGTGTCTGGAATATAGTAGTACAATCTAAAATACTGTGTCAGGTAGAGTTGATAATTCCTGGAATGCATGCCACCACATAGTGGAACTATGTAGTGAGCACAGATCCATAGCTTTTAGCTTCTTGATTCATGTATAGGAGGTGACCTGAAATGCATTCCCACGATATGTTATGATGTATATAAGAACCGCATGATAAATCCTAATGTGATTGGACATAGTTAATGTGAACCTCTGCATCCTGAATCACGTAAATTAATCATGTCCATTCTTCTGATGTTCAATTGTAGGGTGGATACAGAAATGAATTGTCACATTACTGGATCTTTAATCCCACCTCATACTGGATCCATGCCTTGGCTATCAATTCATGATGCTGAATATGCATCTGAAATCAACAGGTCTGCATATATTACCACATTCTTCCATGTTACCTGTCAAACTAATATTTTATTTAGCTCAACATTTTCAAGCTTTTGAGTAATACATGTTCTGATAGAATTTCCAGTGGTAAAGGAAGATCAAGCAATATCTGAATTAAAATTGAGCAGAACGAACAAGATCACAGAACATTAGACAATGACGAGGGCGTAATAAATTCTGAATGGCCACACAAGTCCCGAAAGAGGGCTTTGGAAGAATGATGCCATTTTAGACGTTTATGAAGAACATCGTTGAAATACAAACTTTTAGCTCATAGTTGGAGCATTAGTAGGCTACATTGAAGCACTGACCTGTTTTGGGACACGCATGAAATGCTTGTTTGCTGTGGATACCTATTGGGGAGACAGACGATGTTCCATTTCAGTAGGTAGGTAGTTATTTTGCCTGGTTCTGAGCTTTGATCCCCAAACTGTATTCGACCAGAAAATCCATTTTGCCAACAGATGCTCTGTGAGCGATTTTGTATCGTTATTGTAGTGTTTACACCAGCAAACACCATCCTGATTCCTGATTTCTGATTAGTAGTTACAGTAGACAAGTGCAAGGAACGTGTTACATCACAAGTTGCGTCCATTTGGCAAATCCATAATCTCCAAAGGAGAAACTACGCTCGTGCAACAAACCTGGCACCGAGCAAAGTCAACTTGAGTCTGGTTCGACCATGAGGATGACTATCCCTCTGCAGGTCAACTTCCACGTGATTGTTATTTTTTTCTTTTGTTCGGTTTGGAGGAGGTTTGTTTCGGTCTGAAAGTGTCCAGCTGGAAGATTGCAAATCTGAAATACTAGTACAGTATAGGCTGAACAGAGACAGGATGAGGCGGCAGAACGTTCTGAACTCTGAAGTTCTCGAAGACGCAGAATGGTAAAAGCAACGATAAATTCGCCTTGATTAACGTAATGTGTTGTGATTTTAGTGCTTCTGGATGGGCCACTGGTTCTGGTTACAAATTTAAAATCGTAGGAGCTACCAATTAATTACTCCCTCCGTTTTTAAGTAACTTACACTGGACGGACGCTACTCATTTTATAGGTTACCCGTATTTTTTCAAAAACTTTACAAGCATGCCAGTTACATTAAAGTGTATTGTCCCCTAAATATAAGAATAACAAATTTATTCATCATAGTCTACTATTTAAGAGTTGATAGTCATAGTTGAAAACACTAATAGCAAATTCCAACAGTAATTGAAAACAAAAAAGTATTACACCATACTTATTATTATTACACTGCATAATTCCACATGGACTTTAACACACGGAGAAATTGGAAAGCAAGTACCGCTTACTTCCACACGCGTACTATCAACGATGAAAACATGGCATAGGATAGCGACGATGACAACGACAAAGAACGCATTTTTTTCATTGGAATACTAATTTCGTTGCCGTCCCCTCAGTATTACTCTCTTGGTTTGAAAATATAAGGTATATTAGGTTTTTATATGATTTTTTATATTATATTTTAACCATTTGTTTCTTTTATAATATGTAATCAACCACCATAAAATTAACATCATATAAAAATACTATTATATACGAATCTAGTGTTAAATCACGTGTGTTATATGTGATGAATAATTGATAAAAGTAAGTGTTATTTAGACTAATGTTGATGGAGACGGGTGTCCCGATCTTTCGATGAGAGAATAAGTCGATTGGATGGAGCGACGTTGACGATTCGACTACAACCGTCCAGGGACGTTGCGCCTTAGCAATCGTTACACCAACTCTAGAGGTTTTCGCAATCTCGACGGATGCACGATCAGCCCAACCACGAGAGTAATTGTTCCTATAAGTAATCGAGAACTAGCAAGAACAAGATGAATAAGCAACTCAATTTGCGAATTAAAGATGAAGATTTTACTCAGAGAGAACAAACGGTGGGGTTCCAAAGACGAGCAAACCGGCGATCTAACCGATCACGGGATTACACGGTAAAGTAGCGACGCTAACTTTAATATAATAAAACCCAATCTGTTTGTGGCGGCTCTAAAGGTATTAATAGGATAAGAGGACGACCACAGGAGTGTTGGGGTCGTTCTCCAACCCTAGGACGCGTTCCTAATGAACCCAACTTGATACATGGGCCTTCGGCCCAAAACCGGTGATGCAGCACCTTAAACAGGAATCTCTCGTCACTAAAACAACAATTACGGATGATTCCGAGCAGATATGAGTATGAATCTAGATCCGTTGGAAAGTAGACTTGATAAGCTTTCCGTGAAGTACTAGAACTCCCAAATCGGAGTTCGTATGAAGTCGTGGTGGCTGTCACAAGTTGGCGTTATTGTATAGTCCGATTCTAGCCTGCGCGAATTACTTTCCTTGTTGATCTTCTTCCTTTCCTTGTTGACCTTCTCTATGCGTAGGTGTGAACGTATCGATGGTGTTGATGTTCTCATCAAATGTGGATCAAGTTGAAAGGAACTTGTTTCCGGAATATATTTTCTTTGTCTTTGCTGCACAGATGAAGCTATGAGGTGATTATGGTGAGTGACGAGAGACCGAGACTATCGTCGGAAGATGTCACTAGATGATCATGCTCTAGCTTGGTCGCATGAAGATGATGAAGGACGTGGAATAGGAAAGTTGTATGTTAATTGGGTCCGTGGTGTTCGCATATGATGGAGTTGGACCGGCGAGTGAGCTGGTGGTGGTTGTAGTTTATGTGCTTGTGAGTCTATATGGGTTAATTGGGCCATATTGGGCTAAGTCATATGGTTATTGGACTGTCTTTACTCTATTGTATAAAAGATAGAGGAAGAGAAAAAGAGAAAAGATGGAAGAACATAAGAGAAAAACATCTTTTTTTAGGGTTTTAGAAAACGAGAGTTGAGAGAGATGTGGCGCTTTTGTAAGCACTTTTGGAACATGATTTGATAAGTAAAGTTTAGCAAATTTATCCATAATTCTGTTTTTTAATTTAGATTTCGTGTATGGTAAGTTTTTGCAGGTTTTTTTACGAATTTATATTGCTTTAAGATTTTAATCTTACCATTGGATTTGAGTGTGGTCTTTTTTGTTGGATTCATAATGAAGTATAGTTTATATATACCAAATTTGGATTAGATCTATCGATTAGTTTTTAATTAATCTAGATTTTAATGCACGTCTCTTAGATTTTGTTTAGATTAAAGTTTGCTTAGATCCTGTTAATTTCTTTTATTGTTTTTCATGTTTCTTGACTAAAATTGAACGTTAGCTATATCTAGAACTTTTGTTTCAAGTTGCACATCAAATATATTTGAATTGGTAAAGTTCTGAAGATTTTCATTCAACGGAGGTGTGCTATTTTTACTGTAGTACACTGTTCACGAGGCTGATTTCTTGTAGCTGCGTGATCACGCATGGATATTATAGAAGCGCCTTTGGAGTCATGCATATTAGGGTGGTTAAATTAGTGTTGTAATATACTATTTATTTTATTTTCACCGTATGTTTATTTTTGTTGTTTTGAAAAAGCAAACGACGATCATTCATCTTCTCTCTTATTGACTCCATCCCAATTTTACATCTAGTGATACTATATGCATGACATTAAATACGTATATTTTTAGTTTAATTATTAGTTATATTTTCAATCAAAGTAGGTAGTACTCCTAGAGAGGTAGGTGGGACCCACATGGAAATGGCTGGAGCCGTATGTTCCGAGCATTGCCTCCGGCCCATCTCAGCCCGGCCCATCCTCCCACTTGGTTGGCCTCGTCACTCTCAGCCTTTCGGCTTCGTTGCACCACAAAGTAGAGGGAGATAGAAAAAAAAAAGGCTCTCTTTGCAAAGGAGTAAAGCAGCAGCAGCAGCAGCAGCAGCAACAAAAACCCCTCCTTTTAGCCCCCGCCGCCTCCTCGCCGCCGCCGAGGAGCCGGCCGTCCGCCGTCTCCCTCTCGCCCGTGGCGGCGTCTGAAGGCGGCGGCGCGTAGGCCCCCTTCTGCTGCTGCTGGGATGACGTCGAGCGGCGGAGGCGGAGGGGACCCGCCGCCGGGGCTCTTCGCTGCTGGTGAGCCCTAAAGCTGCTAAGCTTGCTGCTCGGATTCTTTCTCGTTATTATCCAGCTCCATCCTTCCATCGGAGATGGGAGATCCATGAGTCGATCCAGTTCTTCTTCCTCCTCATCCTCTTCTTCGCCATGCGATAATGACCAGGGCTAGCCTTGATGCCCTTAACTAGTAGTACTGCTGCTGTTGCTGCTGATAACCGCTTGTTTATTGGGAGTTGCTGCGCTGCTGGAAATGGTAAATCTTTCAGCCAAGGGCTCTTTTCCACTTGATTTGATCTTTTTGGGGGCGAGGGGTGGAAGACGTATAATCACATTAATGTAGAATTTAATTCTAGGTTGGTTAATGCTTTGGTGGAGACAAATTCATGGAATCCTTGATTCCAACAGTTTGAGCTCATCTCTAGTTAGTCGATCGTGATACTGCCATGGATTGTGCCTATAGATATAGGCGTGAAAGAGCGTAGAGTTTTGTACACGAATACACGGAGATATATTAGTTCCTGATTGTGGTGGACATCGGCAAATCTTGCTTAGAAAAGGAAATCGTCATTAGAATCAGAGAGCAAAACGCTGTTGGAGTCGAACTGAGTCATGCAACATCTCGGGTATTATATTGTGGAATACAAATGCATACTTGGATGAGACTATTGCTTCCTTGAAGCATCATCAAGCCACTTTATTTTCCTTTTTTGACAGGGTCATGTAGAGAATTCTTTCCACATGGCCTAAATTCTGTCTGATTAACACAACTTACCTAACTTGGTTTTGTGTGCATGACAGGCTTTCAAAGTACTTATTGTTTTCTTAAATGTGTTATTGTTTCCTTTTTTGACTTGCGACTACTATCTGAACCTGAACTATGTTCTTTTTGATGATTCAGGTTATTTATGTCCATTCTAATGATCCTTTTTGTGCTTTGTCTGTTGCATGCTAGCCTTACATGTCTGTAGTGGTGCAAGCGCACCTGAAGAAAATAGACATGGTGATGATAGCAACACCATTTCAGATAATACCCTGGAACAGTTGGGTTTTCTAGAACAAGAGTCGAATGATGCTAGCGTTAACACAGAAAAGAAACAATCTGGCACATCAAAGTGCAAATCAGTGGAAGACATACCAAGAGCAGCAGCTGTAAAGAGATGTAAGAACATGGATTCCAAGAAACTCGTCCCAAATAGCAATAACAGTTCATGTCTCACTGGTAGCCAGGGTCCCAGAAAGCTTCCAAGAAAGGGGGACCATCCTGTTCAGCTACGTGGGAATGAAACGTTTCAGGATGCAAAGCCTCCTAGCACGTGGATATGTAAAAATGCAGCCTGCAAAGCTGTATTGACCTCTGACAATACATTTTGTAAGAGGTGTTCATGTTGTATTTGTCATCTTTTTGATGACAACAAAGATCCTAGCCTTTGGCTGGTCTGCTCATCAGAAACTGGTGACAGGGATTGCTGTGAGTCATCCTGCCATATTGAATGTGCACTCCAGCATCGAAAGGTAGGATGCATCGATCTTGGTCAATCTATGCAGCTCGATGGTAACTATTGCTGTCCTGCATGTGGAAAGGTTATTGGAATACTTGGGTGAGTGATTCTGCATCTAGCTATCTACCTTAATATTGTTGTTTTCTTTATGGAAATGTTCCTTGTCACGCTTGCTTAAAGTATTCATGCTACATCATGGTTTATGCCTAGAGAATTGCTGATTTTATCAGTTAATGCTAGTTTTTTTAAACACTAATCTTCTTGTTAGATAGCTGATCCTAAAGCCATATGGTTAATTTATTTTGGTTTTCAAATACTTTATTCTGGTATTCCTTAATATTTGCAAACTCTCTGTACTCTAAATATCCAAGTTGAACCGTTGAAGCATACATCAGAAAGACATCGTAGTTATTTAAAGCATCATGATGTATTTTATTTGTTAACTAACTAACAGCAAGATAGAGTTATGTTATGGCGAATACTTATACCTGTGTATTTTTCCCTTTGATTTGGTTGGTTATTTTATGGTTCTTTTGAATTATTTGATGCAGGTGCTGGAAAAGGCAGCTCATGGTTGCCAAAGATGCTCGTCGTGTTGATATCCTTTGTTCCCGCATTTACCTGAGCCATAGACTATTGGATGGCACAACTCGTTTTAAAGAGTTTCATAAGATTGTAGAGGATGCAAAAGCAAAGCTGGAAACTGAGGTTGGCCCCCTTGATGGTACGTCTTCAAAGATGGCCCGTGGCATTGTTGGCCGGCTGCCTGTTGCTGCTGATGTGCAGAAACTTTGCTCTTTAGCAATTGATAAGGCAGATGAGTGGCTGAAGTCAAACTGTCAAGCAGAAACAAAACAAATTGGTAATGATTTCACACTTTGTATATCTAATGTTTTACCTCCGTCTGGTGAATGCAACATGGAATTAATAATTGTATCGGCTTTTTTCCATGGTGCAGATACACTTCCTTCTGCCTGCAGATTTAGATTTGAAGATATTACAACTTCATCATTAGTTGTGGTTCTGAAAGAAGCTGATTCTTCACAATATCATGCTGTCAAAGGATATAAACTCTGGTATTGGAATAGCAGAGAACCGCTTTCCACTAGGGTGCCTGCAATTTTCCCCAAAGACCAAAGAAGGATACTGGTTTCCAATTTGCAGCCTTGCACAGAGTATGCTTTCCGGATCATTTCATTTACTGAGCATGGTGATCTGGGCCACTCTGAGTGTAAGTGTTTTACCAAGAGTGTGGAAATCATTCACAAGAACATTGAACATGGTGCAGAAGGTTGCTCATCTACTGCCAAGAAGGATGGCAAGAATCGGAATGGCTGGTCATCAGGCTTCCAGGTGCACCAGCTGGGTAAAGTCCTGCGGAAAGCTTGGGCTGAGGAGAATGGTTGCCCCAATGAGGCCTGCAAAGATGAGATTGAAGATTCCTGCTGTCAAAGTGATTCAGCGTTACATGATAAGGACCAAGTTGCACATGTTGTTTCCTGCGAGCTTGATCTTAATGAATCCTCAGTCCCAGACCTAAATGTAGAGGTAGTGATGCCAACAGAGATCTTCCGGAACGAGAATATATGTAGTTCAGGAAAGAATGGATTGAGAAAGTCAAATGGTTGCGGTGATTCTGATACTTGTGCCGAGGGGCTTGTTGGAGAGGCACCAGCCATGGAATCCCGATCACAAAGTCGGAAACAGACATCAGACTTAGAGCAGGAAACTTATTTAGAGCAGGAAACTGGTGCTGATGATAGCACTTTGGTCATCAGCCCACCCAAGCACTTCTCCCGTAGGTTAGGTCAGTTAGATGATAACTATGAATACTGTGTGAAGGTTATACGATGGTTGGAATGTTCTGGACACATTGAAAAGGACTTTAGGATGAAATTTCTAACCTGGTTTAGCTTGAGATCAACGGAACACGAACGCAGGGTTGTGATCACTTTTATCCGCACCCTTGCTGATGATCCCAGTAGCTTGTCAGGGCAGCTCCTGGATTCCTTTGAAGAAATTGTTTCCAGTAAGAAGCCGAGAACTGGTTTCTGCAGTAAGTTATGGCACTAATCCAGCTAGGTGAAAGCCAAAATTGCTATCTTATATTCTTGCAAGGGGAGAAATTGCAGGGGCCACAATTTTCCGCTTTGCTGAAATGCTACTTTTAACTACTGATAAATGTATATGTAGTTAGTTTTGATGCTGTGCTTGGCGCCCAGCCAGCCATGACAATATATTGAAACTTGAATGCCTGTATCTGGTTTGCTGGGAAATGAATACCCTTATTATAGTTACAAATCAGCATCTTCCATTATAACAAGAAAATTGTCTTGAGACAAAGTTCTTTGTTCGGCACAGTCGTCAGCTGAATATAGACACTGGTTTTGAACCTGGCACTGCAAATTATGCATTTACTGGGGAATGGAATGCTTGTGTTTCAGAATTCCAATTTCCATATGCTAACGAACTAGTCGATGGAAAATCCGTTCTCCTGCACTGGAAAATTGGTTTGTTACAACCATTCATGAAAATCATTACATGGAGTGATGGAGATTTAAGACATTGATTCACATATGCAACAAACAACATTCCCTGATCACGACACTAGATTTAGGCACAGTAACATTGATTGACATACACACTAATTGTCACCCACATCCAAGGATATAGGATCAGCTAAGTTTACATAATGCACTACAGTCAACAGCCATTGAGCACTACACTCAACCATATGTTGAGAAAACAATCCAGAACAATAAATCATGAGATCTACAAGCTCAAAATACATCAACTTCATCATTGCAAGGACTCTACACCTTCTTCCTTCTGTGTGTCCCCTGCTGCTTTGGCTTCAACTTTCAGCTCAGCTTGAGCATCCTTCACATCCATCACCTCTGAACTTATTTCATGCTTCTTTTTTGCACTTTCCTCTTGTTTATCCGCTTCAGGATCACATTCCAGCTGTCTCAAGAATCCTTCTTCAACGTCGCTCAGAGGATCAACGCCTTCTTGTTCGCTGTCAAAACAGGTGTTGTACCTCACGAGAAAATCCGCCTGTCGACCAGACTTGCTGATTTCGCTATGCATGTCACTCATTTCACAGCTTCTGTCCATGTCTCGCTCACTGCCATAGTATTCAGCATCATTATGCTGACTGGATGAAGCTGGAGATGAGTATGGAGTGTAATCTCCGCTAGCTGCATCGTCACGCTCTCGAAGTGTCCTCAAGATCAATGTCTTGAGGAAGTTCATGACTTGGACAGCATGCATTAGGGCTGTCAAAGGATCTGACATCTAGCATAGAACATAAAGGTAAATCTCAGCTGAAGCACTAAACAACCTACCAATTGGAAAGCCCTGAAAAATTACTGAAATGGAGATTACCTGAGTCATGTTGGGGGCAAACACCATGGCTATGTTCCTAGCGTTCATCTTGTTCAGCTCCTCCTCTTCGACAACATCAGCCATTAGTTCAACAGCCCAATTGAGGAGCGCTGCCTGAGTGGGACGCAACAGCGTCACAAGCTCTAGGAATTCTTCTTCAGAATTGCACTGTAGCACCTGCTCAGGGGAGAGGCTATCGAGCACACCTTCTGGAAGTTCCCTGAACCATGCCTGGACAAAGGCAGAGAAGGTTTCAGTTCTTCTCTTTTGTGAAATCAGCATAGAATTACTGCACAACTTTTGAGATCACGAAGTAAATGATACTATGGCGGGAGAGGAATAAAGTTCATGATTGTCTCATAATTTTGGTACAAGGATAAATATACCTTAATCAGGCTTGCCAAACAGTGAACATCAATGTCCTCAGGGACTACTCCTTTGTTCAGTTGGTCCCTCACATGCTCCTCTTGATCATTTTCCGGGTTTATGCGAAAGATTCCTTCAGCCTGAAAAGCCAAAACTCAGAATTTGAATGCATGTTCCAAGTCCTGAACTGCAAATCCATATCAAACAGAGTCAAAAGGGCCAACAAGGCAACAACCCAATTTGTGATGCCTGACCTTTAGGCCTCCCTGGGCATACAACCTCTCCTGCATGAGCAGCAGTATAGTAGGAACTGAGTTGCCCTTGCCATCGTAGGTGCACTGCATCGATTCAGCCGAGACACCAAAAACACTAGCACTGCAAAAAAAAAAGAAAAAAGAAAAGAGAAATTATGTAAACATCTTTCATCAAGTTGAGTCAGTACAAAAATCGAACAAAACGGTGTGTTCAATAATCATTTCAGACTTCCATTCAGCTTTGTTACAATGTACTGCTGGGTAAGTTGCAATTTCAGACTTTCATTCAGCTTTATTACAATGTACTACCGAGTAAGTTCCATTCAACAAATTGGAGTTCTTGATTTTGATGTCACTGAGCAAGTTGCAATTTCCAGTGTCCATAATAAATTTTGCGTATCGCAAAGTCGCAAACAATGATAAATATCCTGGGGAAAAAAGGATTAGGTACAAATGTACTACAATCAGTCTGAATAAGTCGCGTCCTATTACACTCCCATAAACGTATATTTATCCTGCTGGTAATTCTGCATTAATTGAACTTGTTGTGCAACTGAAATTCAGTTCAAAGCCTTTTCTTCAAAGCAAAGCTATCAATGACGCCGAAGGCAGTTCAACAACCGAATTGAAACGGCCCAAAGCTCTCTCCGCGTCTCCAGATCTACCTCTTGCAAGCTCAACTTTGCTTAACAGTGAACATTGACAAAAGTAACAACAGAGAAGCATTGGAATTTGATGCAAAAATGCTAGATTTTATGGCAATTTACTGAGAATCCCCAAACGAATTTTGCCGAACAGTGAGAATCTCACAAGGGAAGAACCAAAACAGTTCTAAAATTTCAGGTAAAAATGCTAGATTTTTATGACCATTTACTAAGAATCCCCAACGAATTGTGGCGCAGAAATGGTAAAAGCCACAGATTCCTAGGAGAAGCTTTGATCTTAATCATGGAGATGGGGGCAGAAATGAAATGGTAGGGGTTACCTGGCGCTGGGGACGCGGCAGGGCATCTCGACCTCGAACTCGACGGGGAGGCCAAGGAAGCCATGGAAGCGGTCGAAGGTGACGTGGGCGACGTGGCGAACATCAGTCGGCCACCCGATCTCCATCTCCCCCAGCGCGGCCGCCGCCGCTGTCGCCGCGTCCCCCTCCTCCGCCTCTTCCCCATCCTCCCCCCACCCGCCGCCGCCGCTCTCCCGCTCCACCCTGCCGCCACCACCGACCTCCGCACCGCGCGAGCAGCACCTCCAGCACCGACAGCTGCCTCTCCCTCTCCTCCTCCCCTCCTCTCTTCTTTCCCACCCCTCCCCCTCTCCTTGCAATCCCGACGGCGACACCACCACAACTCCCGTCATCCTCTCCTCACCTCACCTCACAAATCAACCAATCTCGCGGACATAGACGTTTCCCCTCTCCGATTCTTGGACACTTCGAAAGAACTGAAAAATCGCCCAAATCTCACGGATCGAAGCTTCTCTCCCCGCTTCTTGGAAGCTGGCGATACAAAATCCCCTTCCCCTCCCTCTCTCTCTCTCCTCTCGCTGCACCAACCAATGGCCTTCTTCTTGGAGGCAGCAGCTGAGCTGAGCTCAGAGAGAGGGGAACTCAAGGAGTGCATTAATGAGGGGGAGGAGGAGGGGAAAGGACTGGAGTCTAAATATTTTTGAATTGGAAGGGGGTGGATCGAAAAAGTGCAGGCAGGATTCAAACTCTGACCCGACCGCGCCCTTTTGGCCGCAGAAACTGAAAAGCGGATGACTGCGGCAGACTGTTTTTTTTTCCAATGCCTTTTCCATGTCAACTAAAAATACTTTTGAAAAATTTGTACTTTGGTGCTTCTGAATGCAAATTTTTTGTCTGATGATGTTACTAGTACAAATTTGTAATGGAAGTGCTCATAACAAACAGGCCAGAGAGGGGTAGAATAGACATTAAAATAATGTTATTGTGGTCTGACTTTGGCTTCCTTCGAATCGGCTAAAAGAGCTGAGCTTGTTTTAGCATATAAAACGAGACAAATCATTAATGTATGATTAATTAAGTATTAACTCTTATAAACTTAAAAAATAGATTTATTTGATTTTTTAAAACAACTTCTATACAGAAAGTTTTCGTATGAAATATACTGTTTAGTAACGAAAACCAAGAAAATAGCCCAGCTGTTAAGCTCTTTAAAATACACCCTTTGTATATTGGAGTATTGGAGGATAGGGACATAGGAAGGAAAGATAGAGAAATTTTTTTCCACTTGTCATTGTTTCATTAGCAGCATATCCAAAGATCCATCTAGACCCTTTGTTTTTCCATTTTACTATGAATTTTTCAAGACAAATCAAGCTCCAAGTGGCCAATCTAAGCACAACTTAACCAGGGGCATCTTAAAAACACACTGTTTACCTTTCAACTTATAAGTCGTTGTCAAAATTTAAATTTTTAAATTTAATTTTAGAGTTGATTTTGGGGTTTTTTTATGATAGTTTATTTTCTAGCATTGGTTTTTAAATTACTAAGAATACATATATAAAAGTTTTATTCACAAATTATTTTTTAGTCGCTAATAAGGATTGTAGGCCAACTGATGTTTCATGATCGTCTAACTTTAGGAGGTGAAGGCGGAGAAGAATCTATAATGATTTACAACAGGTAGCAGTACATTAAAAAAACACTGTAAACATTGCCGATAGTAATTGTTCTTGATAAATATTTGTACCACTCATATGCATCACATATTGTAGCACATTGATATCCCCCATCCGTTGCAGATTGGATAGCTACAGACCTCCAAATTTAATGGTGTAGTACATCCTGACTTTATCGTGCACAGTCATAGGGTCTGCATGTACTCTTAGGCCCCGTTTCTGAGTTTGTGGCTAAAGTTTATTGCTCACACATGAAATAAGGTAGATTATTAGCACATAATTAATTAAGTATTAACTATTATAAACTTAAAAATAGATTTATTTAATTTTTTAAAGAAACTCATATATATAGAAAGTTTTTGTAAAAAACACATCGTTTAGCGGTTCGAAGAGCATGCTCATGAAAAACAAGGAAGAAGCCTAACACCCCGTTCGTTCCAACTTATAAAGCTGGCTTATTTCCTCGTTTCCCGTGAGCACGCTTTCTGAACTGCTAAACGGTATATTTTTTACAAAAATTTTTTATATGAAAGTATCTCTAAAAAATCAAATAGGTCCATTTTTTAAGTTTCTAATAATTAATACTTAATTAATCACGCGCTAATGACTTTTTTGTTTTACGTACGGCTTATAAACCAGAACAATAAGCTAATTCAAACACCATCTAAGCAATAAGCCATTCCGAATATGCCCTTAAAGAGGATCCGTCATGCAACCTAATTTCTTCACAATGTTTCAGGTCTCCAACAAGTATAATATTGAGTCCGCGATAATTAAAAACCATATACACCATAAATTTCGAATGAAAATCTGCCCACTATCCTTAACATTGAAACTAGACATCTAACCCAAACTTTTTATGCCTTTCTTAAACCCCTTTAGGCACCGTTTGAATCAGCTTCTCGAATAAGCTACTATCTTAGTTTTTGTAAGCACGCCTTCCGATTGGTTAAACAGTATGTCTTTTTGTAAATACTTTCTACATAAAGTTTCTCAAAAAAATAAAAAAATTCAAATTTTCAAGTTTGTAATAGTTAATTAATCATACGCTAATGACATGCCTTTTTCTGCATGTAGCTGATAAGCTTCAGCTAGAAGCCATCCCGAACGGTGCCTTAGAAGGTTTTGTATAGTGATTTTATCTAACTGGCATATGTGTTAGATGTGATTTTTGCTTACGTGATATGTACATTGGACATATATGTCAAAATCTTACCATATGTCCCAATCATGTGAATTCTTAAATTTTTATTCGAGTTTAAACATCGCTAACATAGATTGGACACGGCGATGTAGAATTTGCATGGTAGGGCTGTTTTGGTTTGAGCCCTACCAAGATTTTGTACTGTAGTGTTGTTTCAACTCTATAGACTTGGCTAGAGTTGAACTCAATCCAAATAGATAGGAAGTATTCCCTTTGTCTCAAAATAAAAGCATCTCTCACATCACGAGACAATTTTTGTAGTGAGAGAAAATGAACAAAGTGCCTTTCGTTAATAGAAAAGTAATATTTGTGGGTTTGTGGGTAGGTAAAATGGTAAAAAATACCTTATTTTAGGACAATGTTCGAACTTTAAAAATTAAACTTATTTTAGTACGGAGGGAATACTATTAATTCCTAGCTTAATACCCGTGCGTTGCTATGGGTTAAAAGAAATCACAATGATATTAAAACAGAACACAAATCCAATAAAGAAATAACTTTGTCAATAATGATTATAAGTATTTATACTAAGCTTTTGATTATAGCGAACCATGTTTTAGGCTCCATTGCAGAATCAACATTAGGGTTCAGACACCTGAGACAATAAGATAACACATATTCCTATTTCCTAGGATAAGTCATACCGGTAGCTCTACTACACAATGATTTCTAAAAATAGATATCATAGCCTCACAAAATTCATGACAGTTCTGTTGGACGATATTGCCTAATTCCAAGGTTTTTATAGAAGGAGCTGAATCAATGAAAGCCATTTTGCTGGAGTGTAGCTGAGCAAGCTGATCCAGCACAGGATGCATCTTCATCAAGATGTCTGACATCTTCATCTAGAGAGAAAATGTCTGAGCGGAAGGAGATGTTGATGTAAAGGCACTGAAGTTACCAGGAACGCGAGGGCTGCATCTTGATAAATTGCTGGGGAGTTCAATCCACGATCTGATTAGGAGTGCCAGTGCAGCTTCGCGTGATGAGGACAAGGCTCCACAGCAGTTTTTGAGGATTCCGGATCTCAATTACAGCGATATATGCACAATGGATTTCTCGATTCTCGCAGTTTTCCTTATATGCAATTAATTCTTAATTGTCACTATTGGCGCAAACAAGAGATGTCAAGCTATGTTTTCTTTTGCTGCCTTTTGGTTACTTGGCATGATAGAAGACACTGTCATCATGATGCCAAAGCAAAAGAAGTAGCTGTAAATTAAGCAATTGCTAAATTTGTTTATTCGAATTTTTAAAACTAATTTACCTTTATTCCGTTGTGATCATTCTTTGCATGGATATATAGGGGAGAGACGTGGACATCTTTTGTTGAAAGTAATTAAGACTCCTTGGTTCTGAGCTCAGACCAGTCAGACCCCAATGATTTGTCCCAAAGCAATGTTTCAGAATTAAGACTCATTACTGTTCCTTGTGATGTTAAGCGTCACAGCGAACCATTCTTCATCAGAATATATAATTAAAGATCTGCTTTCGCTTATCCTCTGAGGTCTAAATTTGCAAGAGAGACAACTTAAGTCTGCTAGTACCTGCCGTGAATATAAGTTGTGTGCTTCAAAGTTCAGACTAACATATACTACATGTATCAGCTCATCAGGCAGTTGTACAATAGAATTTGGTATAGCATCACATTTCTCATTTACTCCCACTTTCATGGTTGAAAGTTGAAACATGAACATGTGAGTGCTAGGAAGGAAACTAGGAATGTCCATGATTTTACCTTGAGGGCATAGGATTGGAAGTTATCAGGATTCAGGAAAGTGATCAGATATGCACAAAAGAAAACACACAGGTTCATCTCTCAGCTTGTACCATCTTTGCTAGACGACTTCAAACACAGAGAGCAACGATGCAGATCAACATGGATACAAAGTGCTTTGCCAAGATCGGAGTGCACCAATTCTGATGAATTCATGGCCTCCATGCTGCATCGCTCTACCATCCCAGTCAAAATGCGATAGCTGACCTCCCAGTTAGCTGTGGATACTATAGTCATTATGGCATTTGTAAAGTGTTGGTATGTACCACATTTTTTTTTCAGACTTTTGATGTTGAGTACTCAAGCAAACCCCTCATCAGAATATGTAATGCAATAACTGCTTTCACTTATGTACCGCCTTGCTTTCAGCGAGACGTTGAACAATATTTGCTAAAAACTACCGTGAAATTTCGATCTTGTGTGCTGTGTTATATGTTGTGCCATGGATCTCAATCTGTCTCTCTGCTTTGATCTCGACAAATCCTCCTCTCAAAATCTTCCATTCCCCAAAATAACCTCTAAGTCAAGTCGCCGTATTCAAGCTCCCGCTCAAAACCATAAAACGGGCAAAGTCCTTCAATCGTCTCCTTCAAATCTCCAGTTTCGATATCTGTTCCGAAGTTTGAGTCGGAAACCCTAAAGATAACCCTTGTTTCCCTCCTAGAAATCGCCGTATCTTCCTTGCTTCCTATCTCTCTCTGAAGCTCCAAATAAAATCTCGAGTTAAATGATTATAACTTTGGACGTCGAACCTATATTCGAACCCTCTCCGTCAATATAACTATGTGTATATGCACCATGTGTATATATAAAAATATACATCCTTGAGCATCTACCTACATCTCTGAACATGTATAACTGTATCACACACCTCACCTACTCAATTCTGCCATCTTACTGAAATACAAATATATATATGTGTGTGTGTGTGTCTAATATAGGTATATATATATTATATATATAATCCATGCTACCCTTGTGTATACATACATATACAGACAAGGGTATATATGTGTGCCAAATCCTCTGTCCTAAACCCCATGACAAACTCCTCAATTTTTTTCCGCTTGAGCTTTCCCCAAAAAGATTTGAATTAAATATTGCATTCGGATTTAATCTCCTCCTTGAATCTCCCTTTGGATCCCCCAATTTCTTGGAAGAAGATTAATTCCAAAAATACCAACAGTTGCCACTGACCTCCTAGGATTTCTCAATTTTCCTAGATTCAAAATGAAATTTAAATTCAAAATCCTCTGAAAGTCCTTCAAATCCCTTCAAATAAATCCCTGAGAAAATGTGAGAGTCACTGTTTCTTGCTGGGCCGCACTTCTTCCATTCTCAGCCGCAGCACTGCACAAGACATCGGTCGCATCCCGCCGATCGCCGCCACCTGTCCCGGTGCGCAGCTTGCCCCGCCCCCCGATCCTCTGCTGCCCATGCTCGACCGCACCGCGTTGGATTCGCGCCACGTGCCTCCCTGCCGTGTGCAACCGTCGATCTCCCTTTGCCTCACTCGCCCGTTCGCGTGAGCCCGACGCGCGCCACGGATGGATGCCACGCGTCTGAGCCGCCTCACTCGGCGCCGTCCGATCCGCGTAACGGACGCACGGGCCCACTCGCCGATCGTTGCACGCTTCTCGACCGTGCGCTGCTCAGTCGTCGTCTCCCCTCCACTTTCTTCTCTATCTCCGTTGCCCCCGATTCCCGGCTCTGTTCCCTGGCCTCGCCCGTAACCCGTTCGGTCAAAAGACCAAGGACCACCCCGACGCCATTTTGGCCCCGCCGTGACGTGCCACAAGGCGCCAATCAGAGGACGACCACGGCTGTGCCTTGCTGTCCCGATTCTTGCCTCTCTCTCCCTCCTTTCGCTCTCTTCTCTCACTGCCGCTCGGTCAAAAGTGGCCTCGGACCGCCGACACCATTGTCGCCCCTACCTCCGCCTCCCACCGTCCTTTTCATCACCGCCGTCGTTCGATTTCGGCCGTTCGGGGAATTTCGCGAGGAGAAATTTCGCCCTCGGCGCCTCCCTCCGCTCTCCTCCATTTATTGGAGACCCTCCTGACCAACCTAGCCAGCCCCTCCCCTGCCTATAAATACCTCGGAGCTCCTCTTTCGCCTCTCCTTGGCTCTACTCCCTGGACGACGTCGACTGCACGGCACTCGAAGCTCTGCCGTCCCCTGCCGCCGCTCGGCCACCTCGGGCACGCCTTCCCCCTTCCCACGCCGGGCTGGTCGCCGTGGATGCCGCTCTCCCCTCGGCCCCCAGATCCTTCCCCTCCTCGGTACCGAGCCGCTGCTCCCTCTCTGTCACCTCGGTGAGCTCCCTTCCAAGATTGTGCAACCATCGGTGTGTTACTCCGAACGGCACTAGACCGAACCACCTCCCCGTGCGATCTCGAGCTAGGAACCTCCCCTGTTCCCCTTCACCGTCGGCAAGAACGCCATCGACGCCGCCACCGCAGTTCCCTGTCTTTCCCTTCCGCCATTGGTTCCTTGCCATCGGCCGCCCGCTGCTCGGATCCCCTCTCGGATCCGAGCCGTCGTAACCGTCTCACCTAGCCCCCTCCTTCCGATGGCACCACTGCTCGCCGCCCATCGCTGTCACTCGCCAGAGTCCTCCTAGCCGCCTCGGCATCCCGTCGCCGGCAGCCGTCGCGCTCAATCTCCCCAATCCGAACTGTTCACGGCATTCGCCTCACTCTTCTTCTCACCCTTGCGTTGCCGCTTGCTCCGGAGAGCCGCTGCTCGCTGGAATCACCTTGCGCTACTGCCGGCCGTCAATCTCGGTTGGCCGGTGCCACTCCCTCACACTCACTGCCAAGCAGCCCCGCATGGATTGAGATGGCACCGTCTCCGATGCCGTGCGCGCGGTCTCCGTGACCCGCGCTGAAAGTGGGCCAGGCCTGCAGCAGCCCCCACCTGTCAGCGAGCCACCCGTTCTCCCTTGAGTTTGACACGTGGGCCTGCGCTAGTTCACTCGGCCACTCCCTCTGTCTCCTCTCTCCGTGGGCCATGCTGTTAGTGGGTCCCATTGTCAGTGACGCTCGGATTCCAGAGAATATTCCCCTCTGAAAAATCAAAATAAATCCCTTTTTCTTTATTCCAAAATTCAATTAATCTTCAGAAATTCATATCTTCTCAACCGTTCATCCGATTGACTCCGTTCTAATTCCAAAAATTTTCTAAAAATAAGATCTATTTAATGGCACTACTATTAGCACTAAATAGGATCTTTTTACTAGTCTTTGTGTAGACTTTTGCGTGTTTGCGCATAGTAACGGTCGCCGAAAATAGCGTTTCGGAGCGGATTTCGCGATGATTTCTCGACGACTCGTGAAGACCTAGAGCAAGGCAAGTCACCTTTGAACATCTCGAGCCCATAATTACGGAACTAAGTATTTTATTTGACAAATCACATACGCTAGGTTACACTATTATAATTTCTCGACCGCGGTCGTAGACGATCGACGGGCCGCCAACCATTTGCTGCATGACTTCCTTGATTGATTGTAATTCTTTTAAACATCCTTGTCACCTCCCTTGATAGATCCCGGTACCCATGTTGACGGGCATGGTACCGGTGATCGCTTGTCAAATTTAAAAATGTCTACGATGGGCAAAATTTGGGTTTACGAAACTTTGGAAAACCCGACACCTGGGTCGGTGCCTTGAAAATAAAACGATTTGTGAAAACCACGGTGTGGGGATTGTGCCAGCAGGACGAGTCTCTCGCACTGCAACTAAGGACCGATTCCTTTGGGATTTCATCCGAACATACAACAGTATAACCACATGAGTGATATGAGATAGCTCCTAGCGGAGTAACGTGTCGCCCAGGGACGCCTTGCGTGCCAATGGACTGTAGATCGTGCGGGAGGGCGTCGGGGTTGCCTCTTAGGTTCCTGGTACAGCATGGTCGAGGACCTACCCTGTGATTGGTCGTGGACCCCTCCAGTTGGCATGTGGTAACCTGGGTGTACTCCGAAAACGCCTTGTTGCGAAAACCCCTAGTCACCGGTCGTGTTCGTTCAGTCGCAACCTGGACGATAGGGTAAGTCGCGTCGTGTGGGTAAAGTGTACCCCCTCTGCAGAGATTTAAACTGTTTGAACAGCTGTGCCCGTGGTCATGGGCGGATGTGAGGTGATTCCTTAGCGTAGTTTTGATTGACAAATTGTTTGCGAAGGATGTTTGCGGATTGGGAATCTGGTTTCAGAAATGGTGTGATGCTGTCAAGGACAGCCGGGCTGTGGGCCCGATGATGCTGGATCAGCTGGGAAGCTAGATCCCCGAGGCCAACTCTTGAGAGTTGCGCCAATTCAAAGATTGAAACAAATCACTCCAATCTGGGCGAGACCGCACCTCACCCTGATTGTTGAGAAGCACACACTAGTAGATGTAAAAAGATTTAAACAAAGCAGATTGCCAGATAATCAGCCTCTCTTTGAAAGCTCGCAATAGCCACCTAAGTTCCCCTGGCTTGCTGAGTACGTCAGTACTCACCCTTGCTCTATATATAAATAGTTCTCCGTCAGGAGCTGAAGCTGGAGTTGTAGAGAAGTGAAGATTAGGGTTTCGTCCTGGTTCCCAGCCGTTGCCTGTGTGTTGGGCCTTATTCCGCTGATCCGCTGCTGCCGTTGCCTTTGTGTTGTTCGTTGCTGTCTCCAGCTTGCTCCGAAGCCGCAATGTAAGTTAAGGTATATGTCTGTTTGATTATTTATTTATTTAAGGTACAGCAATGATGCACGTTAGATTGCTGTGGATACCAGCACTGTCCTGGGACTGGTATCGGTATCGCGGTTCTGCGGGAAGGCAGTTCACGTTGTTTTCCTGCGGCACGCCCTATTTGGTGCAGTTGTACGGCGGTGCCAGATCGGGGTGTGACAACCTACTCTCAGAATATATGTCCATATTCTCAGAAGTCTGAATTTGCATGAAAGATTCTGTAACTTGAAAGTTTGCTTATGCTTTGGTATGCTTAGCCTTGATATATTGGGTAGATGTAAAATAGACTGACATGATATCTCATTATTCTTGTTTTCACGGTTGAAATTAACATAACAGAGAGCCATGAGCTCCCATGAACTTGAGCATTAGCTGGGATGGAAAATCCATGATTTTACCTTGATGGCATATATAGGATTGGAAGTTATGGGAGATGTAAGGACTGTACTTGATGAATTTCTTAGGAGTTCAATATCCACGGTTTGATTACGAAGAGACACCGTTGCACAGGATAAGACCTAGGGGCTGTTTGATTGATGGACTAAGGATGTGTAAGCTTGCCAAACTTTTATGCTAACTTGACTAAGGTGTGACCAATAAAAAGGGAGCCATGCTTTGGCTAGCGCAACCAAGTTGTGCCATACTTTTTAAAGCCAATGACATGTGGGGGCTTGAATAGGAGAGAACTGAATCTTGCAACAACTATGTATACGAACCACATATGCGTCGAAGTTTGGTCAAATATGAGTGACGTGTGCTGTGGCAAGGTGAGGCAATGTTTCGCTACCAACCAAACAACATTTCCACTTCAATATTTCTAGTTCTAGGTTCTGAACATCAATTACTCGGCCGCTGGCTCCCAAAATGGCATTTTGCAAGCTATATTTTCTAGCAGATATATCAGACGTTATAATTAGAGAGCAATTTTACAAATATTAGCAGCATTACGTGGCCAATCAAGTGACAGGAAGTAGATGGCATTGTTGCCAAACAACCATAGAAAGTTAATACAATAATAACAAGGTGTTTTATTCTGAAATTTAAGAGTATAATTTTCTGATTATGCATGAAAAAACAGTTAATCAACATCACTAACTGCTCGAGAGTGTGAGTAATTTCATGACCCTTAGAGGTATCATATTTTTTAAGACTAAAATTTGGTACATGTCACCATAATTTACACTAAAAAATTTGGTACCCCTCAAGGACCAAAAAAGTTCTTTTAGAATATACATCACAACAGCTGCTTTTTTGCTTACTTTCAGAGAACAACTATGCACATGACCTCTGAAGTCTGAATTTGCAAGAGAGAGAGCTCAAGTCTGCTCATCTCTTCCTCAGACCTCAAAAATCTGAATTTGCAACAGAGATTCTATAAGTGCAAAGTCTGTTCATGGTTGGTGATGACAAGTTCTTATGCTTGAGCCTCGATTGTTAGAAAAATAACAGGATCTCTCAAACTATCTCTCTCAACAATCAACCCAAGACAGTTTTTCTAGGGCACAAATCTTCTCTTCTTTCTCTGGAATATATAGGAGCTAATACATGCTATCTTTCCTATTACAAAGATGGAAAGACTTGGATCATCCCGACCCGGACTCTTACTCATGCACACCGCATATTTTGGAAATAGAACAAGAACCATGGGCCTTCCAACTCCAGGAGATAGATACAACATTCTCCCCCCCTAATCCTGGAGTGGCCCAAGATCGTGGACACCAAGAAGGTGCTGCATTGTCGCCAGCTTCGCCACTGGCAATGCCTTCGTCAAGGGATCGGCTCGCTACTCCTCCGTTCGCACGAACTCGACGACGATCTGCCCTCGCTCGACACACTCTCGAATGAAATGGAACCTGGTGTCGATATGCTTGCTGCGTCCATGGAACACCGGGTTCTTCATCAATGCGATCGCCGATTTGTTGTCGACGAACACCTTCACGGGTCTCGGCTGCTCTTTGTTCAGCTCTGCCAACAAGCTCCTTAGCCACAACGCCTGACATGCCGCCGCCGTTGCCGCCATAAATTCAGCCTCACATGACAACAGTGCCACCGTCCTTTGCTTCTGTGAGCTCCATGCAACCAGAGACTCATTGACATAGAATGCCATGCCGCCCGTGCTCTTCCAATCATCCAGATCACCAGCCAAGTCACTGTCGGTGTAGCTAGTGATCACCTCTGTGCCTCCTCCTTTGCTATACACAAGGCCATAATGAATTGTCCCCTTCAAATACCTGAGAATTTGCTTGACCGCCTTGTGATGCATGACGGTAGGCCGCTCCATGAATCTGCTTGCCACGCTGACTGCAAACGACATGTCTGCCCGCGTGTGGAGCAGGTACCTGAGACAACCGATGATACGGCGGTACTCCGTGGTGTCCACCGGGTGTCCCTCGCCGTCCTTGTGCAGCTGCGTCCTCGGCTCCATTGGAAATTTGGTTGGATTGCACTCACTCATTCCGAATTGCTCCAACACCTTCTTTGCATATGCTGCCTGCTTGATGGTAATGCCGCCATCGCCTTGCTCCACTTCTATGCCGAGGTAGTAGTGCAGCAATCCAAGGTTACTCATCTCGAATTGAGCCATCATCTGCCTCTTGAAGTCAGTGATTGCAGAATGATTGCAGAAGGATCTTGGCCGGTTACAATCAGGTCGTCCACGTACACGCCGACGATGACGCCAGTGCTTGCTGTGCCTCGGGTGTACACTGCCTGCTCCTGAACGCACCTCGAGAAACCGAGCTCCTTCAGGCTCCGGTCAAGGCGCACGTTCCATGCGCGTGGTGCCTGCCGAAGACCATACAAAGCCTTATGTAACTTGTACACAAGGTTTTCCTTCCCCTTCACCTCATATCCTTCTGGCTGTGCAACATATACCTCTTCCTGCAGCTCACCGTTGAGGAACGCCGACTTGACGTCTAGGTGGTGCACCTGCCACCCACGGTTTGCTGCCACAGCGAGAATGACACGCACTGTGTCGAGACGAGCAACTGGTGCAAACACTTCCTCGAAGTCAATTCCTTGACGTTGCACATACCCCTTTGTAACTAGCCGTGCCTTGTGCTTGATCACCTTTCCATCAGAGTTCTTCTTGAGCTTGTAAACCCACTTGAGGCCAATTGCCTTGTGTCCGACCGAAAGCTTTGACAACGACCAAGTCGAATTCTTCTCAATGGATTCAATCTCCTTGCACATTGCATCTTCCCACTCTGGTTGGCCAGCTGCCTCGCGGTAGCACGACGGCTCCTCCGTCTCCATCAGCAATGCTTGCCCATCAGCTTCTTCTTCTTCATCCAGATCAACACGCCGCGCCTCCCTCATGATATCGTCGATGTGTCTGTACCGGACAGGACCATCGTGGGATTCATCTCCGCCCGCTAGGGGAGGAGAAATCCGTGCCGCAGGTGACGCGGCAGTGTCGGGCTCTGGCGTGCCACGCGCCGGTGTTGACGGTGAGGTGGCCGGTGTGGTTGATAATGTCGTATGGGCCGCCGCTCGCAATCTGGTCATGGGCCCCACTGCTACGCCATCAGGCTACGGGATGTCTGCCGCGGCAGCGAAAATTCCTCCCACGGTAGCTTGATTGCCTGCTGCTCCCGCCCTGGTTTCGCGATTGCCTGCCGCGGCACCGCGATGAGTTATTGCGGCAGTGTCTTCGCCTGCCACAGTAGCCACTTCTTCAACAACGAACTCTGAAGTCTGTACTGCTGCTGCACCTGCATTCTAGCTCCACTCCACATTTTCCTCAAATTGTACATCACGACTAACATGTACCTTGTTGCGCCATGGATCAAAGAGTCCTCGACTCCTAGGTACACCATTGGTTGGCTGCGATCATCAAGCTTCTTCAGGTGTGGGGTGGTGATCTTCGCGTGTGCCGTGTAGCCGAACACACGAAGATGACCAAGATGCGGCTTCCTTCCGTTCCAAGCTTCAAACGGAGTGCGGCTGCCCATAGCCTTCATCGGCAGCCGGTTGAGGAGGTAGACAGCGTGCCTCACCGCCTCCCCCCAAAACCTGCCTAGTACGGACATGCTCTTCAACAGGGATCGCGCCATCTCCATCACTGTGTGATTCCTCCTCTCCACCATGCTGTTTTGCTGTGGAGAGTACGGTGCGGTGTACTGCTGATCGATGCCGGCGTCCTCGCATATCCGAGTGAACTCGGCCGAGAGGAATTCTCCCCCCCGATCAGTGCGAAGCATCTTGATCTTGCGTCCGCGTGTGTTTTCCACCAGCACCTTGAACTTTGTGAACGCTGGCAGTGCCTGGTCCTTCGTCTTGAGCATATACACCCACATCCAGCGAGTGCAATCATCCACGAGGAGCATGAAATATTGGTTACCGCCATTTGTCGCCGGTGAGATCGGGCCGCAGAGATCACCGTGAATCAGCTCGAGCGGCTCCTCCGCTCGAAAGTTTGCCGCCGCCGGAACGGATGTCGCGCCTGCTTGGCCACCAGGCAGCCTTGACAGAGTTGTTGTGGATGCACGATCGATGGAATTCCTCCGGCCATCGACTTGTCGACGAGCAGCTTCAGTGCTTGAAAGTTGACATGACCCAGGCGCGCGTGCCACAGCCACGCCGAGTCGTCCAAGCTCGCCAATAAAGACACAGGGTGTGCCAGGGTGAGCTCAATCCTGTAGAGGCGGTTAGAAGTATGCCTCACCTTCATAATCAGTCGCATGGGATTTTTCACAAGCACCTCGAGCTCGTCCTCATCCATGATCACCTTGTGGCCGGTCTCGGTGAATTGCCCGAGACTCACCATGTTGCTGCGCAAGCTAGGGATGAAGTACACCTCCTCGAGCAGCCAATGGTCTCCATTCTTGCAGGCGAAGAGAATCGAGCCCTTCCCCTTGATCTCCACCGATTTGCCGTCGCCGAACCGTACCCTGCCGGTGATGCCCTCGTCCAATTCCCAGAAGTTTTCCTTGTCGCCGGTCATGTGGTTGCTTGCGCCGTTGTCGAGAAACCAGATGGCAGCCGGCGACGTGCCGTGCTCGACTTGGTACCGCTCTGGCCACACGTGGCCGCGGCAGCTCTTCCGAAACTGCAAGGAGTAGTGCCGGCTCGATATCGTCGGCTTGCGTGAGATGTACCTCCTCTTTCTTCTTGGGTGCCTTGCATTGTGAGGCGTAGTGCCCCATCTCCTGGCAATTGAAGTAGCGTATGTGACTCTTGTCACGTCCGCCGCCGCCGGAGCCACCCACTTCGTCGGTGTTGTGCGCCTCACCACGACCGCCCTTGCCACGACCGCGCCCGTGTCCACGACCGCCTCGGCCGCGACTCCCGCCACCCGCAGGAGCTTTGCCCTTCTGGTTTGACGATGAGTCGCCGCCGCTCTTCTTTTGTCGCGCCTCCCACTCGGCCTGAGTGAGGAGCAATTGGCTGCCAATGGTGACGCCGCCGCCGGGTTGACGTTGGCGTGTGCACTCGTCGAACGCCTTCAGCCGTGACAACACCTCCTCGAACAACATCGTGTCGATGTCGCAAAATTGCTCGACCCCGGCGATGACGGGCAAGTACCGGTCCGGCACAGTGTCAAACAATTTTTTCACCATGGCCACGTCATCTAGGGATCCGCCGACGTTGGTGTATCTTACGGACATCGCTGTTAGCCTCCCTGCGTAGTCGTCGAGCGATTCACCATCAACCATCCGCATGGCGTCGAAGTCACTCTTCAGCGCCCGGAGCCATGCGTTTTTGACTCGATCAGCCCCGACGAACCTCGTCTTCAGGGCCTCCCAGATCTCCTTCGAGAACGTCTTCTTCGCAACTTGCATAAGGATGTCCTCGGGGAGTGCTTGGAGTAGGTGTGCCTTGGCCTTCCTGTCAAGCTTGATGTCGATAGCGTCGTCGTCTGGCTGTACTGCCGCCCAGATGCCTTGATCCTCCATGATGGCCTGGACGCGGATGAACCAGCTGGTGTAGTTTGCCGCCGTCAACTGTGGGTACTGGTACGAACTCGTGCCACTGCCACCACCGCCGCTACCACCGCCTCCTCCTACCACTGGGATCAACGACATCTCCGACTGAACCTAGAGATATTTGTGGCTCTGATACCAATTGTTGGAAAAATAATAGGATCTCTCAAACTATCTCTCTCAACAATCAACTCAAGACAAAGTTTTTCTGGGGCACAAATCTTCTCTTCGTTCTTTGGAATATATAGGAGCTAATATATGCTATCTTTCCTATTACAAAGATGGAAAGACTTGGATCATCCCGACCCGGACTCTTACTCATGTATACCGCATGTTTTGGAAATAGAATAGAAACCGTGGGCCTTCCAACTCCAGGAGATAGATACAACATCGATATATCAGGCAAATGCAAAATGGACGGGAGAGGCTTGATGTCTCACTACCCACATTTTCATGGTTGAAATAGAGCCATGAGCTCCATGAACATGAGCACCTGTGAAGGAAATTCCATGATTTTACTTAGAGAACATATATAGGATTGGAAGTTATCAGGAATGCGAGGATTGCAATTTGATAAGTTGCTTCGGAATCTGGTTACGGGTGCCAGTCCGCGCGGGACGATACAAATGTTTCACAACAGTTTTTGAGGATTCTGGATACAAATTACAGCGATAGATGCACAATGGATTTGTCAATTATCATTGATTTGCTTATATGCAATTAATGCTTAATCGTCACTACTGACGCAAACAAGAGATGCCAAGCGATGTTTTTTTGCTGGCTTTTGGTTGCTTTCCATCATAGAAGACACTGTCGTCATGATGCAAAGAAAAACAAGTAGCTGTAAATTAAGCAATTGCTAAATTTATTTATTCAAAAAGTTTTTAAACTAATTTACCTTGATTCCGTTGTGATTGATTTTTGCATCGATATATAGGAGAAATATGTGGAGACTTGTTTCAATCTTAACAAAGTTGGACTGCACATCTTTTGTTTCAAGTAACTAGAAAAATGCCCGTGCATTGCTACGGGAAAAAAAATAAAATTATAATAAAGTATGCAGTTGTTTAAGACAGAATTTATTTATATACAGAATTTCTAACAGATGCTATAGGATCCGACCATCATCTCTGTAGACGTCGTTTACTGAATAAAACAACCACACTGCATGATCTGAATTTTGGACCAAAACCATACGCATTGTTTTTGTAAAAGAATAATAGTCCACTAAATTCAATGGAGTCAGGCCACAGGCTGGAGCATTCCTAAGGGCACTTCTTCTAGTTTAGCCCTTCTATTTTCTCAATTACTAGTTTTTTTAAAATCTTTTGCTGCAGGAACCACAGATGAAAAAAATAATCACATATACACCATCTTGTCCCAGTTCTCAGTCTCTCCACATTATATTGTTTTTTCCACTTAACTTTCCTTTCTTCTTTTGCTTCACCGACGGAAGACAGAGTCAGACACTACCTTTTCTCTTTCTTCCCACCGACGCGATGAAACTGTGGGTGGTGGTGGCTGCTCTTCATTGGTGACAGCGTGGATCGCGGTGGCACGAGGCAGATCGGGGCGGTGGGCTCTCTAGCAATGGCACGGATTGGGGGCAGCGGCGTGAATCCGGACAATGGGCCGATAGTGTAACGCCTTGAATTTTCAGGCCGTTAAAAACCTATTTTAATAAAAACCCTAAATTCACAAATTTTGGCTCTTTGTGTGTGATTAAGGACTAAGTGCCGTAGATCTTAGTTAAACCTTCCTTTGAGCTCCCAAATTTTCGATTCCAATTTCCCTCCAAAAACCCTAAGACTTGAATTTTGAGATTTGAAGGCCTCTCTCTGAACCTATCTAAACTTCCTCAAATAATTCAATGTCAAAATCCTTCGTAAATCCCCAAACAAAATTCCTTTCCAAATCTAAATATCAAGACTCGGATTTTGTAATTTGAGTTTCCCTCCAAAACCTTTCATTTGAAAATTCCCCTATTTTGGATCTCTCTCAAAGTTCAAAATTCCAAATAAAAAACCCTCCTGAAAAATCCTAAAAATTCCTCTAAATCCAAGTCCCTGCTTCAAAATTCAAACTCCCTTGGAAATCCTTTCCTTTTTCCTCCCTAAAAATCCCCCAAATTTTCCCCGAGTCAGCATCCCAAATTTAAAATCAAGATTCTAGTCCGATGCCTCCCTAAAACCCTCCCTAAATCTCCTCAAAAATTCCGAACTCATTTCAATTATATGTGTGTGTGTGTATCAAAGTCCTAATTGAAAGTCCCTTGTTTGAACTCATGAGAATATTGCAAACTCAAGCATCAAATTTCATATTCAAATGCCCCTCCAAATATTCAATTGTCTCTCTGAAAATCCCTGGGAGAAATGGGAAATTTTATTGTTCAAAAGGGCCGAACTCCTTTCTCTCCCTCAGTCTCTCCTTTCTTTTCTCTTTTCTCTCCTCCTTGTGGCCCAAAAAAGCCGGCCTAGCCGCTCGGCCTCTCTCTCTCTCCCCGCGCTCAGCCGCCCACGCCAGCCTACATGTGGCCCAGCTCACCTCGCCCACTCGCGCGCGCGCCCGCCACTCACCCAGGCCCACCCGTCAGCCTCTTCGGCCGAGAGCCAGCGGACGCCATATCCCTGACGCGGGGCCCTGCATGTTGGATCCATCTCCCCCCTCCACTCCTACCCGCACGAGCACCACTTGCTTGGTCAAACGCCCCAAAGAAACCCCTCTCTTCAATGTCGTGAGCGTGCACGTCTTCTCCCGCGCCGACATCACCCACCGTTGTGCAGTCCTCCACCGCCCTTCCCACGTGCCTCTGCCACCTCGGGACGCTGCCAATGTGCCCTGCCAGCCACCCCACTGCACCAAGCTCCGTGCCACCGCCATGGCCGCCGCCTCGAGCTCTGTGCACCACCTCTCTCCCTTGTCGCTTAGCCCTTGCCCGCGCCTATAAAGCTTGGCCTCCCCTCCACACTCCTCCGCCACAGCCGTGCCTCCTGGCCTCGCTTGAATCCCGCCGCACCGAACCGAGCACGAGCTTTGTACAGCCGCCACCGAAATCTTTTCCCATCGGTGAGCTCACTCTCCTATTTTCCTCCTCTCCCCTAAACCAGCCACCATAGCCTCACTCGAGCCCCACCGCCGAGTGCTTTAGTGCATCACTCCCCCACAGCTGACGCCTGCATTTCATAGCCACCGCACCCCATTCTCCCTCTCGCTGCCCTCGGCCTCGCGTTGCTAGCCACCACCACTCACCCCGAACCAAATCCGAGCCATTCACCAAGTTTGTCACCCCCTCCTCCCATTTCTATACGCCGCTGCCGCCAGCTTGCCACTGCTCGCCGGTGCCGCTCAGGTGCCATCGGCCGTTGATCCCCCCCGGCCGCTCTCTCTCTCTCTCTCTTGTCCTTCTCTGACGGCTGGCCCCCGCCTCCTTCCCAAGCCGTCCGGCTGACATGGTGAGGCAATGTTTGGCTACCAACCAAACAACATTTTTCCACTTTCCATTTTTATAGTTACCTGACCATCAATTACTCACGGCGTCGGCTCCCAAAACTAGCATTTGCAACTATATTTTCTAGCAAGATATATCAGATGTTATAATTGAAAGCCCGTTGATGTCGCCTAGAGGAGAGGGGGGGGGTGAATAGGCGTTCCTGAAAAATTTTCAAAAGGCAGGTAAAAGTCTGTAGGAACCTTCGACCCAAATGGTAGGAAGCTCCAAACCAGCTCTCTCGGCTGGTCGAAAGCTACGCCGACCTGAAACACCAGAGGTTCCAACCCTGTGGTACTAACTCTAACAAGACACTTTAAAAAGGAATAAATTGACAGAGGGCAAGTCTAGTGCAAACAATTGTGCACAGAAAAAGATACAGGCAATTGACAGAGATGAAAATAACACAATAAATGGACAAGCACAAGGGAGACACAAATATTTTTTTCCAAAATTCGGATCACAAAGATCCTACGTCTCCGTTGAGGAGCTCCGGAGAGCCGGGTCTTGATTGACCCCTTGCCTCACCAAGCGACTACGAAGATCAACTTGTATTCACTCGAATTTACCTCTTTTCCTTACGGAGGCAAGGTTGACCTTCACAAACTTTCTCGGGACAATCCATAACTTGAGGAAGCTCGCAAGTGATGCCTAACCGTCTAGGAGGTTTCCCTCCAAGAGAAATAAGCTCCAAATAGCTGATTCGTGTCCATCCTCAAGTACACAAGATCCTCCTAGCCTTTTCTCAAGAAAAATTTACTCAAAACCCTACTAGATCCTCACAAGAATTACAAAGTGGCACTAAAACTAGTTGAGGAGAGCTCAAATGATCTTAGAAAAGCTAGAGACAGTGGAATAGAAGTGAATGACAACCAACGGCTATGAAACAAGATTTGGGCTTTATAGGTATTGGCATAGCGTCATTTTAGCCGTTACTCACATATTTGCCGGAGTTTTGATCCAGGGTAGGAACTCCGCCAACACTTAGCCGCTGGTTGAAAAGGTTGGTTGGAGCCTCCCACCGACACCTAAAACTACCCCAACCCCAAGGTGTAAGTGTTGTGTCAAAGTGATATACTCTCAGCTATTTGGATCTTAAGCACTTGAGTGGTCTTGGAATACTGTTTGCAACCCCTCTTGATAGTACGGCTTTCCTATGACTCAAAAGAAATTTCAAAAGAAATTAAAATAAACTCTGAGTCATTTTGCCGTTTTGTGTCATGTTTTTGTGGGGGTCTTCATGCACCACACCAAGCAACCTGGGACCAATCTCTGTACATTTCTCGATAAACTCATTAGTCCCTTAACCGTTTGTCAAAATCCACTAAAACCCACTTAGGGGGCTAGATGCACTTTCAATAATTAGAGAGCAATTTTACAAACATCGGCAGCATTACACACTACCACAGAACATATCATTTGACCGCCACATTAGTGCCGGGTACTCCAAAAACCTGGCACTGATGTATGGTTTCCCACCCCCCGCCTCGCCCGCGTCCCCCACAAAAATACCCGGCACTGATGACCACTCATCAGTGCCAGTCGGGACCACGAACTGGCACTGATGAGTGGTCACACTATCAGTGCCGGTTCGGCCCTCCACCGACACTAGTACTTCTCAAATCAGGCTGATGGAGCCGTGGGCAGCACGGTTTGGGCGGGAAAATTATCAATGCCGTTGTAACTATTAAATCAGCACTGATAGTGTATCATCAGTGCCGATAGTGCGTTCAAACAGCACTTATAATACCCATGTAAATATTCTATTCATCCCAGCTCCCCTGCATAGCAGAACATGCCTGTTCTACTCATCTAGCTCGAAGGAAGGGGGGGGGGGGTGAAATTTTGTCATTTTTTTTGAATCCTTGTATTTTGAAAAGCTCTTTTTTGCTTATTGGAAGCTCGAGAGTAATTAAGTACAATTTCCGCACTCTTACTCCTCTATATATATATGATTGCTTTGCAATTAATTAATTAATTAGTGTGATTGTGTGAAAAATTTTGATGTGTGTTTATTTATAATTGCAATGTTGTCAAATGTTTATTCACTTTATTTCTTATGCCCCGTAATTAATTACACACCTCGAGCAATATTGTTTGAAAAATAATGGGCTTAATTTTTTGTCCTTTGTGTGCGTTATAATAATTGCAATTAATGTTGTCAAATATTAGATTATTTATTATCAAGATATTTGCAATTTATATAATTTTTATGAAATTGTATAGATGGTTCGTCGGTGGATGTATAATTCGAAATGCAGCTCCGTAAGAGTATATTAATGGCAGTAGCTACATTTCTGAGCACGACGAGGAATTCAGGGTGTAAGAGAAAATGCCGATTTTTAATACTATGCCGTGTATTGATTGCAAGAATGGGAGAGGTCTTTCTATGCAAGAAATTCATGAAGATTTGATGACACGTGGTTTCATGCCTGGCTATACCTGTTGGAGCAAACATGGAGAAATCAATGTATGTTTTCGATGTCGTATCGATTCGGCAAGCCCATTTCGCGGTGCTGCAACAATCGGTAGTAGTGTCCCTGTATTTCGACATTCACTTGAACATGCTGCGAAGACAAAATCATGTAAGGTCAGAAGCATGGATCTTGAAGCAACATAGGCTTCATTTCAGTGATTGGTTGAAGGTGCATATCATTAATATGTGCACAGACAATGAGCAGCTAAGTTATTTGGCTCAGGGACCATCTAACACAATCTTGACATTTGAATCATATGTTATTAACGGGTTTACTTTCTATACGAAGATGCAAGATGCGGAGAGTACAAACCAGAATAGTGCTGTCCGCATTGATGCCTACAACAGTGACGGCCACAAGGATACATACTATGGAGTCATAAATGATATATGACAGCTCGACTATGGCGTTCTTAAGTTCCCTTTATTTAGGTGCCAATGGGTCAATATTAATTGAGGCATAAAGATTGAAAAAGATGGAGCGACTACCATAGAGCTAAAGCAAGTCAGATACAATGATGAGCCATTCGTACTCGCCAATGACGTAACACAAGTCCTCCATGTGACTGATCAATCAGCCTAGTGACACCACGTGGTTCTTCAAGGAAAAAGAAAAATCATCGGAGTTGACAATGTTGTTAGTGAAGAAGACTACACTTAGGACTTTGAGCTACCTCCCTTCCTAGTCAACGTCAACACTCAGGATTACACTCAGCTATAGATCTTGCAGTAGGGGCAAGGATACAGAGACGCGTCTTCTGCGGGAATCAATAACTGCTGAGGTCTCATCAGAGCTCCAGGCAACAATGGATCAACAGGTTGAAACTAGGCTGCAGGAACACACAGCAAGGTTGGCGGCATAGTTTGAAGAAAGGTTGCAAACTGCACTAACTCAAATGCAATCAGGTGGGATAGTAATGCTTAGCCCAGCTGAAGCGAGCCCGGCCGGTCATAAGAAGAGCAGCTGTGTATCTACTGAGCACCAAGTATAGTGCAACACAACATATACCGTGGACGAGATAACGAGACCAACTTCATGCAAGCTCCACATACCATGGAAGCACTTCTGCAAAGAGGTGGTTGAGGGCACGGCATACCCATGCGAGAGCATGTAGGTGTTACACGGATTTCCACTTCTAGATGGGTATGCCAGGGTCGATGTCAAGATTGTGAAGCCCCAACATGAGAATGTAAAGATAGAGATTCCACCGAAAGACGATGTAACAACTCTGGGGCAGGCGGTACATAATCGGATCACATGGCCGAAGCGATACATTGTTCTAGACGATGACGAGGTTCTATCTTCTCCACCTCATCCAGGACGCATGTCGTCAGCAGAGGAACTGTGCCAGGAGAATCTTACACTGCCACCTCAACCGACAAACAAAAAGAGGGCTCATGGTGCTACTTCTAACAAGTCAACGCGATCGATGAAATCAACATCTTCGCAGAAGAATAAACCGCTTTGCGAGCCAACTCCGACGGGTTCTAAGGAGATGAGCGGTAGTATCATGTCACTCCTCTGTCCTATAGAAAAGGAGAAGAAAGAACCCGTGGATTCTCAGATCTAGCAATTCTTTATTGCCATGGTGAAGAGATAAGGCACTCCAAAGCCGTTGCCATCAGATTATGAAGGAATTGTGGGAAAGAAGCACCTGAAGTAGGAATCTATCAAAAATTTCAAGGCAGGTCATGCGTTAGAATGCCCAAGGAAAGACCCTGAAGCCCCCTTGGAACCACTTGATATCAATATAAATTTGGATATCCATTGGTCGATCCAAACCAACTCTCCGGCCTACAGACCCAGATGAGGAGATTACGTCACTGGTATATGGAGGAGTTGCAAAAGGGAAACAACATTCTCGGTGCGTACTATACTGATGATGATTTCCGCCACGGCAAAGGGGTGGTGTGGGTGGGGTTCAGAAACCTATTCTAGTTTTACCAGCAGGACACTCTCGACATCAGTATAATGTAGCTCTGGGTCTTGTAAGTACTATTATAGTCACGTAGAGAACAAAGTAATATGAATTCGTATTTGGTTTCCCTCGATTGCACGTCTAACATCATTTCCTTTTATAGAAGGTGCAAGATGAAAGCCATGAGTAACAAGCTCCTAATCGGTTTTATCGACCCTGCATGTGTGAACAAAACGTATGTGGTCAATAACTTTGTGAATGTTGTGGACTACTTAGCGAGGATGTTGGCATTGCAGAAGTCTAAATCTGACACAGTTCTCCTGCCAAATTGTGCCAAGTACATGTCTCTATATCCATTTAGTGTATTTACTATTATTCTATAAGTGAACTTCATACTAAATTTAGACTAAATACCCATCTAATTAAGTACATATGTGTGCAGTTTTCATTGGATACTTCTTGTCATCCATATGCGTACTGACCACATCACTGTCATGGATTCCCGTTGGAAAGCACAATCATAATTTCAGGAGGTCATTGATGCCCTAAATATGGCGTTAGGACACTACAACAGGTTAAGTAAAAAGAAAGAATTTAGTGTCAGGGTTGGATTTCCATGCCTCATACAATCACCAGGGAACAACCGTTGTGGATTTTATGTGATGCGCTACATGATGTACTTTTCTGATGATATGTTATTTATGGATGAAGAAGAGGTATATATCTCCTATAGCCACACATATATTGTATAACTGTATTAATATATTCAAAATTTTTCCTGATATGTTAAGTGTTTCGCATGAAGAGAGATCATACAGATACAAGTGCCTTAACGGATCTTCAGATCTGGGGCCTTCAAGACGAACTCGTTGGCTTCATCGTTAGGGAAGTCATCAACCCAAAAGATGTACACAATTTGTCCAGGTAGTGTCATTCAGCGAGTGAACAAGAAGCGCCACCACCATATGAAGATATCGATTTATCGAGTCGTTCAGCGATGAAGTTGTTTTGGCTTGTTGTAACTATAACATCAAAGATGATATGTAATGTGACAATTTCTTTTATCCGATGTTTGAATAATGACTGCATGCAATGTATAACTAACTAGTGACCTAATAATACTGCCATGTATAATTAATTTAATGATGTGTATTAACTTTGATACGTACAAAACGATCAACTACTATGTGCATTTCTTTCGTTCTAGGCAAAACAAAAATTTGAATATTATTTGCATTTTTTTATCAAGACCATGCCATCAGTTCCGGATATTAGTAATAACCAGCATTGATGTCCTTATGCCATCAGTGCTGGGTATTACTAATACTCGGCACTAATAACCTCGCGCAGGTAGCCTCCTGCGCCCTCGCGCGGCAATATCAGTGTTGGGTATTTACCCGAGATTGATGAGGATGGCTCATCAGTACCAGGATTCTAGTGCCGGGCCTATACCAAACATTGATGGCCGTTATAGCCAGGTACTGATGTGCTTCCCTGTGGTAGTGATATGGCCAATCAAGTGACAGGAAGTAGATGACATCATTGCCAAACAACCATAGAAAGTTAGTACAATAACAAACATGGTCTTTTATTCCGATTATGCATAAAAAATAGTTAATCAACATCACTAGCTGCTTATGACATGTATGAACTTCTCTCTCCCTCTTTTTGTGACAAACATGTATGAATTTGATCGTTAAGCTTTACACTGGCCATAGCAGCATCTGTGGCCTCAAGGAGGGTAAGAGGGTCTAGTTCGCTTGTATCAGGGTAGCATCCAGCGACCATAGGATGAACTGCACTGGCCGGCAACTCCTAATGCCTCCTAGGCCAACAACCATGCATAGCAAAGCAACCCGCTGCATGGCTGAATCAGCAGCCTGTTCTGCCTCTATGCATGTAGTGTGGTTCATCTCTCTCAGCCTATAGAATTTCTTGCTAATCTTTGATTTATAGATCATTCCATTGGATGCAATTATTTCAACTCTGTCATCACAGTTCAATGCACAATGTGGCACCTATCACTTGTATGAGCCAATCACTCCAATGTGCAAACAAGAAAATACTAATGCCTATCCTTTTAGTACCTTAATTCATAACTGCTCAATCCAAATCCAGTCGAGCTATAGAAAGACGAGACAAAATTAACCTTCCTGACAACACTTAACAATTTTATCATGCATTAGATGGGAGTGCATTATATGTGAATATAAGATCCCCTGCAATAATTGTAAAACCAAGGCTACATATCAGTTTTATTAGTCAAATGTTGATCTTATGTCAAAGCCTTTGGAACCAGCTACATAATCAAGCAGCAGGCACTACAAGGGAACATGTCATTTGTAATGGGTTGCAACCCACATCTGTGACAGGTGAGAGCCTGATCACTAATGAGAAAATCTCATCTTTAATGTGTGAACACCCAACACTAGTAAACACATCTGTGATGGGTGTTGTCTGTAACCTATCACAGATGTGGTCGCCCCCACGGCTGGTAGGTTAGCACAACCCGTCAAAGATGATCAAGTCATCGATGACGGGTGTAGTTACCACCTGTCAAAGATGACAGTCAGTGACAGGTTGTGTTGTGCACCCGTCATAGATGATAGTCATCTTTGACGGGTTTTAATTATCACCCGCTAATGATGGTTTTTCACGAAAAATAAATAAATCTATTTTATTGGCTAGCCTTAAGTAATTGCTTGCCACGCCCTTGGAAAAAATGGTAGATTGCAGACATATAGAATGCACATATATAACATCCTAGACATTCACATAGTCATACATTCACATATACACCCCTTCACATAATCGCATCATCACATACATCCACAAATTGAGTGTTCATGACACAATATATCACTAGTGGAATAAATAGACGAAATTATCAAACCTTGAAAAGCGACGCCTTGAATAGACAAAGCCGACACATCTTGTGAAGTTACTTAAAATTTGAAAGAAGTAATGGTTAGTGCATATCTTAAAAAGGAAGTTATATGCATACATCCACAATTGCATATACATCTCACACCAGTCATACACTTCATAGAATCACATATATATATGTCACATATATCCATAAACTGAAAGCACACGGAGCAGAGTAAACTTTCAGCACAAGTGAATAAAATTAAGTTACAAAGATGGCAGGTTCAAACAAAGTGATAATTTAATCCTTTTTTTAAGATGGAAGCGTACTTTTGGATTTATAACTTTGGCTAACAAAAAGACGGCTATTTCCCCTCGAATTATGGGAAGGTTGATCTTGGTAGTTGTCTAATCCTTTTTCTGTTGGATAAGAGTATAGTTAACATTTTATGTGAAATGATGTAGGCAGTTTCTAAAGGTGGTGTTTTAAGGGGGGGGGGGGGGGCAAATCTCAGGATCAAATCATGTCACCTATTTCATTAAGGTCATGGAAACCGCACATTTCGCCGATTTGTTGAGCACACTTGAAATCGTACTTATGAAAGAGAGACTCCTTATTTTCTTGATGACACCCATGATTTCTAACATATGGTTCTCACGCTCTGTCTATTGCAGCTACAAGAGGTGTGAAATCATATTCGTGGGCTCGGCTGGAGTTGATGTAGTAAACAATGTTCCATTTGAGTACTATGACCACGAGAATTCAATGGCGCTGGTATAATGAAACAACTAGTCGCGGCTATAGTTATATGAATATAAGAATATAGTTAGTAGCTTGAGGTCTTTACTTTTGATTGTGCGCTAACATTTGACAATCCTTGTCTTGGTGGGCCCACAAGCACCTTTCGATGTATTGGATGACATCATATAGTTTGGTATTCAGTTAGAGCTTGTTGATCATAGTTGGATATAGAAAACCAACCCGGCTACCTATCCTGCAGGATTCTAACCAATAAGCCTTGCAAAGATTACAATTTAGTTTAGAACATATTTATGATGAATCTTATTATAGTATAGTTGAGGGCACTTACAAAGAGTAGCATTTTAGCAATCCTATGTCTGGTTGTTTCAGCCTAAATAGGTCAAAGAGATTGATGAAGCCCACAACGAGTAGAGTTGATGTCGACAGAAATGGCTCGCACCCATGTTGGCCAAGGAAGGATATGTCCCTTTGAAATCTGTTGACATTGGTCAACCCCAAGTACCAAGCGTGCAATTGTTTGCAAGCAACACCCATGTGTTGTAGTTCATTATCATGAACTAAGGCATGCCTAGTATGAAGGTATTGAGATCTAGTCTCTTAGCCACTGGCGGTTTTTCCTTTGCTTTTCCCTTTTCCCTCCCACGAAGGGAATAATATAATGAAGAAGAGTGAGAATAGTTGTGAATCAATGAGTTGATCACTAAAAAGAAGAAAAGGGAATAATATACCTCTCTTGTGGGTCATCGAAGAAGAAGATATGGCCTTGGTGTTCGTCTTGATTGGAGGTAAATCTTCTAGTATATCATCGAAGTCCATAGGCCCAGCACCAAATTGTGGTTCTGTGAATGCATGATCAGGAGGTGCTGGTAGAGCTGAAGCATCCGGAAGAGGCAAAGGAGCTTGGTGGGCTAGACGAGTTGACTGAGTTTTCATCTTGATGAGAATGTCCGACTTGGGCCATTGTATAAATGTCCCACGTGCAGCCCTTAATGTCGTAATCTCGTCGTTAGGCGGGATATCTAGGGGATAATGGGGCCAATTATCCCTCACTATGTCAACTTGGACCCTCGATGCCCAGCCACTAAGTCAGCGCCATGCACTATGGTTGTAACAGTTGATTTGAAAGTTAGGTCCTCGGCGGCATTAGAGCAGAACGTTGGCATGACCCTTACTCGTAGGATGCATTCAGTGATATCCTGCATGCATGGGTGTTTATAAAGACACAAGTCGATTGATTATGCTGATCTATATTTGTCTTACCTCAGTGATGTGGTCGATTGCACTAGGTATAGAGTTTTGTGGTTGTTCTGCCCCCATGGACGAACATCTACTTGGTCGGCCTGTGGGGCTCACTTTCACTGGAGCTACGAGATATGGTTCACGAGGTGCGGTAGTTCACTGTTGATGAATCCTTAGCCTTAACCTTTCTACCTCTTGGTTAAACCGTGTGTTAAACTCTTGCGTGGGCTCTGACGTGCCTCTTTATGCACCTTGGATATTTTACGCTTCTTGTACTGGGCATTGTACTGAGCCAAGCTCACCTTCCAAGGTATGATTGCACCAATTCCTCTAGTCCTACCTGGGTCTTCGGGGTTTCCCAGTGCCTTTTTGACTCGACTTCGCTTTGCAAAGATCGTTTAGCAATCAGCTCGAGCTACAATTTAATGCTAACATGTTAGACATATATGTGTCGAACGATATAATTAGGAGATTGTAAAGGGATTAGATTGAAAACTCACGAGGAGCCGATACACTTCCGCATTAACTTCTTTTGGGAAAATGACTGTTCCGTCAGGCTGTACCTTCCCTCGAGCTCGTGCCTAGTTCCTGGCTTGTACCTCAGGGATATCATTAAATGGGGGAAGGGGTATTAGCTTGTTTGGCAGCTTCATCCTCCATAGCCCATTTATTAGCCTTCCCGAGATAACCACCCATGCCGAGTCAGTGTGGGTGCTCGTTCCTGACCTAGAGTTGCCTATGTGCATCACTAGTTGCATGAAACTCCGGTGTGCTTTTCAAAGCCACAAATTCTTTTCAGGTATCTTCAATGATCTGTGGCCACTCTGCCATTGGAGTCACATTTGTTGGGTTCTGGATATACTCGTTCACAAGCTTCAACATGAAAATTTTCCATGCTAAACACATCTTTTGTAATGCCCGATGCTTAATGCCATCTTCCACTTTCGGTGGGAAGTAACTTTTCATTTTGCTTAGCCCAAGCCAACTCTTTCTCACTGTTAGGAACAGAGTTGAAGTCCCTGTGGGATATTCCAATGTGTTCTCTTGTGACAACTCCACAAGAGTTTGCGAACCTTGGTACAATGCTTCTAGGTACAATAGGTCTTCTAGTGTCGTCTACTTGTGTGATGGTTAACTTCGAATCTGGAAGCTTGTTGCGTGTTCTAGTGTTTGGACTTGATGTTGTTCCGCTTGTACCAGCCAATGGGGTTGAAGGATTATCAGATATTTCTGCTAATACACTAAATTTAGATCCAATTTACGAAAATAAATAAAAAGATTTCATGTAAATTCAAAATGCTCTCAGACGTTGGGCTGTAGGGGTTGCTAGAGATTTAATTTCTTACATCCACCATATCGAGACTTAGGAACAATTCACAGATTAACTAGACAAAATTAAAAATTTTTGGCCTTAGACACTAAATTATAAAACTACATCTCATCAAGCAGTGATCGTACGCAAGCAACGCAAGCAAGAAGGCCCCGGAGAGGAGGTGGCCGTAGCGGCTCGGGGAGGAGGTGGCTGCGCTATTGCCAGGGCCTCCTACTTGCGCTGTTAGCACAGGACGCTAGGGATCGAGCAATATGGTGGGAGGTGTCAATTTCTTATTGAATGTAATCTCTAAGGCCATATTAACAATTTTGTCTAGTGTAATCTCAATAGGCCCAAATTTCTCATCGAGCTGTAGCAAAAAATATTTAGCTCAATTTCCTAAACAATTTTGCATCACAATTCATCATAAACAAATTTTCATCACATTCAAAAGACACATATTTTGCATCAAATTCCATAAACAATTCCTAAACAATTTGACGGTAATTGAAAATGCTCTGAGATGTTGGGCTGTAGGGGTTGCTAGAGATTTAATCTCTTACATCCACCATGCCTGGACTTAGGATCAATTCACAAATTAACTAGACAAAATCGAAAAGTTTTGGCCTTGGATACTAAATTGTAGAACAACATCTCAGCAAGTAGGGGTCGTATGCAAGCAGTGCAAGCAGCAGGGGCCTGGATTGCTTTGTTGCCGGTGAAGGTAAGGGCGATAGTGTTCCAGGCCACCCTGCTTGCGCTATTTGCGCATGACAGTAGGGATCGAGCAATATGGTGGGAGGTGTCAATTTCTTACTGAATTTAATCTCCAAGGTCAGATTTACAATTTTGTCTAGTGTAATCTCAATATGCCCAAATTTCTCATCGAGCTCTAGCAAATTGTATAACAATTCCAAAACAATTTTGTTCCTATAACAATTTCTAAACAATTTTGCATCAAAATTTCAAAGCAAGATTAAACAATTTTGCATCCAAATTCATATAAAAATTCCTAAACAATTTTGCATGAAAATTCCTTAACAAGATTAAACAATTTTGCATCCAAATTCCTATAACAATTCCTAAATAATTTTGCATCAACATTGCTAAACAAATCCAGGACAATTTTGCATCCAAAGTCATATAACAATTTTGCATCTAGGAGTTCTTACCCATGGGCTTGGGGAGGAGGCGGCCGCGCTAGGGCTCGGGGAGGAGGCAGCGATGGCGGTGCCATGCCTCAGGGAGGACGTTGCCGGGCTCGGGTGGAAGTGGCGGAGGCGGCGCTCGGGGTCGGGGAGGAGGTGGCCACACCGTGCTCTGGGAGGACACGGCGGTGGCGGTGCTCGGGCTTGTGGAGCGGCGGTGGCGGTGCCGTGCCTCGGGGAGGAGGTGGCTAGGCTCTGGGAGGAAGCGGCGGTGGCGGCGCTCAGGCTCTGGGACGAGGTGGCAGTGCTCGAGGAGAAGACGGCGCTTGGGCTCAGGGAGTAGGCAGCGGTGGCAGCACTCAGGATTGAGGTCACTTAGATCTAGGGTTACCCCTCCAGATGGTATAAGGCCGGTGAACATCAGCTGTGGCGGGTGTAAAGTTATGGCCTATCACAGATGAGTCACCTGTGTCGGGTGGAATATCTAAAACCATCACAGAAGTCCTCACCTGTGATGGGTTGTCGTCAGGGCCTGTCACGAAAGTCCTCACCTATGATGGGTTTTAGTCAGGGCCTGTCACAGATGACATATCTGCGACAAGTTCTCATTATAACCCATCATAGATATGGTTGAACAAAATCAATGTTTTGCTATTCCATTCTTCAATACAAATATCTTCTTATTTTTTAAATACAGAGCCCACTTAAAATTTGTTGTATACAATATATATATATAATGAGAGAGATAGTTGAATGGTCCAACATTTTACAATACTACGATTACATATATAGTCCTTCGTCATGATCCGCTCTGAGTACACGTTGTTCTTCTCCGATTGCTCTTCCTCTAGTGGTATTTCTTAGCCTATAGAGGCATACTGATTGTGGTCGTCCTCATCGAGAACGTTTTCAACCCCAACAGTTCTTGTTTTACCTTCTCGAATGACATGAAACTTTTTATTTGCTAGGTTGATCTTGTAGAATACTTGGACAACTTGCTTTGCAAGGACAAATGGCTCATTCTTGTATCTGATCTTGCTAAAGTCGATAAGTGTGGAACCCTCTGTATTGACCTTTACTCCTCCATGAAGGTTGACCCATCTGTAATGAAACAACGGCACTTTGAACTTCACATAACTTAGCTCTCAGATTTCCTCTACGCGGCTGTAATAGGACCTATGTCTAAGTTGATCTTGAAATGCATCTATACGGATCCTGCTGTTTTGCACGGTGTTTTTGTTGTCTTGCTTGGTAGTGTAGAAGTTGTAGCCATTGATGTTATATCCTTGCCATGTATTAACATTCCATAAAAGACCATGTGCCAATCATTTCAGTGTTTCACTTGTGATGCTGTGAGTGTTGACAATACATTTTTTGAACCATTCATTGAAACTCTTCTATGTTCTTTCGTTATCTAGTTGTTGGTCATATGTTGTAGCATAGTGAAATGAGCGTGGTCATATGTATCGCGATCAAGCTTGATAGTTGTCCTTCCTATGGTGCCAACACCTGCAAGCTTGTCCTCATGGCAGGACTAAGGAACTCTGATCGAAGAGGTCTCTGATATGTAGTCAACACAAAATTCAATGACCACTTCAGTCATGTATCCTTCAACAATGCTCCCCTTCGGCCGGGATCTATTCCGTATGTACGCCTTTAGAATTTCTACCTTTCAAATGGGACATCTATCTCATGAATGGAGGACCACATACTTTAGTTTGCTTCACAAGATGTACAATGAGGTGAACTATGATATCAAAGAACGAAGGGGGAAAGTACATCTCGAGATGACAAAGAGTTTGCACGACTTCTTTCTTGAGGCCATCTAGCACTTCTGGGTCAATGGTCTTTTGGCCGATGGCATTGAAGAAGAAACACAAACGCATTATCATGTGACGGACTCTAATTGGCATAATATTTTGAATAGCAACTGGTAGAAATTGTGTAATCATGACATGACAATCATGTGACTTCATGCCAACTAGTTTGAGGTCATCCATCGAAACAAACTTACTGATCCTTGATGAGTAGCCAATTGGAACTTTGATACCGTGGAGACATGCTAATGTACCCTTTTACTCCTTTAAGAGAGTGTAGCAAGGAGGGGGAGATATACTCTTTTTGTTTCTAAATTTACTGTTGGTGCTAGTTCACTCCGTATATTCATATCTTCCAAATCTTGCTGTGCATTGAGTCTATCTTTTGTCTTGCCTGGTATATTCAACAGTAATCCGATAATACTATCACAAACATTTTTCTCAATAAGCATCAAGTCAATGTCTTTCCGGCATGGTAGTTGTGAAAATATAGATTTCTTCTTTCACATGCTTTTCTCTTTTGTTGTACATGCTTTTTTTTTTTGTCTTTTTGAAAATATTTTTGATGTCCTTCACCATGTCAAGCACCTCTATTACTATTAAATTTGGAGAAGCAAAAACCTGTTCACTCTTACCATTGAAGGTTTCTTCATACTCCAGTATGGGTGAAGGCGCAGAAGGAATCTCCTGTGGCCTATGTAAACCATCTTGCGCGAGTTCTTCAGCCACTTACTACGTGTTTCTTCCATACACTCTGAATAAGCCTTCTTTACTTTCACTGTTTGACTAGAATGGTTACCAAGTGCTGGATAGTCATTAATCGTACATAACAATAGCGCGTAAAGGTTAAAATTCTTCCGTTGGTATGCATCCCATGTTTGTACACTTGTAATCCACATTTTTTGCAGTTCATCAACAAGTGGTTGTAAGAAAACATCAATATCGTTGCCGAGTTGTCTTGGTACTTGCACTAGCAAGCACAACATGACAACATGACGTACTTTCTTTTGAAGCACAATCAAGGGGGTAGATTGAAGTTCACAAAAAGTACTGGCCAAGTGCTTTGACGACTACTCATATCCCCAAAAGGGTTCATCCCGTTTGTACTTAACCCAACCTTATGTTTCTTGGGTCTTCTCCGAATTCTGTGTACAACCTATTGATATTCCTCTATTGCATAGAATTTGCAGGGTGCCTTAACTTACCATCAGACTTCCAATCCGTGGCATGCCAACAAACTAACTTAGCCTTGTTTGGATTGACAAACATTCGCTTGAAATGATCGGCAATCGGAAGATACCAAACAACTTTTGTAGGACCAACCTTCTTGGATTTCTTACCTTCTGCACTGTTGTTCTTCCTCTTAAGCTGAGAAGCAATGCATACAGGGCATTTATCCAAGTTGGCATTTTCTTTGTAGTACAGTATGCAGTCGTTCAGAAATGCGTGAAATCTTCTGACCTCCAACCCCAATGGGCACAACACCTTCTTTGCTTCATATGTCATCCTTGGAAATGTGTTCTCCTCCAGGAGCAAGTCTTTTAGTAAATCAAGTAGTTCTGTGAAACTTTTATCCAACCATCTATTACTTTCCTTAAGCTTCATAAGCTTTAAAATAGCAGATAACTTCGTGTATTTCACCTTGCATCCCAGGTACACAAGTATCTCTAAATCGGTCACCAAACTAGTGAAGTTCTCATAGTCCATCTCGTTGTAGCTGGATCCTCAACATCCCGCAATATTGCATCAAGGATATCATTGTCGACGCCAAACATTTCATCACCCAACGGAGAAGTAACAAACATGTCATCTTCATGTTGCTCCCCGTCCTGTCCATCTGCCGCTTCAGCAACTGGAATACTTGAATGTTCTTCTTCTCTATAGTTGGTCTAACAAGTATAACCCTTCGAATTCTCTACGTATCAAATGTGACTGTAATTGTACTCTTTCGGTAAACATTTTCTTATTTTTGCAGTCCACACATGGACATACCATATATTGGTTACTCCTTCTAGACTTGTCATGCTCCGCAACATTCAAAAACTCAACAACTCCATTTCAATACTATTGGCTCAAGCGATTATTATTGTACATACAATTTCGATCCATCTGCAATACTGAAATACCAATAATAATATAGATTAATTTATATTATAAAAATTTTATGCAACATATACCAATAATACATGAACCTAAAGTCAATTCGGCTCAAATCACTTTCCCCCTAAAAATATAGCAAAGATTCACCCTCAACCCTCCCACCCGAAATGTGAACAGTACACAGGGTTGGGATACCACAGTGCAAGGAGTGGGGTATATATAGGTACCCACCAATCTCTGTCGGGCAGTAAGACCGAACACGTCAAAGATGACATCAGTTATCTTTGATGGTTCGTGTTACACGGCTCGTCACAGATGAGGGGTCATTTGTGACGGGTCAATGTTTCGAACTAACACTGTTGATCTGTGTTGATTCACAACGTTGACCCGTCACAGATGACCCATCATCTGTGACGGGCCATGCCACATATCCTAATCTTAAGCGGGCTTTATTGCTACCTGTTAGAGATTACGGCCTCCGTGATGAGTCGCAACAACCCGTCACAGATGGGCCATCATAGATGGCCGGATCTGTAGTAGTTGGGTGTTGAGATTTCAATCAAAACTAGGTAGGGTTTCTAAAAAGAAAATTCAGTTATTTGGAATTTTTGGTGCCAAATTTCCAGCTTGTCTTGATTCTGAGTGTCCATTTCTATTCAAATAGCATGCAAGATCAAACTGAATTGCTCTAAAGTGGCCTCTGTGAACTATTCCTCGTTGAGACCGTGCACAGAGAAGGGAAATGGTCAGGGATGAGCGGGGCAGGTATGGATAACCATATCCATATCCAACTTTACCTATACCCAAATAAAATGGGTATTACCTAATGGGTATGGATTATCTATATGTGGACCCCATCTATATAAATGGTTCAAACGTTCTATAAAATTCAGCCAAATTTAACAATTTTTTATAATATGAACGTGAGTTTAGAAATCTCGGGTCCGAAGTTTTACACATACAAAATGGGTATGGATAAAGTGAGTAAAATGGGTATTACCCTCCACCATGCCCAAATCTTAAATGGATAAGTCCCTTTATCAGTACCCTCCCAAAGTGCGCGTATGGATATGGATAATGGATACCTAGTGGCAACCCTATGTTGCTCGGTCGAAGGCAGACAACTGGGTCGCACATTGCTAGCATTGGCATTTCAGCCCAACCATTATGAGCCACATGTAAACCACAATTCCGTTCCAGCTCATCAAATATAGGTTGCACGTATTGCACATTACCATCTTGGCACATCTGGTATGGGCCACATGTACACCACAATCCCATGGTGGCCCATCCAACATGAGCTCGGTGCTTCGGAGTATTTATGGTTAGCATTTTATTTGGCCGCTACTAGATTATTTTATTTGTGTGGACACTCTATATTATTAGTACTCCTATCAGTATTCTATCGAGATCGATAAAAAGAGGTGGTAGGTATTTATTAATTATGACCAATCATTGCTCTGTGGGGGCTTAGGAAATTCAAATATAGATGTTCATGTGATTTTCTATTAACCTTAATATTTGTTAGAAAACCTTAAAATTATTATATTTTGAATCAAAGGGAGCAGTAGCCTAGCTAAGACAGGACGCACGTGCGTCGCGTTTCAGTTACGATCCGACTGAAACGGTAGTATTTGGGCTGAAACGAAATCTTCGAGTGCTGCGATACTGCGAGCGTGTCGCACAATTCAGCGGCAGCGATACCATTGGGCCTACAACGATGCATCCGTGGGACTACGTTTTTGAGGCCCCTAAAGCGAAACTTCATGTCTTGTAGTGTTGTAATCGTGTAGCTTTTCGTTTATTAATAAAAAACCGTGTAAGTTTTCAAAACAAAAACAATAAACTTATTACCTTAATCATGTCGCGATTGATCGATACAGCATGGACTTCTCATTGATTTCGTAGGCTGCAAAACAAGAGATGTCAAGCGATGCTTTTTTCTGGTTTTTTTTTCCTTTTGAATCACATGAGGCAATTTTGCCGTGATGATGCAGAACAAGAAAAAAAGTTGTATGATGCGTGTTGTTTATTCCTTTTCCCTACTATATCAATCGACACGCCCTCTCAAGAAAAAATCGACATGCTCTAACGTAGGTGCCTCATAATGTATTAAACAATCGCTAGATATATTTATTCAAAAAGTTCTTAACTAATGTACCTTAATTCCATCATGATCTTAGTTTGCATAGATAGGAGAGATACGTGGAGACCTGTTTCAAACTTGATAAAGTCGAACTGCCACTGTCTGCACACATTTTTGTTGAAACTAGGGACTGTTCTCCTTTGGTTCTGAGTTCTGACCAGTCAAGACCCCAACGATTTGTCCCTAACTAATGTTTAACTCATTACTATTTCTTCTCATGTCAAGCACCGTTGCAACCATTCTTCACAATATATAAGTATCTACTACTCCTTCGGTTTAAAATATAAATATTTTTATAATTCAAATCTTATTCTATAATATAAGCATTTCTAATACTATTCATAATACTACTTGTTCCATTGATCATTTAATATTCAAATTTCTTCGTATCTTATTCCAAACCACCCTCTCACCATTAACTATCCCTCATTTATTGAGGGACACCAAAGTCTTTTTTCCTCAGGCTTAATCTCTATTAAACAAACTAGAAATGCTTATATTTTAGAACGAAGGTAGTACAATATAAAAGCAGAGTTATCCTCATCCCCAACCATCGCACTTCCCCTATTTAGAAAACACCCTCCTGAAAAAAACACTTCACCCAAAAAACCAGTGTTGCCCCAACCCAACCACCGTCTTACTCCAGATCTTGTTGCAATGTACGGGCTTGGTACTAGTAATATAATTAAAAACGGAGTTGTCCATCCGCCCCCTCACTCCACCTCACATGCAATGCGCGCCATATCAAGAAAACTAGAAAAACCAATTAACGAGAAAACCAGAAAAAACCAAGTTGCATGGGCCTATAAAATAGCCAAAATCCCATCCTAACTCAGTATTCTGTTGTAAAGCACCGGCACCTTACTTACTTTTAGAGTAACTACCCATATATCCTGTGAAGTTGGAATTTGCAAGAGAGACTGCTCAAGTCTACTCATCACTTTGGTGCTTATAAGTTCTATATATGCTTCAGAGTTCAACTAACATGTATCCGCTCATCATGCATATGTACAATAGAACTTGGCATAACATCCCATTACTCATTTATTCCAACAGTCCCACTTTCATGGTTGAAAGTTGAAACATGAACATGAGCAATGGGAAGGAAAATTCCTAGTTTTACCTCGAGTGCATAGGATTGGAAGTTATCAGGATTGAGGAATGTGAGATCTGCACAAAACAACACACAGAATTACACTCCTCTAACAGAATATAATGCACGCAACAACTGCATTCACCTTCTTTCAGAATATATATCCGTGTTCTGTAAAGTCTGAATTTGCAAGAGAGACTATAACTTCAAAGTCTGCTCTTCCCTTTGGTGATTACAAGTTCTATACTTGAGCCTTGATATACCAGACAGATGTAAAATATACTGTCTTGATGTCTCACTACCCCTAGTTTCATGGATGAAATTAACAGAGCCATGAACCCTATGAACTTGAGCAACTGGGAAGGAAATTCTATGATTTTACCTAGAGAACATATTTAGGATTGGAAGTTATCAGGAGTATGAGGACTGCACTTGATTAATTTCTTGGGAATTCAATCCATCATCTGATTACAAGTTGGCAGCGGTGGCTGCGTAGGACGTGCTGGAGCTTCCACGGGTATATAGAAGGTTTCTGGATCTCAATTATACAGTTCCCGAACTGGCATTTTGCAAGCTATAGCTATGTATCGCAGTTTCTAGCAGATATATCGTAGTTTCCCGAACATCAACATAACGTGGACAGTCGAGTGAAAGAAATTAGATGGCTGATGCAAACAAGTCAACAAGGCGTTTTATTCTGTAGATACCGTGTATAACTTCGTCCTGCATGTTCTGATTGTGCATCGCTAGCTTCTCATGACATATGCCAACTTGATTGTGAAGCTTCACACAATTGATTTAGCTGCATCTGTGCCCTGCAGGAGGGCGAGATTATCCATTCCCTCGTTGGAGACGAGCATTGATCCATCAACCACCGCACGCAGGTAGCAATGAAAACGGACGGAATTTTTCCTGCCCCGACCCGTCCGTTTTTCTACATTTGACCCGACCGTTTCCGTATTGTCGGAAAAATCCGGAAACGGGACGGGTCTCGGGACGGAAGGTCTCGGAATTCGAACGGAAGTAGAAATGGCGTTTTTCCGTCCGTATTTTCGGAATTCCGTATTTGGTCGGAATTTTACCGTATTTTTCCGAAGTTTACCCGGATCTAGGCAGGCCCATCAAAGCCTATCTAAAGTAAACCTAGGACTCCAGGCCTCTCTCATTCGACTCCCGTGTCCCGTCGCTTGGGCGCAGCCGCGTAGGGCTCCGGCGCTCCGCCTCCAAGCCGCCGCCGCGCCCTCTAGGTCCTGGCCTCCTGGCCGCCCGCCCTCCAGATCTAGCGTCTAGGCCAGCCCCCGACGCCGGCCCCACCGCCAGGCAGCCGGCCCCGCCCGGCCAGCCCCGCCCTCCAGGCTCCAGCTCCAGTAAGCAGCCGCGCAGGGCTCCGGCATTCCGCCTCCAAGCCGCCGCTGCGCCCTCCAGGTCCTGGCCTCATGGCCGGCCGCCGGCCGCCTGCCCTCTAGATCCAGCGTCCAGGCCGGCCCCCGACGCCAGCCCCGCCGCCAGGCAGCCGGCCCCGCCCGGCCAGCCCCGCCCTCCAGGCTCCAGCTCCAGTAAGCAGCCACGCAGGGCTCCGGCGTTCCGCCTCCAAGCCGCCACCACGCCCTCCAGGTCCTGGCCTCCTGGCCGGTCGCCGGCTGCCCGCGTCGCCCTCTAGCTCCAGGCTCCAGCTCCAGCGTCCAGGCCGGCCCCGACGCCGGCCCCCGTCGGCAGGCAGTGCGCCCCGCCTGGCCAGACCCGCCCTCCAGCTCCAGTAAGCAGCCACCATGTCGAATCGGGGTCGTGCCAGCTCGGTGCCGCCAGCTCGTGGAAGAGGAAGCCGTGCCAGCTCGATGCCGCCGGAGCAGCATCTTGGTTTGGGCACCATGTTGCCAGCGCCGCTGCGACCACCATCTTCGATTAAAGACAGCACAAGCGAATCCATTACAGTTACAGGTAAGCTAGCCAGTAGCCCAGTAGCAGTAGCAGTAGCAGTAACACTCTAGCACTAGCACTCTACAAATTAATAATTTTATTGTTTTCTTTGATAGGAAAGAAGATGAAAGTCAGTGAAGTCGGTGTGTCAACAACATCATCATCATCAGCAGGACAGAATGAAGATCCAAATCAAGTGATTGTCAGTGGCGTAGGAGGTGACACTCGGAACCAAGAGGAAGGACAACATACTTTAAGCACTAAAGAAATACTTGCCCTTGATGATGACGATCCTGAGGAAGAGGAGGTTGCTGGGTCAACAGGAAAGAGGAAGAAAAAGTGCACATCTGTTGTGTGGCAATATTTTACCAAGAAGACAGTGGTAGTAGAGGTTGACGGCAAGAAGTATGAGCAGATGTGGGATTATTGCAACTTCCCAAGGTGCAAGCAAGGTACAGAGCTGAGTCTACCAATGGAACAAATGCATTTCGGAGCCATTTGAGATCAACCCACAGTCTTGTAAAAGGTCAGTTGCAGCTCAAGGCTGAAAAGGACCGTGGAAAAGATGTTACCAATATTCAGCCTTTCAGGTATGACCTTGAGACTAGTCTCAAGAAATTCTATTTGGCAATAATCATGCATGAATACCCATTCAATATTGTTGAGCATGACTACTTTGTGGATTTCCTTAAGTCTTTGCGTCCAAGCTTTGCCTTCAAGTCGAGGGTCACTGCTAGAAAAGATATAATGGACATATATATAGAAGAAAAAGATAAGTTGTATGTAGATTTGAAGAAAGTTCCATGTTGCTTTAGTGCAACCATGGATGTATGGACATCATGTCAGAACAAAAGTTACATGTGTGTGACCTTGCATTGGATAGATGATGCGTGGCAAATTCAGAAGAGGATTGTGGGTTTGTTTCATCTAGAAGGACGACATACTGGCCATAGGTTGGCAGAGGCCTTTACTGAAGTATTGGTTAAATGGTTTGTTGAGAAGAAAATATTTGCCTTGACTTTGGACAATGCATCAAATAATTTAGTAGCAGTCACTGATATTATTAATGATCTTAAATTGAATGGAAATGGTTCTTTGGTTTGTGATGGCATATTTTTTCACATTAGATGTGCATGCCACATAATTAACTTGGTTGCTAGAGATGGGATGGCTGTTATTTCAAAAACACTAGACAAGGTTAAAGCATTGGTACTGACTGTGAAGGGCTCTCCCTTGCAATGGGAGGAGCTTATGAAATGTGCTACTGAGTGTGGATTGGATAAATCAAAGGGCATTCAACTTGATGTCTCAACTAGGTGGAACTCAACTTATTTCATGCTCAGGGATGCACTATACTACAAGGCTGCTTTCATTAGGCTCAAGGTTGCAAATCGCCGTAAGTATGAGAAAATTTCTCCCTCTGATACTGAATGGGGCATGGCTGCTACAATTTTTCAGTGCTTAGAAATATTTTATGATCTTACTGAACTGCTTTCTGGTACCTCATATCCCACTGCAAATCTGTTCTATAGAGGCTTTTGTGAGATAAGAGAGTTGCTTAGTAAATGGAAGAATCATGAGAACTTGACTATTAGGCAAATGGCATCTGCCATGAGTGAAAAGTTTGAAAAATATTGGGGCTGTTCTAGTACAAGTCTTGCTGTAGCATGCTTTTTCGATCCTAGGTATAAAAAGAAGATTATAGAATTCTACATGAGAAAGTTTGCTGGTGACTACTATCAAGTTCAGCTTGAAGAGTTTGTTACTGTTGTAAAGAAGTTGTACCAATTTTATAGTGCTTTTAAACCGGCTTCTTCAAGTAGTAGTGTGGTCGTGGATGCTAGCCCAGCAGAAACATTAGGTACCAAATGATATTCTGAACTTGAGAGCTTTTTGTATGATGATTCTGGACCTGATGGAAATAACTCAAATGAGTTGGACCTATACATGGCAGAGCCACTGTTGAAGCAAGATTCATTTGATATTTTGGCTTATTGGAAGAACAAAACAGACAAGTACCCTATTCTTTCACAAATTGCTCATGATTTGATGGCCATACAAGTGTCCACAGTTGCTTCTGAGTCCGCATTTAGTGGTGCTGGCCGAGTACTTGAACCTTATCGTAATCGTCTTGACCCTGAAATGGTACAAGCACTTGTCTGCAGCAAGGATTGGATACATGCAACAACAAAAGGTACTAATTTTCTAAATTGTTCAATTGAATTGTCCAAATATAAATGGTGTACATGTACTGATCATCTATTCATCTATGTCTTTTGTCTTTTTAGATCGTAAATGCATTCCATCCATAGTGGCTGATCTGAAACCGCAAGACATCATGTCTGCAGCCCCAAGTGCCCCCCTAAATGATGAGGTATGCGTTGTACATTTATAGCAGACTTATATTTGCAACATTTAGCAATAACTTGTGACCAAAAAAATCAGGACAACCATATATTTGCATTATTTAGATTGTGTTAACTATATGTAGGAAGATGACAGTGAAAGTGATCCTGACGAGATGGATGATGCTGGAGAGCTGTGATGGAGATCTGTGAAAAAATATGCCATGTTATTTTGTTGTGATATACTGTGCTGTGTTCATGCCAGCTCATTTTAATTTGTTAGTTATGATTTGAACTAAGTGTGTCATGTGTCACAGTGTTAGTGTGTGGACAGTTAATCCTAAACTATTTTCATTTGCGTCTGAATCTCTGAATTCATGCTTTACCTGTTTTTCGTTGCCAAAGATGTGTGTGATTGTGATTGTGAGTATAAAGATGTACGGTATTCCGGCTTAAGTTCTCGGCTTCCGACCGTTTCCGATGAATTTTCGGCCATATTGGTTCGTTTCCGTGCACCTGCATATCCCGATTCCGTTTCCGAACCCGCATTTTCCGAACCCGATCCCGTTTCCGCTAAAAAATATAGAAACGGAAGTAGAAATGGGGTTTTTCTGTCCGTTTTCATCGCTACACGCAGGGTGAACAGCGCCGCCCGGCCATCGGCGAAGGCACCGCTTGCCAGTGGAAGAGCACACCCAAAAATTTAGGTTGGGTCAGACATGCAGATAGGCCTATCACTGGAGAGGGTATGGCTAACCCATATCTATATTTAATTTTATCCATACCTAAATAAAATGGTATTACGTATCCTTTGCCGTCATAATTATAAAGGCACGATGGTACCATTCCTATATTCTAACCATCGTGCCAGCGCTGATGGATAGAGGCAGCGGCAATGGTGGAACGACGGCGCGTGATTTGGGCATTTCCTCTAGGGCGGTGCGTGGGCGGAGCCGTGAGGTGACAGGGAGCTCGGCGGTGAGGGTGCCTCAGCCGATTGGGAAGAGGATGCAAAGGATTGAAGCTGGGGTCAAGTGGTTATGACGGTGGTGGAGAGAGAAAATGTGGCAAGAGGTGGCTTGAAGAGGGGGGTGATGGCGGACGTTTTTGGGCCTATTTGTAGGCGGGAGTGGCACGTCGCGATGGGGAACAAAGGCGGTAGAGCACAGCGGGGCACGGCGCGGCTGGCCAACGGGACGCAACGCTGCTGTGCTTCTGTGGCTGGCGTCATCATGGTTCCTGTAGGATCGAACATAAGAACCAAGCCTACCAGAAGGGGGAATGGTAGAAAAGACCAAACAACCAAATCTTTTAGTGGAAATAAAAGAACCATAAAACTTGATGGACTAACATTTCAATTATGATCTCCTGCTTTTCTCCTCCAATGGTTTATCTCTAGGGTCTCAACCCCTCATCTATTTATACCCAAAACCTCTAATACAAACTAGGAGTAGAACTCCTAATCCCACTAGGACTCAATCCCTCAAATTCCAAATCTAATTCAATTTACCAAATTGAATTACTCTCTTTCTCTCTCAATCAGAATCGCATTAGATCAAGCCGCAGAAGATCCAACTGAGTCAGACTTGAACTCCCTCTTGCGTCATCCTGCCGCATGGGCCAAACCCTGCTGCATGCTACAGTACTGCCCGCTACAGTGCCCACTACAATACCTCTAGTATAGCACCTTTTTCTCTTCTATTTCCTTCTGAATTTCTCCACGAATTTTCAGGCGCTTGCACACCCAATTTGAGAAGCCTGTTGCAAAAACCTCCCACACAGTGTTCATCCACCGTATGACATCTTGTGTCTAACCTCGTCACTCGGCATCCTTGACCGTTCTGAACCTCAACTCCCTGAGTTTTGTCCCGATCCTACCGTTGACCGATGTTGACCCCAAGACAAACTGACTTTAGTCCAACCTCGTCATGTGGCATCCCAACCATGCTGGACCTTAGCTCCTCCCTGAGCATAGTCCCGGTCCTCACCATTGACCAAGGTTGACCTTAAGTCACCTACACACCAATAGACAAAACAACCATTTTTGGGCACAGATATCGCAACCTGACCCATATTAGTCACACACACTCACACCAACATCTACATATATTTGCAAATCAAATTCCATTAAATAAATCATTTGTAAAGCCAATTGTTCATCACAAAATATTAATCATAACAATGATTTACAATCTCTCCCTTGATGAATACATTGGCAACATCTCCAAAATGCAAATTGATATTTTTTGAAAAATAAAAACCAAGAAGTGTCAAAAAAACACTAATGGCACAAAAATCACAAAAGTGAAATAGAAAAACACTCCTCTTTTTACAAGAAAGAATTTCTCCCCTATATTTGCAATAAAAGCAAAAAATTAACTATTTTTAAGAATCGATCAACTTGTCAAAACTTTCAAATTCAAGTCTTGAGATTTTGAAGGGAATTTTTGAAGCGAGATTTTTATAGTTTCAAGGAAAGTTTCTAAGATCTTTGACTCTTATGTCCATAATTCACACACAAAAATCCAAATTTTTGAAATTAGGGTTTTAGTAAAATAGATTTTTAATGGCTTGATATTCTGAGCTTCATCCTTTGGGTCTTGACTAAAGCTCCATGATCTCCTCGTGGCCTCATCAATCTGTCACTTATTCTTCCATGTCCTGCTGCAGATTCATCTGCTCTGGTGGAACCTGATCCTCTGTTGCTTCATCTGCAGTCTCGATGACTATGGCATCTTGAACCTCTTCTGCATCTATGTGGTTTAGGCGAGATCTCCTAAAAACAGGCGAGGTCTGTGACATTGATCCACTACTATGCGGATTGACGCTCTTGGGACCAAGCGTAGGTGCTCTGTTACTTCCCACGTTGGACTGCACAGGCCTGGTATTGCCTTGGCCTTGGGGGCATTGTCGAGAAATAATGCCATTTGATGGCAATTGTAACACTCTAACTTTGGCCAAGTTTCTAGGCTATGAGGTGAGTGTCGTGGAGTTGCTTCCTCCACTATTAGCACCGCTAGTACCGGTTAGCTGTTGTGTTGGCTTAGGGATAGGTGGACGAGGGGAGAAACTAGTAGAAAGGGTATACTGGGTTGTACCTCAGTTAAATTGTCCCGGTGTATTGGTCCTTCAATGAGATCATCTCTTTGTTGAGAACTTCTGCGAGGCTTTATGTTTTCTTATATCCACTATTTCCTTATTAGCCTTATCTACCAGTAAGGCTTTATTAATCATCTGCTAAAATGTCGGAAAGTCGTGTGCAACCAGCTGAAGTTGGAGATCAACATTCATTCCTTTTGGAAACTTCCATATTTTCTTCTTGTTCGTATTTACTTCTTCAGGGGCATATCGAGCAAACTTATGGAAGTGACTCAAGTACTCGTTAATACTATCATGTCCTTATTTGAGGTTGTTGAATTCCTCTTTTTTCATGTCAATTATTCTCTCAGGGACATATGCTGCTCGAAAACCTTTCGTGAATTCTTTCCATTCGATGGTTGTAGGATTTTCATGTGCGGCACAATAGTTTTCCCACCATTCGACAGCTAGTCCTCTTAATTGATGAGCTGCAAAGAGAGTTTTCTCTATGGGGGTACACTGTACCAGGTTTAACTTTCTTTCCACATTCTTAAGCCAATCGTCGGCATCGACTGGCTCAACAGCGTGGGAGAATTTTGGTGGTCGAGATCTTAGGAAGTCTATCAGCTTGGATCTTCCATTGTGCTAGATAGGCTGGAGTTGTGGTGGTTGCACTTGTCCTTGTTGTAACCCGGCTAAGGTTTGGGCTATTCCTTATAGGATCTGGATTTGCATAGCCATAAGCTGTGGAAGGTTCATGGGAAGTGGTGGATGTGGGGATAACTTGGGTTGGTTTACTGCTAAATTCTGATTGACTGGTTTGTTGGTGGCTTCATGCTCATTATAAGCTACTTGGTCAACAATCTGCTTCTCTTGGTGGTTATGGCTGGCTGCTTGAGTTGGGTTGTCCTCATATCCATAGCGATTAGGGGCACGGGTCTGACGATGGGCAAGACGACCCATTCTAACCCCAGAAAGGTCAAGGTAAGAAGGAGAACACTAAGAGAGGAGAGAACAGAAGAGAAGAACAAGAAAACTACCCACGAAAAACACTTTCGCAAATCAGAAGACCAAATTAGGTATGGCCAAGTCCAATACTAGAACACACCTTGCAAGAACGGACTAGCAGACATTACGCATTCACACACTATCTTCTCAAGACTCCTAATGAGCCTGTGACGATCTTGTGGTCAGTCTTTTCTTGATTTCCACCAGCATAAACTGCTTCGGACGAAGACCCCTTGTCTTCAAGCGAGAATGGGGAAGGTATCTAGCTTCTATGATTTTGAGGAAGAGAAGAGTAGAAAAATCATTTTCACAAACTAGAGTAAGAGAACGGAGTAGAATGTTTACGCAAATAGTCTTCGTATTTGAATATATTGTTAATAAGGGCATCCCATGAGAGAAGGGGTTTCACTCCTAAAACCAAACCTATGCTCTCGTAACACCTCTGTCACACCCCGCCCTGGCACCACCTACAGTGACACCAGAGAGGATGCCCCACAGGAGATCAGCGTGAACCGACTCCCATGGAACCGCGATATCAGTACCGATCCCAAAAAATCTTGCTAGTACCCACGGTCAACCGAGATGCATCATCGGAATCCTTAAGATAGATTACACCTTTATAAGTTGCAACTTGGGCAAACCATGAACAACAACCTTCAAACAGAATAGCAGCAGCAGGATGACAGTGCAGCTAGAACCCAATCCACAAGCAATGGCTTAGGTATAGGAAAGAAACCCTAATCTTCGATTTATCTTTTTGGGGAAGGGAAAACAACGATTGAGTACTTACATACTTAGAAAGTCATTGGGAAAAGTGAGCATGCACGCTTCAAAGGAAGGCTGGGGTTTATTTCGCAAACTTTTTTTTGAAACCTTTTCAAAACTCTATGTGTGGGTTATTAAAATATAGATGGATAGAGGCTCTCACCTTGATCCTGTCCATGAATTGCTTTGCAACAACTCAAACGGATGAAACAAATTTTAGTGGATTGAAGTTACCAGTTAAGCCTGTTTTCATTCCAGTTGTCTGACCACAAGAGCGGCTCAAAGTGTCTGTCCTCAGGCAGCTTTTTCCACTTCCTTCTCATCTATTAGTTTATTTTCACTTTCGTCTTTTCCAGGAGATCAGCTCATCTCATATCTCGATCTCTTTGGTTCAACGAGCCGTCCATAAGCTCCAGCGCACACTGCTTCCACTCGGGAAGCCTAATCTATGATGCCATTCGACACCCCGGGTCACACAACCCCGTTTCAGACCACTCAGGTCATCCATCAACCATCAAGGCTGATTCTGGTAACGATTCCCATACGCAAACAAATCTACGCTAGAGAACTCACTTCACATCCGCCCATGACTGTGGGCACGGCTGTTGAAACAGTTTTAATCTTTACAAACGTGCACGCTTTACCCACACAACGCAAGTTTACTCCCTCATTGGCCAAGTGGGGGAGGTTCGTGACAAGGCCTTTCAGAAGCCATCCCAGGGTACCTGATGCCTGATGGATGGGCCAAACCAATCTCCATTAAGCATTCCGCTTTGAGTATCAATTCACCCCCAAAAACCTCGACTGAGTACTTGGTAAGCTTCCGTATCCTTGCTCTACTCAAAAACCTGGAGAGGCCACCACACTCCTCATCTCGGTGTTAACGCCAAAATTTGGCACGATTCGCGTCGGACTCTGGTTAAGGAAAGAAGTGATATCAGCCGTTGAGAGCTAATCCAGAAGAAGTCGGATTCGGGAAGGAATCGTGAAGACCACGCTATGGCAGTTAATTACCTTATCTATAAATTAGGTAGTTTTGATAATTTTTAGGAAAACCTGATCTCGTATCCGATCAGGGCTTTGTTAGTTTTTCCTTTTATAGATAGGAAGTTGTGTGCCGTGTCTATAAGGACTCATGTAACTCGGGGTATAAATACGTATTGCCCGGGGACCTTGTAAACTAGTCAACGATCAATACAATTCGGAGCATCGCCACCCCTTTACCAACGGGTTCTTGCTTCTCGAGCCGGGCTGGCAATCGGTTAGGTTCTGAACTCCAGCGAGAGGGTAAGTTCTCGTTACCCCGGCTACCAATCGGCTAGGACTTCCTCGGTTAGGTCCGATATTCTAGTCGGTATATGGTAGCCGGCTTAGCACGATATATCTGCTTTGTCTACGGCTGCATCGGTTCGGTTCGATCTCTTAGGCCTATCAGGTATATCACATCACGCGTGCATAGTTTTTTATCGGTTTACTGGGGAAAGCTTATCGTTAGTTTGTGTGCATCGGTTGGGTCCGACCTACTAAACTGAGCGATAAGTTGTCCTGCTAGGCGATGGTTTCTGTGCAAGCGTCTTATCGGAATGCATAGCCGGTAAGTTATCATATACATCACGATTGCATTAGATCTATCGGCTCACCGAGGTTCTTTTATTATTGTTAATCTGTGCTGCATCAGTTAAGTTTGAACTACTAGATTGATAGTGATAGATTTACTCTTGCTGAGTCGATAGGTTTTACGCGACGTTCTATCGGAGTGCTTAGCCGATAGGTTATCTTTTTATAAAGCCGACTGTATTATCCTTACTGTTTGTCATCTATATTATCATCGGTTTTCTAGCCGATGCACATGTGTTTCCTCGGCAGTCGGCTGGCTTACTGTTTTGCTTATCTATTTTATCATCGGCTTCTAGCCGATGCACATGTTATACTGACAGCTTATCCATTTGTTTTATAGCGCTAAATCGGTTTCCTAGCCAATACACAGGTGCATCGGCCATACGGCTACGAGGAGTCTATATCACCCGTATCGGCCGATAGCGATGTGCAGTTGCTGCTGACCGGGCACGAGCACAAGCGAGGACCGGAGAGCGGAGCGCGAGTACAGGCGAGGGCCGGGCACGAGCATAGCGGCGATCGGCTGGAAGGAATCCGTATCGGTTTACTGGCCGATTGGATCAGTAATCAAATTTCTTCATCTCCTTGTCAATTACGGGGTCAAATTGACTGGCACGCCTGCGAACCTCAAGATTTTAGGACCTGCACTGGAGCTAAGCAGATCTCCCAGGCCTTCGCGTGTCACCAGACGCCGAACCAGATCGTCAGCAAGCTTTTTGGAACGCCCGGTGGGACCCGATCTTCATATCATCACAGTATATCCTATCGGCTGAATCAACACGCTTTTGGCACGCCTGGTGGGACACAGAACTTCGACATGGCTGGAAAAGAGGTCAGCAAAGATGATACAATCCCAGTTACAATGGAAGACTTGACCGAAGAACAGAGACAACAAGTGGAGCAGAACATCGATGATTTTCGGAAGCTTTGTCTAGAATCCTTCGGTATGACAGATCAAGGGCCGATTCAGAAGTCGCAATTTCCAAAGCCTATTCTGATTGATGAATCGAGCCATACATCACCTGCAAGTTCACAAAAGCCAATTCAAGACATGTTTAATAAAGCAGTTCATCATGCGTTGACCGATCAATCTGGGATATTGGTGAACACATTACAAAGCTTGATCAAGAAGGCAGTGGAGCCGATTCAAATACCCGGGGCGACAAGATGGAATTCCTCAAGGATATCATCAAACTGCGTACTATGGGGGGCATCAACAGAGTTATCCAAAAGCTATTCCTGAGTACAATTATCCGAGGGAATATCAGAATCAGAATCGGCTACCAACTCCACCTCTGCGTTATCACGGCGAAGATCCAAAAGAAGATTTATCAGCAAGAGTCACAGAGGTGATAAGAGAACAATTCGGTCTAAGACCGAAGGAGGAAATATTTATGTATCGGCCTCCATATCCAGATTGGTTTGATAGAGCTCCGTTGCCGCGCCGATACAGAGTACCAGACTTCTCCAAATTCTCAGGGCAAGATGATGTATCTACAGTGGAACATGTCAGCCGATTCTTGGCTCAATGTGGAGACGCATCGGCTGTAGAAGCTTTGAGAGTTAAGACTCTTCCCGTTATCATTATCCGGATCGGCCTTTACATGGTTTTCTTCATTGCCACCTAACTCAGTTCGAGGTTGGGCCGATCTGGAAAAGCAATTCCACAAGTATTTCTTTATGGGGAGTCAGGAGATGAGTTTGATAGACTTAACATCGGTAATACAGAAGCCAGAGGAATCAGTCTCAGAATATATCCAACGGTTTCGTGATGTTAGAAGCCAATGTTATAGTTTAAGTCTGGATGATGCACAGCTGGCCGAATTAGCATTCCAAGGTTTGGTGGCTCCGATCAAGGAAAGATTTTCATCAGAAGACTTCAAGAGCCTAGCACACCTAGTACAAAAGGTATCGGCTCATGAAAGCCGATTTCAAGAGGCCAGGAAGGAATATTGAGGCCCGAACAGAAGAATTTCGAAGTTTGATAACAAACTCCGAAATTGGGGGGCATGTGTTAACGCCAAAATTTGGCACGATTCGCGTCGGACTCGGTTAAGGAAAGAAGTGATATCAACCGTTGAGAGCTAATCCAGAAGAAGCTGGATTCGGGAAGGAATCGTGAAGACCACGCTATGGCAGTTAATTACCTTATCTATAAATTAGGTAGTTTTGATAATTTTTAGGAAAACCTGATCTCGTATCCGATCAGGGCTTGTTAGTTTTCCTTTTATAGATAGGAAGTTGTGTGCCGTGTCCTATAAGGACTCATGTAACTCGGGGTATAAATACGTATGCCCGGGGACCTTGTAAACTATCTCAACGATCAATACAATTCGGCGCATCGCCACCCTTTACCAACGGGTTCTTGCTTCTCGAGCCGGGCTGCATCGGTTAGGTCCGAACTCCAGCGAGAGGGTAAGTCTCGTTACCCCGGCTACCAATCGGCTAGGACTTCCTCGGTTAGGTCCGATATTCTAGTCGGTATATGGTAGCCGGCTTAGCACGATATATCTGCTTTGTCTACGGCTGCATCGGTTCGGTTCGATCTCTTAGGCCTATCAGGTATATCACATCACGCGTGCATAGTTTTTATCGGTTTACTGGGGAAAGCTTATCGTCAGTTTGTGCTGCATCGGTTGGGTCCAACCTACTAAACTGAGCGATAAGTTGTTCCTGCTAGGCCGATGGTTTCTGTGCAAGCGTCTTATCGGAATGCATAGCCGGTAAGTTATCATATACATCACGATTGCATTAGATCTATCGGCTCACCGAGGTTCTTTTATTATTGTTAATCTGTGCTGCATCAGTTAAGTTTGAACTACTAGATTGATAGTGATAGATTTACTCTTGCTGAGTCGATAGGTTTTACGCGACGTTCTATCGGAGTGCTTAGCCGATAGGTTATCTTTTTATAAAGCCGACTGTATTATCCTTACTGTTTGTCATCTATATTATCATCGGTTTTCTAGCCGATGCACATGTGTTTCCTCGGCAGTCGGCTGGCTTACTGTTTTGCTTATCTATTTTATCATCGGCTTCTAGCCGATGCACATGTTATACTGACAGCTTATCCATTTGTTTATAGCGCTATCGGTTTCCTAGCCAATACACAGGTGCCATCGGCCATCGGCTACGAGGAGTCTATATCAACCCGTATCGGCCGATAGCCGATGTGCAGTTGCTGCTGACCCGGGCACGAGCACAAGCGAGGACCCGGGAGCGCGAGTACAGGCGAGGGCCCGGGCACGAGCATAGCGGCGATCGGCTGGAAGGAATCCGTATCGGTTTACTGGCCGATTGGATCAGTAATCAAATTTCTTCATCTCCTTGTCAATTACGGGGTCAAATTGACTGGCACGCCTGCGAACCTCAAGATTTTAGGACCTGCACTGGAGCTAAGCAGATCTCCCAGGCCTTCGTGTGTCACCAGACGCTGAACCAGATCGTCAGCAAGCTTTTTGGCACACCCGGCGGTTTTCGGCGTCGACACCCGGCGTTCCATATCTATTGGCATGCTGTAACTCACCGCTTTCAGCGAGATGTTAAATGATATTTTGCTAAAATCTATCCGTGAAAGTTTCAAACTTTGTGTGCTGTGTCGTAAGTCGTGCCTGGATCTCAGTTTGTCTCCATACCCTTGATCTCAAAATCCAACCTCTCAAAACCTCCATTCCAAAATAATCCCCGAGTTCGAATCACCGTATTCGAACTTTGCTCCTAAAACCCTGACGGTGGAAACCCCCTCTGAATCTTTTCTTAAAAACCTCCGCCTCGATATCCGTTCTAAAGTTCCAAATCGAAACCCTAAGATATTCTCCATCGATCCTTCAAAATAGTATTTCCTGTGACCTCGACCCTTGGGTTCGGATCTCCAATTCGAGCTCGATCTCAAACCCTAAACCTTCCTTCTTGTATCCCTGTCAAACACCGTCTCCTTAAATCCCCTTGGTTTCTCTCTTCCCGTGGCCCTAACAGGACCCCGAGGTAAAACTGAAACCACATCTCTGATCAACAATCGTTTCCACCATTAAAGCTAAATACATATGTATGTATATACCTACATGGGTGCACATGTATACCTATATACACATGAGTATACATATATAATCTAGCTCTCCATCTTTGACCTCCTTGAATCCCTTGCAAGATCCTTGGAAGATTCAAATACCTAAGTACAACAAATTACCCCTTTGTTTCCCTCCTTGATTTGTCCACAAAACCCTATACAAGCACCCACAAATTCAAATTATAAATTTGAATTTGAATTTGAACCCCTTCCCTCCATTGTATTTCTCTCCAACAATACTTGAGTACCAAAATGCAAAATTAATCCCAAAATATACATATTCCACTTGGGACTCCCTTCCACTAAATTCCTTGAATTTTTCTGAGTTCAAACATATGTTTTGAATTCCAAACCCCTTTTGAAACATTCAAAATCCCTCCAAAACCACCTCTAGAAAAATTGGTAAATACCACTATTCCTCTTATACCGCGACGCTTCTCTCCCGACCCAGCACGCCCTCACCCCGAGCCCTGTGGCGTGCGCCGCCCTTCGATGCTTGCCATGTGGCCAAACATCGCGACATAGCCGTTCGATTACCTTAACCGCACCGCTACCGGTTATTTCCTCTATTCCCCTGCGCACAACCGCCGCCCACCGGATCCGTGCCACGCGTCCCGGTACACCGCTGCCAGCCATCGATTGCTCTCTCTCTCTCGCCACGTAGACCGCCATGTCTGCTCAGATGCGACGCGTGTCACCCCAAGCCCGTCGGCCGTTTGATCTCCGCGGTCTCCCGAGCCACATCCACATGGATGGTCGCCGCTATCCCCGTCTCGTTGGGCCCACTAGCCAGCAAGCCAGCAACGTTGTGCCCGTCCGCTCACGTCCGCCAGTGCGATCATTTCCCTCCTCCGTTCCGCCCCCTTTCTCCCCGTCATGCACGCGGCCCGTTCGGTCAAATGACCAAAACCTGCGGGGCCACCTCGCCGCCCCACTGGCCTACGTCATGGCACCCCACCCCCGTGCGCGCCGCGACGAGGCTTGGATGCCCTCGCCGCCTCTCGCCACCATGCCGCCCTGCTTTTCCCCTTCCCTTTGGTCATGGATTCCCGGGATGGCCCCCCACCCAATTCCATCTCTCTCTCACTCATTTTCGCCTGCGCGCGAAGTCCAATTGTGGGCACACGATTCACCGCCTCCGTCGCCCTTGAATCCCAACTGTCAATTCGAATTCATTGCGGCGAGAAATCCCACGTCGCCTCGGCGATTCTCTCCCCTCCATGATTGAGGAATCGCCCTAACTGACATCGCTTCCATCCCGAGCTCTACCCCTATAAAACCCCCTCTGAAGCCCCCTGTCTCCCTCTGTTGATTCGATCGTCTTGAACGCCGCACGCCTTCCTGAAGCACGGCCGTTCCCCGCCGCCGCAACGTTGCCTGACGCTTGACCGCTTCCCCTCGCCATGGCCTCCCCCACCTCATCGCCACCGTCGCAGGCATCCACGGCTGGTTCACGACCCAACGCCGGTTAGACCAAAACACTCTCTGAGCCTATACCATAGTGAAGCTCAAATAGCCGATCCATGCGCCGCAAATGGTTTCCTCTTTCGCCAAGCCATAGGCCAGGCCCATATGGGCCAATCGGTTCCCAAGACTACTGTGGCCGATCCCCCTCCTCCTCCCTTCCTTCTCCTTCGCTGCCAATAGGAACACCGAGAGCCACCATGGACGCCTGGTTCACTCCTCTCCTCTCTCTCCGCCACTTACGGTCACCCGTTAGTAGCTGCCGTCGCACGGTCTCCTGTGGATCCAAGCTGTTGAAGGCATTTGCTGTTACCTCCTCTAGCCGCCAATCTTGGTCGCTCATCCGAGCTCGCCGCCGTTCACCGGAGCGATTGCGTCACCGAGCACTATCGATCCTGGTGTGACATAGCCTCACCTGAGCTAAAATAGCTAGCCCCTCCCACCTTCTCACTGACCTGTGGGCCCATCGTCAAGTCCCCTTCTCTCCCGTCCCCTCTTGTCACCGCCATGTGGACCCCAAACACTATGGTCCCACTTCAGGCCCCCGCCTGTAAACCACCACCGCTCCTCTGACGACAAGATCCCACACCCCAAGCGCTGTGCACCTCACCCTAGGTGGCTGACAGCTGGGCCCACCCCTCCATGTCCATACACCGGGTTCGCGTGAACCCAGTGGCTGATCCGTGGGCCCATCTCCTTGTTGTTCACCGTGCTCGACGCCCATGAGCCGCCTCCTCCTCATCACTGACCGCTGGACCCCACATCCCTCGGGCGTAGGCCACGAAGTTGGATCCCGGATTAGGCCGCCACAGCCGGCCCACGTACAGTGGGCGCTTCTCCCCGTGGACCATAGGCCCCCTGTTCTCCTCTTCCCCTCCCCCCCCCCCCCCCCACACTGGCTTGCAGGCCCAAGCTATCCGTGGCCCCATTGTCAGTAGCACACCATATCTTCCCGAGGATAATAATTCCAAAAATCCAATAAACCATTTCCATTGATCGTGAAATCTATTTAATCTTTGAAAATTCATATCTTCTGTTCCGTAACTCCGAATGACTCCGTTCCAACTCCAGTAATTTTCTAAAATTGAGGTCTATCTAATGGCACTATTAGTAGCACTAAATAGAGTCTCTTTCTTAGTCTCTGTGTAGATTTTTAAGTGTTTGCGCATAGTAATCGCCGTCGAAAATATCGTTTCGAAGCGGATTTCACCAAGATTTCTCAAAGACGCATGAAGACCTAGAGCAAGGCAAGTCACCTTTGATCAATTGAGCCTATAATTGAAACTTAAATTATTTTATTTGCGAAACCTGCATCGATAGGCATGCACTGATCTATGTGGTCCCGTTTGCAAGTCATATCGGTGGACCTTCCTAAACTTGCTGCATTTAAAATATTTCCTTGATATTGTTATACCCTGTTCCCTTGTAACCACCACTGTCATGCCTCGGTATTCATGCACTCTTGTGCAAGTACTGACGGTCGCCTTCGAACTTAAAATTTGAGAAACCTTTGGGTAAAATGTGGTTTTACGAAATGTTTGGAAAACTCGACACCTAGGTCAATGCCTTGTGAAAGAACAATGAGTTTCAAAAATGGAGATTCATGACACAAGGCCGGTCCGGTGTGTGATGCCTGTGTGGTCGCCCTAAGGACTAATTCCTTCGGAATTTCATCCGAACATATGACGGTACAACCACATGGGTGAATGGGAAGCCCCTGGCTGAGTAACTAGCCGATTAGGGATGCCCTGCATGTTATTGGACTATGGATCGTTGGGAGGGCAGTGGGGATGCCTCCTGGGTTCCTGGCACAGCATGGTCTTGAACCTACTCTGTTGTTGGTCTCGGACCCCTCCAATTGACATGGGGAAAACCTAGGATGCTTGGGAAATGCCTTGTCACGAACGTCCGGTGCCGACGGGCACTCAGTGTTAGTTTTGTGTCATGTGGGTAAAGTGTACCCCATCTACAGAGGTTTAAACTATTTGAACAGCCGTGCCCACTATCATGGATGGATGTGAGGTTAATCCTTAGTGTAGTTTTATCCTGTTTGTAAAATGTGTGTGTGGCTTGGGAACTGTGAGAAGAACGTGTCATCGAGGACACTGGAGGTCTGATGAAATGGCTTGGCTATTGTGGATAGTAGGACTCGAGAAGTCCGGAGAAATGTTTTGGCTCAGGGAGCCGGTTTGATGTGAACTTGAGATTGCAAAAATTAGAGAAATAAAGATTAATACATTTTCACTCTGATCGGGCGAGACCCACCTCGCCCTAATTGTTGAGAAGCACACACTCAGCAGATTCAAACGGTTTCTGTGGAGGCCATAGGCCCCGGGTACCTCAAGAAAGACAATTACGGCAACTCGGACAGAGGGTGGGCCGGTCCCAATAATTAGAGATAGAGTAGGACTCGACTTTATATTACCTTGCATGACAAGAAAAGGGTTATAATCCTAGCCAGACTCTCTATGTACTAATAAGGAAAGCCCTTGGTCATATCTGACTGAGTTTTCTACTCTGTAACCCTCATCCCTCCAGTATATAAGGAAGGGTAGGAAGCCCCCTAGGGCATAGACACAATCTCACCAGAGAAAATTCAAAGGCAATACACCACAACTGGACATAGGGTATTACCTCATCTTGAGGGCCTGAACCAGTATAAATTGTTTCGTATTCCTTTACAATCCATCAAGTTTAGGTCTCACGAGTAGCCCCACATTGTTACTGCCGGTGTAAAACATCAACAATTTCAAATAAAACTAATTATAAAATGTCCAGTCTCTCTTTGAAGTTTGCAACAACCATCTAAGTTTTCCTGGCTTGCTAAGTATGTAAATGCTCACCCTTGCTTTATATAAATAGTTCTCCGTGGGGAGCTGGAGCTGGAGTTGCAGTGAAGCGAAGACTAGGGTTTTGTCCTGGTTCCCAGCCGCTACCTGTGTGTTGGGACTTAGTCCGCTGTTCCGTTGCTGCCGCTGCCTCTATGCTGTTCGTTGTTGTCTCCGGCTTGCTCCAAAGCTGCAACGTAAGTTAAGGTATATGTCTATTTATTTATTTAAGGTTTGCGATTATGGATATTTGATTTCTGTGGATACCAGCACTACATCCTGGGACTGATATCGGTATCGCGGTTCCGCAGGAAAACAATTCGCGCTGTTTTCCTGTGACATGCCCTATTTGGTGCCGTTGTACGGCGATGCCAGATCAGAGTGTGACACATGCGAGGTTACCCTATGCCGGCTAATTACTGAGCAAGGTGCGTTCCATACCACCCGTGTGGTCGTACTATATAATGATTCATGCAATTCTTCAAGGAATCGGTCCTTATATGCGAATACAAAGCATCTCCACTAAGATGATCACTTTGCATCGTGGGTTTTCACAAATCACTTTCCATTTGCAAACATGCCGACATCGTGTGTCGGGTTTTCGAAACATTTAGAAATCTGTTTTCCCATATCGGCACACGAGTATGATTTGAGTGGGATCGTCGGTATCCATGCTCATAGAGCATGGATGCCGGGTTATCATAGAGGTGGAGTGACAAGGGATAGGGTTATCAAGGTCCTACTGGAGTTGTGCAACTACTAGGTAGATCCGTCGGTTTATCGCTCAAACCAAGGCCAATCAAATTAACTGCACTCTAATAATGCAATTTTGCAAACAAAACACTTGCAAGCTAAGAGCAATATGATTAAAGGGTGACTTGCCTTATGTCTTCATCCTTAAATCCTCACTAAATCCAACGTCCAACGATTTTCCAAAATGCCGACTATGCACAAAACAATAGAAAAGCACAAAAACCCTAAAAATAAAATACTATCATTAATAACAAATAGTGCCATGGGGTAGATCTCAATTTTTTAAGTTTAAAGGATTTTCTGGGAATACAAAAGGATTTTTAATTTAGAAAAGGAATATGCCGAGGTAATATTCTTCTTCAGATGACATGTGGGGCCCAATGTCAGTGGAAGAGAGAGGGTGGCTTTGAGGGTGATGCACGGTGGACTGTGTCCATGGATAGGGAGAGGAAGGGGGCCGGTGGGCTAGAGCACTGTACTCATGGGCCGCCTTGGATGGGCCCACGGGTCAGTGACCATGACTTACACGAGCCTGGTCCACCGAGTCGAGCAAAGTGGCAGGCCAGCGTGGTCATCCCTGTCAGCCCTATGGGTTGTGCTGGCAGCCATGTGGCTCGCCACGTGGGAATAGACTAGGGAGGGCGTTGACCCGAGGAAGGATCGACGGCTGGTGGTGAACGTCGTTGATCCAGCGAACAACCGCGAGGTAGGAGGAGCGAGGTATGGGAATGAAGTGAGGAAGGGATGGCGAAGGTGGTGGACAGTTTGGATTAAGCAGACAGTGGCCGACGGTGGCGAGCGACTGCGGTCGACTTCACTGGCAGACGTCGTGATCTTATGGTCGTCGCTGGCGACCATATGGGCGGCGTTTTGGTTCGGAAGCATTTCTGTTGTGTGCGGCATTTTGAGAGGAAGAAGAAAGAAGGAAAAACCTCCTACCTTCAATAGCAGCGATGGATAGAGGTGGCAGCAATGGTGGAATAGCAGCATGTGATTTGGGCATTTCCTCTAGGGCGGTCCTCGGACGGAATTGAGGGCACGGGCGGAGTTGGGAGGTGACAGGGAGCTCGGCGGTGAGGGTGCCTCGGTCGATTGGGAAGAGGATGTGGAGGATTGAAGCAGGGCCGAGCGGCTATGGCGGCAGCAGAGAGAGAAATTGTGGTGAGAGATGGCTCAAAGAGGGCGGCGACGGCGGAGGTCTTCGTGCCTATTTATAGGCGGGGAGCGGTGCTTCGCTGGCGAACAAAGGTGGTGGAGCACAGCAGGGCAAGTTGCGGTTGGCTGACAGGATGTGGCACTACCGTGCTTCTATGGCCGGCGTCATCGTGGTTCCTTGGGCATCCGCATGAGAGAGGGAGGAGGGAGATAGAGAGGGTGATGATGAGATGAGACAGGGATTTTGTGCACGCGTATTTGACCTCTAGGGCTCACCGGCGAGAAAAGCTTTGGGCTTGGCTGGCATTTTGACCTCAGGAGCTTGCGAGGAGAGGCGGAGTGTGATTTGCGCCGGGACTACTGGCTAGATGGGACAACGGGGGTTTGATGATGGGGCGTGCAGCTCGAGCTGGCAGGGGCAGGGAGGCATGGGCGTGCTCTGCTCTGTCGGGGAGAAAATGAGAGAGAGATCGAGAGAGACGAGAGAGAGAGAGAGAAAGCGGCAGGAGGAGGAAGATGACGACCCGACAGGTGGGCCCCACGCAAGGAAATGGTGGTTGTCCGCACGTGGGCTGTCGGTCGGACGGAGGCTAGACAGCAGGAGGCTGATGAGCAGGCTCGGGGAGATGGATCAAGCGATGGGAGCGCATGCAAGTGGCTCTCGCCTAGGGCCAATGCGGTGACGCGGGAGGAGAGGAGGCGGCTGAGCTGTTCTGGGCTGGATGGCTGGGCCGTCGTGCGGGAAAGAGGAAAGAAAGGGGAGGCCGAGCGGGGCCAGGCCAAGAGGAGAGAAAAAAGTTGAATTTTTACTATTACTAATTTAATTTTTTTTTTAATTTACAAAACTAATTTTCGATTTGGATTATTTGCAGAACTACCCTCTTGTCACCGTAAAAACCGCCGTGGCCCAGGACGGCGAATAGCTTCCCCGTCTGGCGCGGCTAGCGGCGCCGGCCGCCGTTAGTCCGGGGACGCCACGTGGATTCGCCGCCCTGGGGGACGGCGGCGAATGCCCCCGGCGAATGCAAAATTTTTTGCATTCGCCGGGGGCATTCGCCGCCGTCCCCCAGGGCGGCGAATGCATAGGACCGTCCGCACAGCGATCGGACGGTCCGAATCCACGGCAAATTATTGTAACGCGCGCTAACTACCTTAAAACAGTCATAACTTTCGCATACGGTCTCGGAATCGGGCAAATAAGTACTCTACGGACATCTACAGAAAATTTTACATCCGCTTCCCTCCCACTTTGTCGGGTTTGTCCAAAAAACTTTTGTGAAATTCGGCCGGGAAGATTGAGTTTTTGAGGTCCGAAGTTTCAGCACGGTTTTTAAAGCATACTCATAATTTTCTACAGGCCACATCTTACATCGGTTTAAGCTGCACCTTCACGAGATTTTGCTATTCTCGTGTTGCTAGTTGAGAAAAAAAATATCAAAAAAAAGAAAAAAAACTTTTGCAGGTGGCCCCCTGGATTCGGACGGTCCGATCCTTGTGCGGACCGTCCGTTCACCTATGCTAAAAAAACCGCCGTGGGGGACAGCGGCGAATGCAATTTTGCATTCAGCCCCCTGGGGGCATTCGCCGCCGTCCCCCAGGGCGGCGAATCCACGTGGCCTCCCCGCGGCTAACGGCCGCCGGCGCCGTTAGCCCCGGGTGACGGGATGCCATTCGCCGCCCTGGGCCACGGCGGTTTTTAAATACCGCCGTGGCCCAGGGCGGCAAGAGGTTAGTTTTGCAAATGATCCAAATCGAAAATTAGTTTTGTAAATTAAAAAAAAATTAAATTAGTAACAGTAAATCTTCGAAAAAAGTTGCTGCGGCCTGAATGAATAGTGAAACATGAAATTATTCTATGGGATTTATTTGAGAGATTTTTGGTAGATTTAAATAGACATTTGGAATTTTGAATTGGATCTTTGAGCTTCCAAAAATCTCAGAATTCTTGTCAAGGGCTTCAAGGCTTGAATTTTGATATTTTTGAAAGGGAGTTCGAATTTTTGAAAGAATTTCGAGGAAGGAAAAGGCAAGGAAATTTCTAGGAGATTTGAATTTAAAATTTAGAGGAGAGATTTGGGTGGAGTTTTTTTATGGAAATTTGAGTTTTTGGGAGGATCAAAATAAAGGATATTTTTAATGGAAGCTTCGGAGGGAGTTTCGAATTACAAAATTTGAACTCTGATATTTGGATTCGGATAAGAATTTTGATTGGGAATTTGGGAAGGATTTTGAACTTGAATTATTTGAGGAATTTTGGGTAGGTTTAGAGAGAGACCTTCGAATCTCAAAATTGAGTCTCGAGATGTTTGAGGGAATTTTGTAGCGAGATTTTTATGGTTTCAAGGAAAGTTTCAAAGATCTTTGGCTCATATGTCCTTAATTCACACACAAAGATCTAAATTTTTAAAATTAGGCTTTTGATTAAAATAATTTTTTAACAACCTAAAAATTGGGGCGTTACACCAGCGGTGTAATTTGCTAATGCCGGTATTGGATTTGCCAATATGGCGACGAGGCCTCTCCACATAGAGAAAGAGAGATAAGAGAAGCATCTTGCATTTCTGCGTGGGAGGAATAATATGATGTTTTTGCCTTTAAAAAAAGCCTGACAATGGGATCTGAACCATCTTCACCTAAAAATCTTAACCATCCAAAGGAATGCACGGCTTGGATTTAGCAACGGCAAGGCTCTGCCTTTACAACTATAATGGCAGACGATTTGCTTCCTACCCAATGAATGAATATGAGTAACCCATATGTGAGCCTCACTGTATAATTGACTCAAAAGTTGCACAAAATTACTCTTATATATAATAATAAATCATCCCTATAAAATTAAGTCAAATTCGACAACTTTGTATAATGTGAATGTGAGTTTAAAAATTTTGGATCTAGAGTTTTACACATATAAAATAGGTATAGGTAAAGTGGGTAAAATGACTATTACCCTCCCCATATCTAAAACTCAAATAAGTAATCCTATTTATCCATACCTCCCCAAATGATATGTGTAGGTGTTTTACTGTTAATAATTTAATTTTTTTTAATTAACAAAAATATTTTTTAATTTTTTTTTTTTGCAAAAATACCCTCTTGCCGCCGTGGGCCAGGGCGGTATTTAAAAACCGTCGTGGCCCAGGGCGGCAAATGGCCTGGCTGTCAATGGGCCGTGACAGCGTGGGCCGCCGTTAGCCAGGGGGGGCCACATGGGCTTGCCGCCGTGGCCCAGGGTGGCGAATGCCTCATGGGCCCCCCCGTGAGGCCGACAGAACTACAGGGGGTAGAATGCAAATTTGCATTCGCCGCTCTGGGGGAGGGCGGTTTTTAGCCCTCCCCTATAAAACCCCTTCGCGCACTCACCGGTGCGTCATTTCCCCCTTCCGCCTCCAGCGTTCGTCTGATAGAGCTGAGGCAAAGAAGGAGCAGTACAGCGGCGAAGCTCTCGCAGATTTTTGAGCCGAACCTAGGTATTTTTTGCTCTCCCTCTGTCATGTAGTTAATTTTTTAGACAAGTGTTAATTAGTACTAGACGCGTAGTGTAATACCCGACATAGTATGAAAATATTAGCGGTTTAGCATAACCATCGTTAGTGTTAAATTTATTTGACCGTACTAGAAGAACATAGCGGACAGGTAGTAAATTGTAGATATTTTAGAAATAAATATGCTTCGCCATGGCCATCGTTGGTATACGTCATTTCGACACGTTAGATAAACCTAGCGTATAACTTTATTAGCGCCGCTGGGTTAGTTTGTAAAATGTAGAAACGGTAATGGTTTGACTTATACCTATAGCCTTTTTATGAAACGAATATTGATTAGTACAGATTAATAACTGTAGTGAAAATATTTTTTGTCAACAGAAATGGCAAATAGAGTTGTATTCGCGATATATCACGGTGAAGGAAATGTCAAAGAAGGACAATATGGGGTAGATTTATCGGAGTTCAACGTAGCACAAAAGGGAATTATAGCTCCAGCTGAGAGAAGTTTTCCTAGAGTTTACAAATGGTTAATAAGGGGATTCGGAGTAGATCCTCAAGTAAATGTAATTAGGTGTACACACTGGTTAGCTGGGCTGTGGAAGGTTTTTGGTGGGAATTGATGCCAATAGATTCGACGGCCAGCTGGGTATTTTTTGTGGAGAGTGCACTGCAACGAGGATGGGCACCTAGCATCCTAGTGGTAGTGCATGACAGGGTCAGCATTGATCAGGTTGGTCCAAGTACAGCGGAAGGGCCCGATGAAACAGGGGAGCAAAATGAGGCAGAAGACGAGGGTGCCGGAGAGGAAGGAGGCCAAGAAGACATGGGACCGGGGGGGTTTGCAGATGAAGGGGAGAGACACCCAAGTCTAGTACAGGAGCTGGAAATTGAAGACTCAGAAGCTGAGCATATGGAAGATGATGATTCTTCGGAGGACGATGTATACCCGACAGAATGGGATAACGAGGACTTCTCTGGACTCGTTGTCTCAGAGGGGCACACCATGCCATGGGAGTATTGGCAGAATGAAGTGGTGCAAGGCGCTAGGTACGCCGAAAAAGTACAGTTGACAGAGGCTGTGAAGATGTGGGCCGTGTCACTTGGGAGGGAGTTCTGAGTATCAAAGTCCACCAGATCAGTGTACGAAGTGAAATATGCAAGTTCAAGCGATGGATGTCCATGGAGGATGTATGCATCCAGGAAGAAATATGATGACTATTGGTCCGTGTCAATCATGACGGAGCACAACTGCCATCTTCTGGGTGTTCAAAAGTACCACAGGAACATATCATCTGCATTCATCGCTTCAAAGTTGTATTATGCTGTTGTGAAGAACCTCCGGTTCAAGCCCAAGTCAATTATCAGGCGCATCGAGGAGAAGTACAAGTACACCATTACATATGCCAAAGCATGAAGGGCCAAACAGAAGATAATTGAAAGGAGATTCGGCAGTTGTGAAGCTTCTACAATAATTTGCCTCGCCTACTGGAAACCATCTGTGCGAGGAATCCTGGCAGCTACTCCGAAATCAAAACTTTCCCATCGTTAGCAAATCCTAGGCAGAGCGTCCTTCAGCGGGCCTTCCTCTCTCTGTAGGCGTGCATGTTTGCATTTCTTCATTAAAGGCCCATTCTCTGCATGGACGGCACGTTCCTAACTGGGAAATACAGAGGGCAAATGTTGACGGCAATCGGAGTAGACGGGAACAACCAAGTGTTGCCCGTGGCCTTTGCCTTCGTCGAGAGCGAGAACATAAAGAGTTGGTACTGGTTTCTGAAGCTGGTTAAGGAAAAGGTGGTGGGGATGAGGCCAGAGATATGTCTCATACATGACCGTCATGCAGGGATGCTGCGTGCAATTGAGGAGCTACGAAACGGCTGCGTAGACAAGGGATACCCTCCAGTGTGGGAAGATGTAAAGAGTAGATGGTGCATGCATCATATGGGCGCAAACTTTTATAAGCAGTTCAGAAATAAGGAGCTGATGGCCATGTTCAAACGTTTGTGCACCCAGAATCAATAGAAGAAGTTCAATGAGCTGTGGAGGAGACTTGATGAGCTGACAGCCAAACATAGAGGCGAGAGTTCTGCAAGACCCGCAGCTAAAGGTGTTGACGGCCCTGAAGCTCTAGGTGCACTTCCCACCGATGACGGTATATTCAGAAGGAGGCCCAGTTCCTTGGTTAGCAGATTTTCACAGTGGATCGAGCACGAGCCAAAGGAGAAATAGGCATTGCTGTATGATGAAGGTGGAGCAAGGTACGGCATAATGACCATGAACCTTGTAGAGGTCTACAACTGGGTCATGCGTGGTGTGAGGCAACTCCCCCTTGTTGCCATCGTGGAGTTCATCCAACATGGAACACAGACGTACTTCCACGACAGGTGCAGACAGAATGGCCCATCTATGGTCGATGGAAACCTTTGGTTCGGCACCAAAATGACAGAGTACCTTGAGAAGAAATGCAAGAAAGCAAGAGAGTACCAAGTTCGAGTGCAGGGCACACGAGAGCGTAGATTTGAGATATTATGTGCCGACAGGTCTAGGCGTGGCATATTCGCAAGGAAACTTGTGCAAGAGTATGTCCTAAAGGAAGATGGGACATGCAAGTGCTCCTGCCGGAAACCAAGCTTGTACCACAAGCCCTGTTCTCATGTCATTGCCGCTTGCGGGGAGTGCGGCATTGATGAACGCCAATATGTGTCCCCGTACTTTAAAAAGGAAGCAATCATGCATACATGGAGTACTGAAATTTTTGGTTTTGGCATCGTCGGCACTTTCACTGAAGACACAAGCCCAGTTTATTACATCCCTGACCCAACGAAGGCAAGGAACAAGGCAGGCCGCCGTCAGACACGGAGGATTCGCAATGATATGGACGAATCCGAGGCCGGTGTTAGCGCTAAACGTTGTAGTAGGTATGGAGAGGAGGGACATACCTACAAGAAGTGCACGAAAGACACCGAGGCCCCAAGTGCAGCGGAAGTTCCTGTGGAAGGATTAGTCGCCGATGGAAGGCGGCCAACTGGGGAAGGCACCACTGATAGGCAGTGTCATCGCAGGCGTCCTCGTGCACCTTCGGGTTATGTTGTGTAGTATAGCCGCTGGTTGCTGATGTAATCTCCCTGTAATGTGTACCAATCTGCATGTATTGCTATCTAATTTTCGTTTTAGTGTGGGCCAGATCGGCGTGTCATATCTATTGTCGTCTGTTGAAATGTGCTCTTTGTTTTCACTTTGCCAGTGCTGGCCTTTTAAAAGTTCTTTGCTGTCTGTTAATTTTTTGGCTGTAATGCACTATGTTTAATTGAGCTAATCCGTTCCGCTTCTTTTTCCTTGCAAGTATGGACTACCAGACGTCTGAGCTGCTGGATCACGCCACCGATCAAACCCATCGCTCGGTGGTGCAGAACCTCCAGCTCGGTACCTTACGTTCTCGACCTTCTAGGCGACTCCTTCCCATGGACCCTCGGTTCACGACTAGGTACGTACGAACGTTGTACTGTGAAGTTGTATATGTGAACTTACTAACTTGCTTTGTTTTGATTGTCAGGTTGCGGGAGGCAGGCCTTCTGTCGCTGTGTAGGCTGGTAGCAGCCGCAGTGGACCTGAATGACCCGGCGAAGAAGTGGGGTATCGACCGGTCGCTGATCACAGCTCTTGTGGACCGGTGGAGACCGGAGATGCACACCTTCCACCTCCCATGCGGTGAGATGGCCCCCACGCTGCAGGACGTCAGCCTCCTCCTTGGGCTACCTCTAGCCGGCGATCCGATGGGCCCAGTTGACGGGCTCTAGGCGTGGCGAGACGACATCCTGCAGCAGTTCGCCCCGATTCACCGTGCTCCGGGGCTTCCTCTCGTCGGCGAGATCTCCTCGTACAGGCATGCGGGCCCCCTTCAGGCTTGGGTACTGAGCTACACGGTAAGAATGCTTTCTTGTTATTTTATGTTCGTCCTTCAGTCCGTTCTAGAATTACAGTGTCAACTTCCTTATATGTTACTGCAGTCTGATCAGCTAGACCCGGAGGCCGACGCGTACTCACTGCAAAGGAGCCTGGAGGTGTACCTGTGTGGCTGTTTGGGTGGGTGATGTTCACCAACTCGCACAGCCACGCAGTCGACAAGGGCTTGATCCCTTACGCGAGGGAGATAGCCGACACCGAGGACAGTGCTGTTTCTCAATACAGTTGGGGATCGACAGTCCTTGCCGTCACGTACAGGGGTCTGTGCGACGGCTGCAGGAAGACCGACCCAGAAGGGGTCTTCACGGGTTGTCCACTCCTCCTACAGCTCTGGGCGGCAGAGCAGTTCGCGATCGGCCGCCCCGTGGTGGACCACAGTCTGTACGAGCCGATCCTGTACGTGGATGTCCTACCGGAGGACTATCCGACGATGGGGACGGTGTGGTGTCGTCGTGAGGTATGTTCGGTGTTAGAACCGTCTCGGTTTTTTATATTACTTGGACTAACGAGAACTCTTTACCTGTTTGTAGCGTCGGTACGCTCACGTGCAGGTGCAGAAGTTGTACCCAGACTTCGTCATGGAGTTCGACAGGATCACAGACGACGACGTTGTCTGGGAGCCGTACAGCGCCGAGGCGGTGATGGCGCGTGCGCCGCTTGGGCTATCGTCCCTCTGCACCAGGGATCAGGCGTACTGGCTGACAATGACGTCGATGTTGTTCGACATTTCTGTCGAGCCGCACTGCCCGCAGCGTGTGATGCGGCAGTTCGGTATGCGCCAGACCTTCGGCCATCCACAACTCCAGGCCGTACCGCAACACGTTCACAGGTATGTGTGGAAATGAATATTCCGTATTATTATGCATTGTGTCACCGGTTGTGCTCTGCAAGTTAAATCGGCGTGGCCAGGCTGCTGGTAGGTTGTGGAGACCCACCGTCATCGAGTACATCAACGACTGGGTCATAGCCACGGAGGACGTCATCACGGAGATCCACCCCCACACAGCCGACATGTACGAGCAGTACCTTTCCTGGTAGCAGCCTTGTACCAGACTACGGGTGACGTTCACTCCCGGGGCTCCACAGGCGCACGTCGCGTGGGTGCGAGACGCATACCCGACACACCGCGACCAGGACTACTTCCGCGCGGTGAGTCAATGGTTTTCATACTATTTTCAACGGTAGTTACCACGCGCAACTAACCACGCATGTCCTGCTGAACAGGGGGACGATGCTAGGCAGGTCGACACGGAGCTCGGCCTACTGTGCCAGTGCCTCGAGGCTGGCATCCCTCTCACGGAGCAGGAGCAGGCGATCACGTTCGGCTGGATGCGCAACACGATGCGCTCGGTCATCCGTGCTCTGACTTGTCGCCGTTCCGATGCAGCCCCGCCGATGCAAATACATATGCGAGGTCCCCATGGTGAAGGGACATCGGCAGGAGCGGCGGGTTCTGCAGGGGCCAATACGTCGTGGGGAGCAGGTCCTTCCGATACCGCCGGAGGATCGAGGACGGCAGCCTCCACGATCGGGCGAGGTTTGTCAGGTACGTCAGGTTCGAACATATTCTCCATAACTAACTGCACTTTTTATTCGGCTAACGCGAACTTTTCTTTACCAGCCCCACGCGGCGGATCTCACCACCACCTGGGGGACACTGGGCGGGGATCTGCCCGGAGCACCTCTGCTTGGATCTCTACCGAGGATGACCTTGTTCTGGAGCAGGACGTGATCGGGTCGTCATAGATTGGAGGTGCTCGGGACACAGCCGCACGACGCCGGTGCTTCCCCTACTGCTCAGGCGGTCCGAGCCACCCGTGGGGTAGCGGCGGACCGCCTGACGTACTCGCGCGGGCAGATGCGAGCGCAGCCTAGGAGGACGAGGAGGCGTACGGACTAGGGGCTATTGTTGTATTTATTTATTTATAGGTCTCGCATAACTTGTTGTATCGGTAAAATGTAATTGTCATTTTATCTTCGACAATAGGAAAATATTAAGAGGGTTGTCGCTTTGAATCCTAGAATTCAAATTCTAGTGCGCAAAATCGTAAAGAGCTTAATCTTTTAAAAATCCTTTTTAGTACAAGTTTTTCTGTCATGAACGGAAATTCTGTTGGTTCGGACCGGAATTTCCGTTCAGTTCTGAGGTTGAATTTTGGTTCTGTTTTCCAACTTTAACGGAACTTCCGTTGATCTTGAGCGTAAATTCCATTGTGCCTCTCTGCTAACAACCTTAAGCGGAACTTTCATTAAAGTTTACTGGAAATTCCGATCAAACGGATATTCTGTCATACTATTACGGAATATCCGTTGTTTGCAATTGCTTCCGCTTTAGTTCAAATTTTTCATGTCCATATTCACCCCCTCTAGGCTCGATCCCACCCTTCAGATCTGACCTTTCACAAATATTTACAACGGTACTCTATCCTGTTTGTACCATTTTAAAAGGACAAACCACTTTCAGCGCATACTATGCGCGAGTACGGACCACCTTTACTTGCATAATATAGGCCCCGCATGCGCCACATTGCGACAAGCGAGCTTTCGGCGCGTCGCTTTAGTCATGCGTCGTCACAGGCATTCTGAATACATAGTCGGCCACTTCAAGCGCTTTTTGCATATGCATGTCCCTTATATTTTGACCTGTACGTCTCATAGGGAAATAGACGCACGACAACCTATATAAAAGCAACATCATAGTAGCAGAGGGCCTTCACCCAGCCCCTCGGGCAAACTTCGCACCGTTTATGAACTACGGCCACTACCTGCCTCACTAATTTCCTTTTCTTCTTGTAGCAGCATTGAACAATGCCTCTTACACCTCTTTTCGTGGAGGATTGCAACTGGCGATATTTAGGTTTCACTTTGGTACTGCCACCTTGGGCTGAACGCTCGATATGCCTTTGTGGTGACCGTTGCCGGCTACGCGTATCTCATCAGGAGGAGACTTACAGCTGGAGATACTTTGAGTGCATGCACCGGAGTCCCCAGGTACGTGTTTCAGTCAAGCCTTTGTCATATTCGTTTTTACGCCCACGACTCTTACACCAGGATATTTACCTTAACAGACCAAGGGAAGATATTGCGGCTTCATCGAGTGGATTGACAACGACAACCCGGAATATGACTACCTCCCGTTAGACGAAAGCATGGCGCAATACATGGCCAGGAGGGCGGAGCACGAACAACGTCTAGAGCTAGAAGGGGCAGACTGGAGAAATCGACCTTTCGGACTACCGCGATGGGAGGACCGTCCAACGTGCGCTTGTGGTGATCATTGCCAGCTCGTCAGGTCAAGAAGGCCAGGAACTCTGCGACGCAGAAGCTTTGTTTGTCCGAACATTCTTGACGACGATATCAATGTAAGTTCAAGCCGCACCTTACTTCCTGCAGATAGTTGACCTTCACCAAACGTGACGAATTTACTAATCAAACTCGTCCCATAGGATCCTCCAAGGAGGTGTCAATTCAGACAATGGATTGACAATTTCACGCCGTCAGATCTATCACGGCACTGGAACATGCAACCAGAATCACCAGCCGACTACAGCCTGTCTAGATCGTACCATGAACGAATCGCCCGCTTTTCTAGGAACCGGTGACTAGAACAAGTAGATACATTGTACTGCTTACAAGTTATATCCGTTGTTGTATTTCGTACTATGGGTGTCGCATTCATCATGCCGCAATGCGAACGGCTTGCATCTAGCTAATATCACTATGCTATTGTACGTGCACTACGTTAAGTATCGACCGAGTGGATCACGAATAATACAATATATCATCTCCCAATGTCAAATTAAAAATCATTCAGTACGTACATTGCGCAAAAATTTAGGAAAAAATTCATAGGCCCTAACATTCTGTTCACCTGGGGGTCCTAAGCCCCTCACGTAAAACGGACCGGCCTATTATCATGTCATTAATTAAGTATTACCGAAAATAAACTTGAAAAATGATCAGTACGATTTTACAAACCAACGCCCACCATCGTCGGATTATAAAAAAAAACTTCAAAAAACATACCCTAAACCATGATTAAAACTAAATTTTGTGAAGCGTGTAGGCGAAAGACGGGGAGGAGTGGATTGCGAGTGCCGATCTGGACATACGAGGAATGGAATGCGAGTGGCGATCCGGAAATACCCTCAGTTTGACAAGTTTTCTTCACGACGTGAATAATCTATGATATTTGGTTTTTTTAACATCAACCCAATAAATGTAATGGCACAATAAATAGAATTTAAGAATCTAATTTTGAGAAATAAATTTTCAAAATTTTTGGAGTTAAAAATTAGCAAGAAAATAAGGCAGGAAAATTAGCAAGAAAATTTTCAAATTTGGTAATTTGCAAATGGCTGTAGGGGCCGAACGCAAAAATGAATTAGCCGCCCTAGGGAACGGCGGCGAATGCATTTTTGCGTTCGGCCCCCTAGAGCCATTCACCGCCGTAGCCCAGGGCGGCAATGCCACGTGGCCCCCGGCCCGCTGACGCCGTTGGCCGCCGTCACGACCTGGTGACGCCGCCGTGGGCCTCGGCCATTTGCCGCCCTGGGCCACGACGGTTTATAAATGCCGCCCTGGCCCACGGCGGCAAGAGTGTATTTCTGTAAAAAAAAATTAAAATTTAGTTTTGTAAATTAAAAAATAAATTAAATTATTAACAGTAAAAATTCGATATGTGTATAGGTATGTATATGAGTAATGGATACCCAGCAGCAACCCAACACATATGTCGACAACCGCTGGGGCCACGACTGATGAGCGACGACATGCCTTGATGCGATGGGCCTTGCATCCAGCGGGCATCACAGTTTTCGCGCACATGTCCAGCATGTAGTTTCCGCCCGCGCGCTTCGTACAGCCCCGCGTGCTGCACATCCACAACTCTATGCAGACACATGCACGGCAGATTTTGATCCAAAATTTGGAAAGCACCATACACAGGAAATTTTGATCAACAATTTGGAAAGCGCCATCAACGGTAAATTTTGATCCAAAATTTTCACTTGGTGCCACTGATTTCTGGTTTGTCCTATAAATATGGACAATTAATGCTCATTCACAGTTCACACCACACATTCCTTCCACGTCTCTTTTTCTTCTCTCATCTTCCCTCCTATGGTTCGATGTAATAGCTAGTTCGGATCTAAATCAACCCATCTATTAGGGTGAAATTGAGGATTTAGATGGAGCAATTTGAACTACGATTTTGTTTGGGATTCTGGCAATGAAGGTGCTCATGGGGGGTTTTCTTTTCCTGCTTTGTTTTCCTTTGTTTTCTCTTTTGCACTCCGTGTTTGTTTCTTGCTGAGCAGTACTTTTTTGATGATCCAATTTTGTTTTGTTCACTCCACCCGTGCTTGCTGTCACATGCGCCAAGCGCTTGTGACCTTCTCCTCGGCTAGCTCCGCATGCCACCTAGCATGTGCCAGGGCCTCCTCCTTCGTGGTCTTCTCTGCAATCGTCATCATGGACCACCGTGATGATAGAGGTGGCAAGTACTTGCAAGCGAGAGAGAGAGAGAGAGAGGCTATAGAGCTAATGCCCTCAATGCATGCATGCATGCACGTTAACAAGAGTCGAGGTAGTGTCGCCCTATATTCTGGGACTTTTGAAGAAAAAGGAGTAGTGCCTTCTAATCAGGGATGGAGGGAGTAGGAAACAGGAAGAAGAATCACGTCCTGATGCAGTTATTTAGTTCTCCTTATAAGTGAAAAAAGTAGAATATTTAGTGCCTAGAATGCATATTCACATCATCTTCATGAGCTAGAGGTCTTTTTATGAGGTCATGATCAGCCAACCCACTCTGCTATGGGGTGCTCCGCCTTTGAAGCTTGCTGCTTCAGGAAGTACTGGTCATAACCATGGGGATGGTCTTCTAGACTCTGGTTATATCGATCTCTAGGGGGAGAGCAGGTGGGAGAAGCAGCCGCCGGCGAGGCATTTGGCGTGCAATTCTAGTTATGAGACTGGGTCACTACCAGGTTAGTTTTAGACTGTCAGATCACACAATACTGTCCTAGCTTGATTTTCATATAGCAGAGGCGACATTTTTCATAGAAAATCCTCCACTAATAGAAGTATACGTAGAGCATGCCCAATAGAATCCCAAAATAAAACCCAATCTCAAAATTTTAAGCTTTCTTTTAAAATCAGTTCTAACAGAATCCCAAAATAAAACCCAATCTCAAAATTTTAAGCTTTCTTTTAAAATCAGTTCTAACAGTTCCCCTATAGAGGCATCCAAAAATTGGAATCCCCAATCCCATGTTTCTCGCTCTCCACAAGTTGGACGTGGTTGCTTGCTCCCAATCTATCGATCCAAGGGTGTTGGAGTGCACGAGAGGGGATCAGGCACTCATGGCGCATGGGAGGAGGGCACCGATCATGCTACACACGAGGGAGCGAACCAACGATTCTACTGGTATGGGGTGAGCCCACTTTTTATTATTGGCAGTCAAATGTTAGTTATGTATTCGAGAGGAATCTATTCACACTTAAAAATTTGATTATGGATAAAAACATAATTTTTTGGATGGATTTTTAAGCTTGTGTTGGTAATGTTAGCGATCCTACCGGTCCAACTCCCACCTTTTGATCAAAGTAAAGCAGACATAACTTGGGATCGGACGTCTGATCCCTAACAAATCGTTGGACGGTGTTCCATCGCATATATAAAAATATTTCACATGTTTCACCATTCAATGGAACATGTTTCAACTAGAATTGTTTCAGATGTTTTATTGCTCAACAAAAAAAATGTTTTAACTAGATGCAACATTGGAAAAAACTAATTTGCAACATCAAGACACTGTTATGTGTAACATCAAATAAAACACAACGCATTATGTGCAACATCCGACCAAAAAAGGGTAAAATATTCAAATACAATAAAGTATAACAAAGATAAACAATAGATTGTAATAAACCAACCATCCGCTCTGGTGGCTAGATCCAACTTCTTCATCTACTCCGGTGACTGATCCATCTTCTCCGTCTATTCCGGTGACTGGATTTACTTTGGCGATGAAATTTGAACACAAGAGATGCCATTTTAGACCCAAAACACAACATAGCCAATCATCCACAATCGGACCAAATCTGTAGCATCTCTCATATTCAAGCAGACCTAAGAAAATTAGATGGTTGATTAACGAAGGGGAAGTCTTTCTCATCTGGCTAGTGGTGCACGAGGTACTTTGACCCCAAACACCAAGTCCTCGATGGGATATTTTCCGAGCGTCTCCACCAAGTAGGCAAACCACAACACTCCGCCGGCATGCCCACCGCCTCGATTCACTTCGCCATGTGGCTGCGCTGGACGCCTCGCCGCACGGTCCCGCCGCCTCACCGCTTCCCACCTCCTCCACCCCCTTTGCCACCCCGTTCTTGGTGGGCGGATGCAACTTTTGGATGGAGGGGGGCTCATCTTCTTCCTCCAGCACCCCCTCTTCTTTTTTATCCTCTTATTCCTCCTCCTCTCCCTTCTTGCTCTCCATGGGGATCCAACGGGTAGGAGGCTAAAGCCCCCCACAACCTCCATGCTGGATCCGCCCCTGTTGGTGGCACCGTCCTTCCTGTGTCAACTGTCGACCAGCACGAAATATAGCACCTCCTCTGTGGTTGACTGCCCTGAGGACACACAGTGTGGGGAGAGAGGAAATGGGGAAAGGGAGGGAGAAGGGCAGAAGGCATAGACAGAGCGTCCGATATTTCTTATGGGAGTCAGCCGCCCCGTGAAGAGAGGGAAAATTGGGGAGAAAAAAGGAGGAGACAGGGGAGGAGGGAGGGGCGTCCGATGCCTGCGCTCGCGTCGGACGCCGACATTTTTGCCAAGTTCCCAGGATACACACAGTGCCCTCAAAACCGCCATCCCTGCAGGCTGCACCTGCCAACACGACCTACACCCATCCTTTGTTTCGTCGGAGGCCCGTTGGCAAGACAGCATATCCTGCCGCTGGTTTCAGATTTCATAAGAAAGATAGTGTGTTCTATGGTTTGTGCGGCTGATTAGGAAGAAGATGGCAAGAAGGCTTCAGAGTTCTGACGGCATAATGTCGTTAGGATATACATTTCTTTAAATTCTTAGTAGTGGATAGTTTAAAGGTGAGAGAAGAAAAAAAAGAGGAAGAAGATCACACAAAATAAGGTGAGCTATTAGCACATGATTAATTGAGTATCAATTATTTTAAACTTAAAAAATGAATTAATATGATTGATTTTTTAAAGCAACTTTTATATAGAAATTTTTTTAAAAAACACACTATTTAGCAGTTCGGGAAGCTTGTTCACGGAAAACGAGAGGGTTTTCACCCTTAGCAGGCAGATTCGAACGATCCCTTAGAATTTCTTCTCCATGTCTTTTTTGGTTTTTCTTCTTTGTAATCAGTGCAATGAAGAAAAACATGATCAAATCATTGATACTTACTGTTCCTGTGTTTGTCTTCCTCAGAGTTTCTTTTGATTTTTGGTTCAACTAGAAACTAGCACCATATGCAGTAATCTTTCCAGCAGTAAGCTTTACATACATGATCATACTGCAGCCTGCCTTGGTATCATCAAAGGCAGCACGATGCAGCAATTAGCTACTGACGAAGTCTAAACAGCTGGTTTCTGATTTGAAGCAAGTAGACAAGTAATATCCTCGCCTGAAGTCTAGTATTTGAACTGGAATCAAAGCAATTTGATGGTACGAGCCACAAGGATTCAAATGCAAACTGCTCTGACTTGTCTTTGGAAAGCAATAAGATGATTTCACTAAACAGTTTTGTTAAGAGTCGGCGTTGTCAGCAACCAACCCTACCACCAATGTCACCTTCTCATATACGCTGGAGTCTGTAAGTTTCATAATCTCATGATCTGAACTCAAGCCGAAATATGATCACCAAATCTGTTCTAATGCGAAATTTGATAAAAAAAATGACCGGATTAAGAAACCATTAGCCGTCCTAGTTGTCGATGTAGATGAGTCAGGGAGAAAACCTCCCACATCTGTTCACCGGCTTGATGCCGAAGGCGTCGCGGGCGGTCTGCTGTGATCGTTGGTGCCGTTGGCAACTCTGGTGTTCTTGACACCGTTGAAGATCACCCTTTGATCTCCCTCCAGCGCAACTGATGATCAGGACTATGGTTGGTTTGTGAGGGGGACGAGATAGTGCGTAGATGTCATCTCACGAGCTGGACTCCTCTCTTAAATCTCCATCCATCCTATAATATAAGAGATTTTACCATTCAAATTTATCCTAAGTTATAAGTGATTTTATGATTCCAAAGCAATACTTTATTTTCTATTTCTACTAGTTTATTCTTTACCTACTAACTTTTATACTATTTTATTCTTCACATATTAACTTTTGTACTAGTTTATTCTCTACCTACCACTTTTCTATGGGTATAAGCATTTTTGGTTGTAACCTAAAATTAAGCAAAAAATAATATAATCCTTTATATTACAGGAGAAAAGAAGTAGCGCTGAGAAAATTGGGGGTGAACCCGTTATCAAAAGTATTGTGCCACCGATCATAGCGCGCCAACGTTTAGGACCGCATGGGCTTCAGGTGGATCGGGCCTTTTGCGCTGGTCTTGGCCTGCCAAGATCAACCAACAGCTACTGGAAAGATCCATCCGGTATGGCTCTCCTTGAGATAAGGTGACAGCTATACGAACAAACTATAATTGCGGGTGAACAGTATTGCTGTCCCGTTTACGCTTCGTAATGAAAGAGCTCCCGATGCCTCCTAGGCCTACGATTGCAACCCATTGGACTGGTCTTCATACACTTCAATTCATCACTCTCCGTCAGCTTCTAGGACTTGGGCTCGCTCATCTCATCTTTTATGGAGCAAAAATGGTAGCATGGTACCATATGCTCATCTCTCATGTCTTTTGTGAATGCATAATCTTTTTTTTTGAAAGAGAGTGAATGCGCAGTGTGATCTTTTCAGTTATTCAAGTTCTACGGATAAGATCAATGCGCACCTACAGCTGCATGCTTGATCAATTCTTCAGATCAACTGTTAAATGTTGGATTGTTCGAGTGGCTTTTTCCATAAAACTACTCATCTTTTGGTACAAAAATTGAAAATTAGTGCTTTCCTCCCAGCTTCTAGTACTGCACTAGAGCTAGATACTTTTCACATAATCTGCTGCTCTATGGCCCAAAGGTTTCCCTGCGATTTATCCAAAACCAGCAGTTCAGTTTGACATGCATACACCATGCTACCACATTTGTGCAGTTAATTCATCATTTCAGACCAGGAAGTAGATGATGACACCATTCGGCTCTTTTGAAATCATTAGATAGAGCCATACAATTATGACAACAATTAGGTGGCCATTCTGAAAAAGGAAATTTCACAATAAATTTTTCCTTTCAAATGCGTCTTCTAAATGTTAGCCTTGGTACCAATGACTCAGTAACTAACAGATGAAAGAAAGCACAGGTCTTAAACATTCCTGTATCATATCACACAAAGTTGAAACATTACTTTTCACTATGCAGATCAAAATTCTTAAAACAACATTCTTGTATGATCATTTCATAGTCGTAAGGGCTAATACAAAATTTGCATTTAGAAGCATACAGACTTGCAGGTTCTGCTGTACAATAACCAAAAGAAGGGAAATTAGTACCGTTCTACAAGGGATTTAACAGGATGCAGACATCGCAACGATCTCAACGGTATCTTCAGTCTGAGATGACATTCGTATTTAGGTGGTATTCGTTTTAGCTTCTGGCTTTGGCTACTCTTTTGATTTTTGTTAGTATACTTTCAAATAAATTTCTATATGAAAGTATCTCTAAAAAATCAAATAGATCTATTTTTTAAGTTTTTAATAGTTAATGATTAAGTAATCATGCGCTAATAATGTTTCTTGTTTTACGTGTGGGTTATAAGCCATAAAGCTGATTCAAACATCATCTTAGTAAGAGTATGCAGATGTGGGCGGATCTGTGAAATGGCACAACTCCTTATGCCTCCTAGGCCAACAACCATGTATAGCAAAGCAATCCGCTGCATGGCTCAATCAGCAGCCTAATCTGCCTCTATAAATGTTGTGTGGTTCACCTCTATCAGCCTGTAGAATTTCTTGCTCATCTATAATTAATAGATCATTCCACTGGATGCAATTATTTTAACTCTGTCATCATAGTTTATACCACCTATATGGACCAATCAACTCCGATGTTCAGACAAGAAAATATTGATGGATGGCTATCTTTTTAGCTCGTTAATTCATAACCGCCCACTCCAAATCCAGTAAAACTATTGAAAGATGGGACAAAATTAACCTACCTAACAACACTAAAAATTCATGAGTCATTAGACGGGAGTGCATTATATGTGAATATACTATTCCCTGATGACTTGCTGGTTTATTTGGAAAGAGCAAAATTCTCGCGTGTAAAAATTCCGCTGCACAACTTTTCAAAGATATCAAAGATGAGATCATAGTCTGGAAGCAGGCTGGGTTATTCAGAGTGCCTGAGGAATAGTAGGCTCTTTAGAGCAGCTGATGTTTTCTGTTCTTTCGTGATGTGCTTGAATGCATGCTGTGACCTCGGCATCATGTTGTCGATGCATCTTTGCACCCTGTAAACTGTAATTTGTAACTCTCTCTTATTCTTAATAAGATTTGGTTGGCCTCCTTCCTTAGGCCAACCACCTGGAGGCTAGCTGTAGTTCAGTCTTATCAGTTGAATGTTCTTATGTCCAAGCCTTTGGGACCAGCTAATCAGGTAGCAGGGCATTGAGATTTCAGTCCAAATTAGGTAGAAATTCTTAAAAAATGTAGCACCCTGGATTTTTGCTAAAACTCAATTTAAAATTTTTTGAATTTGAATTTGTAGCTTATATGAATATTTGAGTGAAGTGCCAAATTTTGATATCATCTTTCTCTTCATTTAAATCCCTCCCAAATTCCCTTGAGTTGTGCCAATTTAAATTTTAATTCTAATTCCATTCAAATCTCTCCAATTTGAATTTCTGAAATCCCTAGAAAATTCTGAAGTGTAACTGTTCACGTGGGCCACCTCCATCTTCTTTTTCCCCGGCCTAACTCCCTCTCTCCCTTTTTCCTCCTCTCCCGGGTTGGCATAGCCCACAGCCACGCCCTCCCCCCCCCCTACGCCCATCGCAGCCCGGTCAGCGCGCGCTCGCCACGCTGTGCCTCCCTATGGGTCCCACGTGTTAGCCGCTACTATCCTGCACCTGCTCGCTCTGCCAGCACCTTCCCTTCGCTACCCTGTGTGTGCCCACTGCCCGTTCGACGAAATGCCGCTGCGTCGTGCCGCACTAGGTCACCGCACCAAGCTACCTCTGTCACACACCACAACCTTCCCATTCGTGCACCGTGCGTTCCACCAAGCCCACGCCATGCTAAGCCTGGAGTTCTGCCTCAAATCCCGATGACATCCCAGCCTTTCTCCCCCTTTCCTTTCCCCTGTTCCCTGCAGGTATACACAGGCATCGCACCAGCCGTCGCCTCGCCATCTCTTCCCTAGTTTCTCTCCGAGGAAACCGTTCTCCATGCGTCACCCTCACCCCCACTGTCTCATCAAGCCGTTTCCTCCTAGGAAACCCCCCGCCCTCCCTCTGATTTTTTCGGTCGCTTCACCACTCTCTCTCGCTTCCCATCGCATCGCATTACCATCCTCTCACTGTCGCGTCGAGACATTTCGTTGCCGTGCTCTATTCATCTCGCTTCCCTATCCGTGGGTTGTGTTGCGCATCCTCTCCTATTGCCATTCACCCACCATGACCCCCACGCCCCGATGCCTGTCTCATCGGCATTCAACCGTCGTGGCCCCGCCCCAAAATCTCGGCGATGCCACCACCTCGCTGCCCTGTGCCGCCTATAAAAGGCCCCGGCCTTGCCCGAACTCTACTGCCCTAAAGCATCCTAGTGCTGCCATGCCTCACCGCCACCGGCAGCACATTGCCCAGTGCCCGTCGCCTCTTCTCCCAGCCACCCTAGCCACCGCTTCTCGCCGGCACGCTTTCTCGGATCAGAGAACAGAGGAAGCAGACAACCTCCCCCCCCTCCCCCCTCGAGTCATTGACAAGCCGGGCCCAGTGGCATAGTGCCCTCCTCTCTCCTCCAGTGACTGAAAGGTGGGCCCCACTCCATGAAAAATAAATAAACCCTCTTTTAAGAGCTCTAAGTCTCTAACATGTGGGTTCCATTCCCTTTTTAACTCCTCCCACTCACTACCATCTAGGCCCACTATCAAGGAATATTCCTATGGTCTTTTCGAGTATTTCCTTTTTCCAAAAAACCTAGAAAATCATTTAAACTTTGAAAATTCATAACTAATTAACCGTAACTCCGTTTGACCCATTTAACTCTCAAATTTTTTCTAAAAATGAGATCTATACTTTGGCATTGTTGGATTTCTTATCTAAGTGTTTTACCTTGGGTTTTTGTTCTTATTTGCCTCGTTTCGCGTGTAGAACCCGAGTACGAGGAAAGTCCGGATGCCACCTTCGAAGGAGAAGATCCGCTTCTGGAGCAAGGCTAGCTCTCCTTGACACATTGCCCTTATATTTTTGACATGTAAATTGTTTGCCAAAATTGCATGATTTAGGGAACACTTTTGAATTGTTCAGCCTTGGTGTATCTTCGGCGGACCTCCCCAAGCACTACTTTACCTAGAATGTTGATTCGTTTTCCTACCCTTGTTAGCTCCACAAAATATACGCCGATGTCGTTATCTACCGGATATGACTACTAAGGTAGTTTGCTTAGCCATGCTTGTGGTGGTGGTTGTATGGGAAAAATATGGACCTTTACTCAAATGTTTGGAAACCCGTTGCCTTGTGTGTCAGAATGGTTGACAAAATAAATGTTGTGTTGCTAAACCTTGATGGTGCGGAGTCAGTGCCTTTGTGGCTTGGCTACGTATTATTGATAAGAACTGTTTACTTGGGCCTGATTATGGCGTGTTACCAATGATAAATGTAGCATCACCGGTGTTCCTGAGTGAATGAAGGTATGGACTTGCTTGATACTTGGTCGTGGACTCAGCCTAACCATCTGACATAGGATCTTCATGGGTTAGCTATAGAAAGGCCTTGTAGTAAGTCCACCCTTACCAACCGTGTTTGATCGACACACGTTATGTATTGGAGTTAACTCACGGTGTGTGGGTAAAACGTACAACCTCTACAGAGATTAATCGAACTGTTTGAACAGTCGTGCCCACGGTCACAGACGAATGTGAGGTGTTTCTCATCGTGTGGTTTTGGTTCCAAAATGTTTAAAAGGATGTTTGATGGAATGGACACCGTTTCCAAAGTCAGCCTATGTGGCAGTTGACTAACCTACGTGGTTAAGAACGGGTTTGTGTGACCTAGGGTGTTTTTTGGCACCGTGGTGTGGTAAGGCCGAGAAGGTGTTAGACTGTGCTAAGACAACTCATTAATTATGAGAAATAGTTAAGTGGTAATAAAGGGATAATGGTCAAGGTTCTGAGAAAGTGAAAGGAAAATAATAGAGAAAAATGAAAAAAATATTGTTATCATACGTTACTCACTATAACAAGTTGTTGCAAGTAACTTGTGAAATGGACTGAGGTGCAAGCCTATGTCTGGCAACTAAAATTTGTCTCACTAGTGTTTCGCAAAAGAAACTATCTTTTATTTAAAAGGGTTATTTTCTCAATTAAACCCTTAGCCTTCTTTGTTAAGCCAAGCATGTCATCTTTTTCTTGTGCTTGCTGAGTACGTTTTATACTCACCCTTGCTATATACATATATCTCTACAAAGTACCAAGAAGACGACGTCGACCCGATCGCTTAGGAGTTCCTCCAGGAGCAAGCCGAGTATGAAGACTTTTAGAGTTTCGTCCCTAGCTCCCAAACTGTTCCTGTCAGTTACGTAGTGCCTTGTGCTTAGTTAGCCACGTAGTTATCACCACCGTTGTTTCCGCCTTGCCGCTATGTTGTCTGTTTTCTATGTGTCTGTGTTATCCATGTATGGACCTGTCCATGATGGCAACGGTTGTAAGGACTATTCCCAGCGATCTAATAATTTCAGTTTAAGTTTGTTATAATTCACTGTTATTTCTGTGTGTACCAGATATTGTATCCTGGTACTGGTACGTATTTCACAAGTAATAATGCCTCCCGACCTGTGTCACCTTGTGCTTCTCTGGCCGGCAAAGTTCGAAGCGCAAAAAAAAAAATTGAGTTGTCGGAAAATTTGGTGCCAAATTTCCACCGTCTAGAATTTTAGCGTCCATTTCCATTGAAATAGTATATGAGATCAACCAAACTGAATTAGTGGAGTGGCCTCCCAGAACCATTCCTCGTCGAGGCCGTGTGTGGAAGAGGGAGGGAAATGGTCACATGTGGAGTTTTTACTGTTACTAATTTAATTTTTTTTTAATTTACAAAACTAATTTTTGATTTCGTTTATTTGCAAAAGTAACCTCTTGCCGCCGTGGGCCAGGGCGGTATTTAAAAACCGCCGTGGCCCAGGGCGGCGAATGGCCTGGGCCCACCTCGGCGTCACCAGGCCGTGACGGCGGCCCACGGCCTCAGTCGGCCGGGGTGCCCATGCCTCTTCCTCCCCGCGCGCCCGTGCCCGTGCCCGCGCCCACGCCCCCGCTCGTCTCCCGCTCTCTCTCTCCCTGCGCTTGGGGCCTGCGCGTCAGAGCGCCTCCCGCGGACAGGCCGGGCGCGGGCACAGGGACGGGGACGGGCGCGGGCGCGAGGACGGGCACGAGCGCCGGCACTTGCGCAGGGACGGGCGCGGGCGCGGGCGCGGGCGCAGGGACGGGCACGGGCGCGCGGGGAGGAAGAGGCACGGGCGGCCCGGGGCCATCCGCCGCCGTGGCCGACGCCGTGGGCCGCCGTCACGGCGCCGTGGCCCCAGGCCATTCGCCGCCCTGGGCTACGGCGGTTTTTAAATACCGCCCTGGCCCACGGCGGCAAGAGGTTACTTCTGCAAATAAACGAAATCAAAAATTAGTTTTGTAAATTAAAAAAAATTAAATTAGTAACAGTAAAAATTCCACATGTGCCTAGCAAGGATTCCCTTTCGCTCACACTCCCATGTTGGCATGTATCGCACATTGCCGTTTCAGCCCATCCTATATGGGCCACACATGGCCCCCACTACCGTTCTGGCCCATCTAAAATGGGTCACACGAACTTGGTAATGGGTGCTGCTAGTGTGCGCGGAGATTGGCTAACCCGCGCGCCTCCGCGGCTGGCGTAACCTAACCTAATCACTGTCATTAGCATCCTTAATTATCGTCACTAGTGTTTAATAAGTTTTTAATTATAAAATAATATATAAATAAGCAGAGTTAAAAGTTTTTAGGTTCTAGTAGAAAGTTTCAAAAATCTAATTAAAAGTTTTAAATTTTGGGTTGAAAATTTCAAAATTTGAGTAGATTTTTTAATTCTTAGTTGATAATTTTTAAATTTGAATTGAAAGTTTTAAAAATTGAATTAAAAGTTTTAAAATTAGAGATGAAAAGTTTCAAATTAGTGGTATAAAAGTTTACTCGATTTTTTTAATTTTTTATTTTTTCACTGTGCATGTGTGCGTGCCATATAGCCGGGCCGTCGTTCGCTGCTACGCGCGCGTAGCAGAAATCCTACTCGGTAATACCTTCGTGGCCCAATTAATATGATAAACAATTTTTGTCCCGATGATGTAACACAATTAGCTGTAAGAAAACAAGATGAATGATGTAGTATGCTGTTTATTCCTTTTTTTCCCTGGTACTATATCAAGCGACATGCATGCTCTTAACGCAAGTGCTCGGTACTTAGGCCAGTAATTAAACAATTCCTAAATTTATTTATTACAAAAGAGTAAAAGAGTAGAAGACCTGGAAGATAGTAATGTTCACAAATCAGAACATGCTGTGCAGATAGTTGAACTTGGATGCATGCATGCTGTATTCCATGGCTGAGCCGAGCAGAACCAGCAGTGATCAGCTTTATCTCTAGATTGCCAATAGACTTTGCTCTCAGTAGTTCAACTCTCCGACGGCAGTTGCTAGTGCGCGCGGGGGTTAGCCAACCCGTGCGCTACTGCCGCCGTCCGTACGTCATTAAGTAATAATTATTTTTTCTAATCATCATCATTAGTACTTAATAAATTTTAATTATAAAATAATATATAAATAAGCAAAGTTAAAAGTTTTAAATTTTAATTAAAAGTTTCAAAATCTAATTAAAACTTTTAAATTTTGGGTTGAAAATTTTAAAATTTGAGTAGATTTTTTAAATTCTTAGTTAATATTTTTCAAATTTGAGTTAAAAGTTACGAAAATTGAATTGAAAGTTTAAAAATTAGAGATGAAAGTTTCAAATTAGTGGTATAAAGTTTACTCATTTTTTAATATTTTTTACTGTTCATGTGGGCGTCACCGTGTGTGTGGGAACAGCTCGAGCGCGCGCGCTGCCAACTTTTGCAGTAAGCTTTTGCGGTAATATCGTCAAGATCTGCTTCTCAAGGTATCTGTAATTGCTTCAACCTTTCTTTTCCCTAGCTCTTTTTTTTAATGTTCTTGTTTTCCTACTTTGTAATCAATACAACCAAGAAAAACACGATCAAATCATTGCTACTTGTGTGCTTGCCTTTGATTGTTTATTTTCCATTGCCAAAGGCCAAGCTAGGATTTGAAATCACCCCTGCGTCGCTCCTCGTGTGGGCGACACAGGCGGCGACCCAAACCCTAGCCCGCCGCCACCTTACCCCACACCACCACCTGAGCGGGTCGGCGAAAACCGTGTGGCGAGCTAGGACGGCGGAGGTGGGGCAGAGCTCAGTTTCGCTGTGGCCTGGAACTGATTCGGTAGATTCGGACGGCACAAGAGCGACAATGGCGGCTAGTGCACTTGGTGGTTGGCGGCGCGAGGAGGAGTAGGTTGGCGCGGGGAGGAGCAGGCCACAACGGTGCGAGGAGTTGGGCTGCGGCGATGGCATGGCGTGGAAGGAGGTTGCCAGATCCGGTGGGGAAGAGGTGTTTCCTCGGCTGGACGTGGCGCCTCCTGAGGAGACGGCGGGGCGTAGCCAGATCTTGCGCTCCCCCAGCCGGATGTGGAGGCCAGCAGTGGTCGGTCGGCACAAAGTGGAAGCAGTGGAGAGGTGAGGGAGTGCTAGCGGCGTCGGTTTGACCCGTGAGGCCAAACCTGGTGGGCATCATCCGAGCACCCCTGTCGGGAGGAGGTGGTGCGGGAGAGGTTGTTTGTGGGTGCGCGGCTTGCCGGAGTTGTACACGGAGGTGGTGGTGGGTTAGTGATAGCTTGGAGACTTCGGCCCGGAGGTTTCGGTTGGTTGTATGTCAAGGTAGCTCCTTGCTGGCCTAGCTTCCTTCTTCTAGGATCTTCTTTCCCCCTAAGGCCGGCCCCTCCCGGTCGTGTGGAGCTTATTCTAGGGAATGGTGGTGTCGATGTTTTACACCGGCAATAAATATATGGGGCTACTCGGCGGATGGAAACTCGGTGGATTGCAAAGAAACACAGAGGGATTTTATACTGGTTCAGGCCCTCAATGTGAGGTAATACCCTACGTCCAGTTTGTATGTATTCCTTTGAGGAATTATGGTGGCGATTCTGATGAACCAACTCAACCTACGAGCTTATGTGTGCTCTTCTATGCTTCTATGAGCTCGTGCCCTCAGGGGGCGCCCTGCCTCCCCTTATATGCTGGGGGACAGGGTTACAAGGTAGGAGTCCCCATCGGATTACGACTAGGAGATCTCCCCTTAGAGATATAACGCACCCGACTAGGACTGTATATTCCTTTCTATACAAGGTGAAGTCTGCCGAATCTAGCTATATCTCTAATCACAAGGCTTGGCCCATCCTCTATCCGAGTGGCCCATATGCTTGTCATGAGGTACCCGGGGCCCATGGCTCCCACAGTAGCCCCCGAGACCTTCATAGTTGAGTCACAGCTGATGCCGAGTGCTCATCCTCCACGGTGAAGTCTTCCCGAGTGCATTGCTCCCGAGTACTCTTTGTCTGAGTGCTGCTTCTCCCGAGTCCTGCTTCATGTCAGCTGGCAGCGAGGCTATGAAGGACTCCATGTAGATGTTGGAATAGTGTGCGCCGAATAGGCGCACCTATTAGGTGTAGCCCCCGACTTTGTGCTTAATTGTGAAAACAATTAAACGTAAAGTCAAAGATCTTTAACCTTGTAGTCTTTCCCGAGTAGTATACTACTGGTATATGAGACTCTTCGGTATCGTGTCAACCGGAATATAATTTATAGTCTTACCGAGTAGGGAACTACTCGTATGTAGGACTCTTCGACTTCATGTCAGTCGGAATGTATGTTTATAGTCTTACCGAATAGGATGCTACTCGTATATGGGACTCTTCAGCGTCATGTCAACTGGAAAGGGGGTGTTTATAGTCTTTCCCGAGTAGTATATTACTCGAAAATCAGACTCGTCGGCATCATGTCAGCCGGGATAATTATTTATAGTCTTTCCCAAGTAATATATTACTCGAAAATTAGACTCGTCAGCTTCATGTCAGCTGGAAAAAGGTGTTTATAGTCTTTCCCGAGCGGCGTCCCTTTCGGAAGTTAGACTCTTCAGCTCGTCAGCTGGAAGAATGTTTATAGTCTTTCCCGAGTAGTGCACTACTCGAAGGTTAGACTCATCCGCGTCATGTCAACGGGAATGAGAATTTTATAGTCTCTCCCGAGTAGTGTACTACTCGAAAGTTAGACTCATCCGCGTCATATCAGTGGGAATGAGAATTTTATAGTCTCTCCCGAGTAGTGTACTACTCGAAAGTTAGACTCATCCGCGTCATGTCAGCGGGAATAATGCTGCTCATGGCAACTGGTGGCCACGCATGTAGGCCGAGTACCACTGTATGAAAAATAAATCCATTACGTGGTTAGGTGTACTCGAGAGAGATACCTGCATCTCCAATTTTAATGAAGACCAGCTTGTGATCCTTGTAAGGATGTATCCTCGAGACCTGGTGGATAAGACAGATACCCAAACATATATGTTTAGCAATAAGGCTCTCATGAAGCATATCTGTTTACCTCATCGGTTCCTGTGGGTAGCACCAGCGCTATAATTTCAACTCAGCCTGCGGGCGGCCCACATGGAGCATGCTACTGTAGGAACTCATGTCTTGGTGGCTATTATCAAGTAAGCCGGCCTGAACCAACCTACCCAGCATAGCTCTATAGAAGTAGCATCCATCGCATGTTAGGATGAGTATGGCGGCGTTGGCAACCGCAATCAGCCAGAGAAATCCTTATTTGCAAGCCTTTCTGACTTACGTTCTGGATGCAAACTGGTTGCCACGTAAGCCTGAGTGGGTATAATGCAGGATCTGCTTGCCCTCCTCAGGTGTGACACAGTGCATGAGAACTCCGGATGCACTTTGACGATGTAAGTCTTCTCTGACTTGGGTAAAGCCAAACAAGGTACCCGAACCTTGCATTAGCAGAGGGTTCGGCTGGCGACCCTCATGGGGCGTACCCTATCCAACAGAATTATAGCCAAGCTAGGCACCCGAACCTTGCATTAGCATAGGATTCGGCTAGCGACCCTCATGGGACGTACCCAACCTGACAGAACTGTGACCAAATAAGGTACCCGAACCTAGCATTAGCGTAGGATTCGGCTGGCGACCCTCATGGGGCGTACCCTACTTAGCCGAGTGGTATACAGCCCCGACTGGCGCCGGGGGCCGATTGTTGGCTCGCATGGAGCGTAGTCGGGGAAGATGACGTCCCGACTGGCGCAAGTACTCGGTGAGTAGCCCTCATGGAGCATCCCGAGTGTATTTTGGCAGACTTGTCCAGCCCCCGAGCGTAGGAGATGGGCTCGCAGCCCTGAGTTCCTGTCACGCGTATCCGGAGCTGGGCCTGCAATATAAAGATATCGGATGAGTAGCATCTGATGATGGAAATAATCACCCGAATAAAATGTATTTTACAATATATGTAAATACGAGTTTTTCCTCTTTTTGATATTAATTTCCTCGAGTAGTTGACCCCTTACGTTTAAGCACTCTGCCCGACTAGTCATAGCCCCCTAGCGTCGGGAGTTGGCTCATGGCTCTTTCCCAGGCACGCGTTTTGGGTGACTTGAGTTTGTCTTACATGGAGCAGAGTTTCACGGATCGAGATTTATGCTACTCGAGTACTTTTGTAATCATTTAAGAGCAAAAACAGAAAAAAGTAAATGTGCAGCTTGTACACCTATTAGGTGTAAGCGGCTGCGGCACTAGCAAGGCCGAGTGAGAAGATGTTTATCAGAAAGTGACTTAGCTGTTCGGTATTTGGGAGTGGGGATGCCATCCTTGTGTTTGGGCTTGTGATCCCCCGAGCATGTCACTTGTTGTTCTGATAATCCTCAGTTGTTGAAGGTCGAAGACGGTTGTGACCGACTGCCACAATGGAGCCGTCTGACTTGCGTTTGCGATTCCCAGCTTTAGTCGGGACCGCGTCGTCGGTGTCATCCCGTTTCTTCTGTCAGGGTGACTTGTTGTCATCTAGGGCCTCGGCAACAGCGTGGGCCGAGTCGGCGTACTTGTTTGCCATGTCGAATAGGGCCTTGACAGAGTTGGGAGGCTTCCGCGTGAATTTGTCGATGAACGAGGTGTCTTTGACTCCTTTTCGAAAGACGGCGATGACGACCTCGTCCTTGATCTTCGGGATTGAGTTCCTCTTCTCAGAAAACCTCTTGATGAAGTCACGAAGAGACTCGTTCTTCCTTTGGCGCAACTGATATAGGTCGTACTCGGAAGATGGCCTCTCGTATGTTCCCCGGAAGTTGGTGATGAATCGTTCCCGGAGTTCTCCCCAAGAGCCGATTGATCGCTTTGGGAGTCCTGTTAGCCATGTCCTCGCTGAGTCGGCTAAAGCGACTGGGAGGTAGTTAGCCATGACTTTGTGATTTCCTCCAGCTGCTCGGATCGCCAGAGTGTAGACCGTGAGCCAGGACTCGGGATTGGTCTTGCCGTCGTATTTGTCGATGCCTGTAGGCTTGAAACCCGGCGGCCAGTCGACCTGTTGTAGCTCCTGGGTGAAGGCTGGTATGCCTCCGTCTTCATGTGGACTCCGACCCCGACTACGGCGGCGAAACCGCTCGTGGTGGAGGCCGAAATGCTCGTTCTCGTCTTCCAGTTGGCGTTGCTCGTCTTCTTCTCGTTTGCGGCGCCGAGTATTAACGTCTTGCTGAAGGTCGCGCCGCAGTCGGTCTCGGAGGTCCTGGTTGCTCCGACGGTCGCTTCGACGTTGCCGGTTATTGTGGTTGCCGAGTGACGTCTGGCTTGACTCCGCGTGCTGCCGACTAGAGCCGGCCGCTTGATGTCGCTTTGAGGTGGATGAGACTGCCACTGGGGAAGTTGACCGACTGGTCAGTATGAGTGTGTTGCCCGACTGTTGGTGCTGCTGACATGCGGCAGCGGTAAGCATGGCTTTTATCCTTGCGATCGTCGGGGTGGCCTGGTGATCAGGCCCAAGTTGGACCGTGTCCAGTAGGGTTGCGGCGGCCACGATGTTCTGTTGTGGCGTGACGAAGACGTCGTGGTCGCCGACTTTTGTTTGGAGGGTTTGTTGCTGAGCGGTTCGCCCAGCCCTGCGTAGGCCGTCGTTGCGGGCGTGCGGGCGTCTTGCTTCTTCCTCCTGTTGTTCTTGCAGTCGGCAGGCCTCCTCCTCTTGTTGTTCGTGTAGTCGGCGTGATTCCTGAGTAGGAGTAGAGCCTTTGGATGTCATGAAGATTTCTCGTGGCGGGGAGAAGCTTGCCGAGCTGCTGTCCGACTTAGAGTCGTAGTCCGACTGGAAGTCGGAGTCCGACTTCCAGTCGAAGTCGGGATGGTTGATGGGGGTGATTACCACTCTGACCTCCCTAGATCCGATCTCGAGCGGCTCGGGGCCGTATCCGAGTCGAACTCCAGGGGATCGGGTTTGCCGCGTCGGACGTAGGTTGTAGATATCCGCGGCGTCGCCGAGTCCGAACGGGAAATTGACGATCTCTTCCCTTCTCGGCCCGATCTCGGCCGGCTCGAAACCGAGTCTGAGTCGAACACTGAAAGGAAGAGTTGTCCTTGGGCTCGGGCGTATAGGAGATCGCCGCAGCATGTCGTCGAAGATTGCCGCAGCGTCGTGTGGGCCGACTGGCGCGGAGTCGGCTAGTTCCTCGGCCGGTTGGATCGGGTCCGTGTCGGCCAAGGTGAGATTGCCGATCTGGTCGGCGATGGCGTCGAGGCTTCTGAATGCGATTGTATCTCCGGGGGAGAGTTCGCCGCCGACGACCTCGGTTGCTGGATCCATCGAGCTTGTAGATGTAGATCGCGCCGAAGCCCCTACCTGGCGCGCCAACTGTCGATGTTTTACACCGGCAATAAATATATGGGGCTACTCGGCGGATGGAAACTCGGTAGATTGCAAAGAAACACAGAGGGATTTTATACTGGTTCAGGCCCTCAATGTGAGGTAATACCCTACGTCCAGTTTGTATGTATTCCTTTGAGGAATTATGGTGGCGATTCTGATGAACCAACTCAACCTACGAGCTTATGTGTGCTCTTCTATGCTTCTATGAGCTCGTGCCCTCAGGGGGCGCCCTGCCTCCCCTTATATGCTGGGGGACAGGGTTACAAGGTAGGAGTCCCCATCGGATTACGACTAGGAGATCTCCCCTTAGAGATATAACGCACCCGACTAGGACTGTATATTCCTTTCTATACAAGGTGAAGTCTGCCGAATCTAGCTATATCTCTAATCACAAGGCTTGGCCCATCCTCTATCCGAGTGGCCCATATGCTTGTCATGAGGTACCCGGGGCCCATGGCTCCCACAGGTGGCATGGCCAGCTTTCAGCTGCTCGGCAGAGGTTTAGTGGCTGGCAATGTGTGGTCGCGGTCGTTTTGTAGCCGTGCGTTCATGGGGAGGGCGAAGTCAGAGCTGCCGTCGGGGTGACATGCTGGGCAACGCTCTTCTTCTTTTGCTTTGGCTGCACTGAGTTGGGGCTCATGGTTATCGTAAGTTGGTAGGTTGTGGAAGCTCTAGGCGAAAGCCTTGCTCAGTCTCTGGCTGTTGCCAACGACACCAACACCTGCGGGGGCCGGATCCCTCCTTGGAGTGCTGTCACGATCTTCCACTTTCCTTTAGGTGAAAACCTTGTTCCGATGTTCCGGACGTGCGTCGGCTGCGTCCTTGACATTGTTTTCCTCCTTGGAAGCGTCGCTTCGAAGGTCCTACTCCATGTCTTGGAGCTCGTCGACTTGTGGACGGTGGTGGTGCCGTCTCCAGTTGTTGTGTTGGTTGCTTCGTGTGGGTTTTGCGGGTTGTCCGTATAATTAACTGTGTTGTTGCTAGGTTTTTGGGTCTAGTTTTCTAAAATAAACTGGGCCAATTCTCTTCTTCTTAAATTAAAAAGCAGACTTTTTGCTCGGTTCGAAAAGAACTTGTGTGCTTCTCTTTGTCTTCCTCGGAGTTACTTCTGATTTTCTTCGTTCAGCTGGAACTCTGGAAGCGCCATATGCAGTAATCTGTCCAGCAAGTAAGCCTTACATACATGATCGCCTGCAGGCTGCCTATATATAGTCAATGAGAACAACAAAAAGGACATATCAGTGAGTTGTATAATTGTCACTTCACATCGAAAACCATCATTGTCAACCCAATTTTTTTTTATGGATTTGGGGTTGGAAAACATCCTTCAATGTCAATACAAGTATGCAACAAGACGTAACTCTGTAGTTTGTCCATAATTCTTTTTTTTTGGTCGCAGATGAATTTGTCCAAAACTATGATATATATATATCCAACACAAGAAAAATCTCAATTTTCGTGAATGGACAAATGTATAATGGAGGATAGCACTTTGCAACTGACGAAGTCAAAACAGCGGCCGGTAGCTGATTTAAAGGAGTGTTCTCGCCACACCACGCGTGCCACCTTTTCACGGAGAGTGAGTACGTCAGGAGGAACCAAATATCCGGTGAATCTCCGGTTCCGTCATCCTCCTTGATGGCGACGCCGACCCAACCAAACTATCACCATGAGTGCACAGCACAGGTCTTTTCTGTGCGAGTCGTAACGCAAGAGTTCCCGGAGCCTCCCAAGCCTACCATTGCAACCTATTGGATTGGTCTTCATACACTTCACCACTCTGTCATCTTGTAGAAATTGGGCTCTCGTTCATCTCATCTTATGTAGAACAAAAAAGGCAGCACGATACCATACATGTCATATCTTTTGTGTATGAATAAACAGTCTGCTGGTCTGCAGTTAATTCAAGTTCTTTGGGTGAGTTTAATGTGGATTTGTTTTCAGTGCTGCATGCATAACCAGTTCTTCAGCTCAATAACCGCTAAATGCTCTTGGTTGTTGCAGTGGCTTCCATGAGACTATTCATCTCTCAATTGGTGTTTTCCTCCCATCTTATAGCACTCTCTTCATTCATTTTCTCGTAATCTGCTGTTCTATGGCACAAAGGCTTCGTGAAGCTTATCCACAAACTGCAGTTCAGTTTGGCGTGCATAGAACATCACGGTGTCACCATGCATGCTACCACTTTTGTTCAGTTAGTTCACTGTTTCAGTGTATGAAGTATATGACGATGCAATTTGACATCTATGAAGCGATAATATAGAGGCATTCAATTCTGAGAGTAATTTATGTGGCTAATCTGAAAAGGTAAATATCAAAAGAAACTTTCTCTTCCAAATATTGTCCCCTTAACTTTTAGCATGTTATGAGGGCTAACCTCAGTGCCACTGGCTCCGTAACAAACAGATGAAAGAAAGCTCATGATCTTAAAAACATTCTTGGATCATGTTAAAGGAGAAAGGACTAATACAAGGTTAATTTAGGATGAGCAAGGAAGGAGGGATGACAACTACTCCATATGCCTCCTAGTCCAACAACCATGCAATGCATAGGAAAGTAACCCGCTGCATGGCTGGATCAGTAGCCTGATCTGTTGCCTCGAACCGTCGTTGTGTTTCATCTCTCGCTCTCTCTCTTAGCCTGTACAATTTCTTGCTTCTTCATCTGATCTTTGATTCATAGAGCATTTCATTTGATGCAATTGTTCAACACCATTTCGTTTCAGTGCAGAACCTACCACCTGTATAGCTGTATATATGGGCCAATCATCCGGTGGTGGGTGCTAGAGTGAGTCTTAGAAGCAACTGAAATTTCTAGTTCATTCAAGCTAAACATTCATAACCTCCTAAGAGTATCGATCTTAGAATGAATGCATGTCATTTCCCCTAGTCTAGATGACACATTTACTGTAAAAAGTTTTGACACCAATTAACGATCAATTATTGATGATCGTACAATGCAAGCCGTTCTCCATAGTTTTTATAGTACTGCGTATACTGAACATGGGGCAACAATGAAATTTGCATCTTTTTTTGGGGGAGAAACTTGCATCGTTGTTTATTCCTCTATTAGCACCATTTGTGCTTAACTGGCATCTTGTACGCAGTAAGTTTAAGATCCATTGATATTCCTTCTGATGTGAAGTAATAACTAACAAGTACAAAAAGGAACCATTCTTCAGAAATGCAGGAGCTGCATTCATCTACAACGCCCTCTCAAGCCTGAAATTGCGAGAGAGAAAACTTCAAGTGATTACATGCTCTATATATGCCTGAGCCTAACTTATATCCTCTCATCAGGCAGATGGAAAATAGAATTGGCATGATATCTCACTAATCCCGTCTTCATGGTTGAACTATACACATTCATGAACTTGAGCACTGGAATGGAAAAATGGATGGTTTTACCTTGAGGGCTTATATAGGATTGGAAGTTGTCGGGAACGAGAGGACTGCACTTGATGAATTTCTTGGGAGTTAATTCAATCTGTGACGAATTGCAGGACTTAGCAGGAGCTCCTCAACAGTGTCTATCAGAATTACCGGCGCAGCATAAGTTCTGAGCATGGTTTTGTCACAGGCGCCGTAGGCAACATGACAACATGCCCCGCCGGCAGTTTCTGAGAGGATAGGCTGATCTATCAGCCTGTGGCTAAACAAGAAAATTGCAGGGAGAATTCTGAGTTCCGACGGATGAAACGCTCTGTTTCTGTTCGTGTGTGTCATTGCCTGGGCCTTTCTTCTCCCTGAGAAGACTAGTGTTTAATGTTGTCAACAGAGAGAGGAAGACTTCCTTCTCGGGGAAGGGAGGATTCCTCGAAGCAAAGGAAGGCATGGAAACAAGCAAGCAAGCTGATATCCATCTTTTTTTCCAGACGAATTTATCCAATGTAACAGATAACCTTTTTTGTATGAAAGTAACATATATCTTAAACGTGCTCGAATTTATCATCAAGGTATCACAATGCAGTAGTTAAGCTTCAGTGCTACACTGACCAAGGCGAGGTAGCTTTTTCCTTTCACGGGAAGAGATAGCTAAGACCTTTTTAGATAATGAGACGGCTAATACTTGATTTGAAGCAATTGGTGTCCCTGCTTGAAACTTGCATTTGAGGGAAGATGCGCAAGTTCATGGTCCACGAAATGGTTAGAGGGAGGAGAGATCATATTACTATATAACAATCCATTCGTACTGCCCAATTAGTGCCGTTGGAAAAAACCCAGCACGGATAGAGGTTTCCCACCCATCCATTCGGCTCACATCCTTTGTGAATAAAAAACAGCATTGATGGCACCACATCAGTGCCGGTTCAGTTAAAAAACCAGCACTGATGTGTGGGATATCAGTACCGGTTTTTTAAATGAATCGGAACTGATGGGACCGAGTCGAGTCAAATCGAGTCAAGCCAAGCCGATCGTCCCGATCAATCGATTGACTATTTTAATGCCGAAGCCTGTCTCGCTCTCCCACACATGTCTCCTATTCTCCTCTCTTCCTCGTTACTTCCTCCTCAAGATCCAACGAAACATCCTCTCGTGCCCTCCGGGAACAAGCGCCGCCTCACCAACCTTAAGCATTAGCTCCGTCCTATCATTGTCCCCCAGCATCACGCCTCACCTCCTCTGCTCTCCCTTTTTCTCAGCACCCGGAGACGAGGGACGGCAAAGTTGGTGGGCGGGCAACGGCAACAGCAAGGGCTATGGCCTTCTCTCCCCCACTCCGACCACGGATGACGACGACCATGCCGGAGAAGGTGGATCTGACGACCCTAGATTGATGATGGCCACGGGTTGGTGACAATGCCAGCGGCGGCAACGACAGTGACAATGAGTTATGTGAGTTGTTGATTTGGATATTTGAGTTATTGATTAGTGAACCGACTTAATGATTCCTTGATATGTGTATTGGGGATGTTCTATTACTGATGATGTATTAAATCTTTGCTAAGTTTGATATGTGTATTGATCTGCGACCAAGCTAAGAATATTGTGATTTTGTTAGAGATTCTAATACTGATAATTTTGTGATTCTATGACGCATAGATTCCTCTAGCTCGAAGAGCCGGCTCGAATCGAGCTAGCTTACTGCTTTTTTCTAATTCATGGAAAACCATCACTGTCTGTTCTCACATTTAGCACTAATGAAGTCTCCTTATTAATATTCTAAATGTTATGCCGGTTAGAAACCCAGCATAGATAAGAGTTCCTAATTGACACAGAAGGTCTTTTCTGTTACCACCTACAACGGGATGAACTGTGGAGGGTTCCATGGAACGGCAAAGCGCATAATACATGGAACGTGTACCGAGAGGAGAGTCCATCTCGAAACAGACATTCCTATATAATCACGTGATTGTTCTTCCGGCCCACCGCATAAGCCTATCGGGCGATACTTCTCGGCGTGTGTGCAGCAAGGAGAATGTGCTGCAGCGGAGGCCAGTCAAACCGGCAGCTACCACTCCGTCGCATTCTTCAGTTGGAGCCAAAAAGGTCTTGGCGACGATGGATCAGTGAAATATTGGCAGCTCCTGATGCCTCCTAGGCCAACGGCAATGCATAGCAAACACAGCCTGCTGCACGGCTGGAGTGGCCCAATCTGCCTGTCTATGAATGAAATGTTGTTCACCTCACTCTATCTTGCTTAAGCCTGTAGCATTTCGTGCTCCTTCATCTGATCTTTGATTTATAGAGCATTCCATTGAAGCAATTATTCTAAGGTGGTGTTTGAATGTGCTAGTGGCTTAAAGCTTCTTATCTCGTTTTTTTATAAGCACGTTTTTCAAAACGTTAAACAAGATGTTTTTTGCAAAAAATTTCTATATAGAATTTTTTTAAAAAAACAAATAAATCTATTTTTAAGTTTTTAATAATTAATATTTAATTAATTATACGCTAATGATATTCTCGTTTTACGTGTGATTTATAAGCCATTTCTATAAGCCTAACTCTGTCATTACAACAGTTCAATGCAGCAGTCAGTACGCGTACCATGCTACCACACTTCATAGAGGTTCAGACAAGGAAATATTGAGGACTAAATTTTACTTCCTCCGTCCTCAAACATAAGGGATCTTTTTCTTTTTAGAAAAATCAAGATTAAAGAGAAAAAGACTAGTATGCTCTTTATTAACCAAGTGAGTGATGGATTGGGTGGAATGATAGGTAAAAGATAAGATGAGAAGAAATTTGAATGAAAAATAGTTGATGGGACAATTAACACTATAAAACTCTTATATTAGAGAACAAATTGAAATCTCAAAATCTCTTATACAAGGAAACAGAAGGAGTAGTACCTTAATCCGAAGTCCTGCACTCCAATCCAGTCAAGATATAGAAAGATGATAGAAACTTGAGGACCTGACAACACTGAACATTAATTCAACATTACACACGAGTGCCCCATATATGAATATACAATTACCTGCAATAAGTGTAAAGTGATGTTCGAATGTACTTTTATGTGTCACACATAAAACGAGAAATATCATTAATATATAATTAATTAAGTATTAATTATTAGAAACTTAAAAAATAGATCTATTTGATTTTTTAGAGATACTTTTATATAAAAAGTTTTTATAAAAACACACTGTTTTGCGTTTTAGGAAGTATATTAACAGAAATCGAGGGAGAAACTAGAAGCAGAAACGAGCGGCACCTAAGACTATAGGTGGCCAAACAGGCGGACCAGGCCGGCACGGTCCGCTATGGCACGGCCCGTGTAGGCACGGTTCCTGTAGCAGGCCGTGCCGTGCCGGCACGCTGAGGTCGTGGGCCGTGCCGTGCCGGCACGGCCCGTCGGCGGCCCACCATGCCTGGGCCGGCCCGGTCCGCCGACGCCTCCCCGCCTGCGCGCCGCCCCCTCCGCCGCTTGCCGCCGCCTCGGCCTCCTCGGCTCCTCCGCCTCCTCCCGCCGCGTCGGCCTCCTGCCGCCTGTGCCCCGTGCCCGTGCCGTGCCAACCCGCTACGGTCCACGGGCCGTGCCGTGCCGGCCCGCCGGCCTAGGCATGGCACGGCTACTTAGGCCGTGCCGGCACGGTCCACGGCCAACCGTGCCGGGCCGGCCCAAACACGGTTACTATAGCACCGTGCCCGGACCAGCTTGACGGGGCACGGTCCATTTGGACATCTCTACCTAAGACCTGAAGGGCTCAAGGCTGCAGTTCATATAGCCATGCATGCTGGCCTACCAGAAATTTACCATAGTTGTTATATTCACCTTTTCAATGTGAACCTGCAGACTGCATGCCTAGTCAACCGTCCAGTTTATCAGTTGAATGCCGTTTTGTCCAAGCCTTCGGAGCCAGCTAATTTATCAAGCAGCACATTGAGAGTTCAGTCCAATCTAGGTAGCAATTCTGAACAATTCTTTGGAAACTTTGGTGCCAATATTCCATCTTTGTCTTGATTTTGAGCGTATATATATTTCCAACTAAATAGCATAACCATCAAGTCCAAGAGACATCCGTGGTATGTAAAAGGATAAACCAATCGATTCACACATTTGACGTTTTGGGCATGCAGACAGGATGTTGAGACAATTAAATTGGATTACTGCAATGACCTTGCTCAACCATTCATCGATCACTATATTAGGTAATAAAGTGGCCGTCCCACGTAGAGAGAGTCTCTGCCAAATTATGCCAAATTAGAAAGAAAGAAAATTCCGTGCCAAATGTGAACTCCTGACTTGGGGATGACTCACTCTCTATTGTCAAAAGATGGACGCCGCTATGCAAGATGAAATATTATCGCAAAAAAGAACTCTTGAGTAGCATATCCTTCTAGATGATGCAAGAGTTTAAGTAACGTAACATCTTCCGATGCCTACCAGGCCTAACATAGCAACACACTGGAGACTGGACTGTTCCTCACTGTAACTCTTCATCTCTCTCCATTAGCTTGTAACACACTAGCACTTGGGCTTACTCATCTCTCTCTTATGGAGCACCCGGGAACGCCCCCGGACCGTCGATCGCAACGATCCGACGGCCCGGAGCATGAAGCACGGGCTCCTCCGTGCTTCATGAAGCACCATAGCCCATCTCTCTCTCTCTATATATATATATATCGGTATGACGGTGGATTTGATTGTGGGGGCAGGGATGGGGACTGACAAATGTATATATATGCAGGTATATATAAACATATATATATACACACATATTGGTGGGAAGATATTGTTGAGTAGAGGTTGATTCCAAATTGCATATTCAAACCTGGGATTTTATTTGGGGATTCAAGGGAGAGAGAAAACAAGGGAATTTACAGGGAGGATTCCAAGGGGTTGTTTAGGGTTCCGATTCGGATCTTCGGAACGGATATCGAAGAAGGAGTTTCTGGAGGAGAAGATCGGGGAACTCGCCGTTAAGGTTTTAGGAGCGGAGTTTGATAACGGCGATTTGAACTAGGAGATTATTTTGGAACAGAGGTTTTTGAGAGGAGGAATTACGAGATCAAAGAAAGGAATATAAATCGAGATCCAGGTATGACTTATGACATAACACACAAAGATCGAAACTTTCATGGGTAGTTTTTAGCAAAATATTGTTTAATGTTTAGCTGAAAGTGGGGTGTTACACACCTTTTCTTCATGCAGTAGTCGTAGTAAAATTTTTATTGGGAGAGAAATTATCCCCGAATACCTCTTCCCGCACCTTTTTATTAAATAGTTGCGGTAGTAAAATCTTTACTGCGCGAGAAATCATTGCCACACCCCTTTACTGCTGGAGTAATTCGTTTACTAAATTTCATACCCGTATATTAATATATATGTGTTGGTCCCCTACACCATAACCAACCACCCATCAGAGTAATTCTTTTACTAGACATTAAAACGTATATTAATATATGCGAGGTTACCGTACTGTAACCAACCACCCATTCATTTTTTTTGAAATTTTTGGATTTGGAGATGTAGAAGGGGATGGAGGAAGTGGCGGCGGCGGCATCAGGGATTTCTTTCAATGGCGGTGGTCTCCTGACGATGATGGCCGTGTCGCCTCCGATAACAGCCATCCATGCATTCCACTAATCCCTCCGATTTATCCAGATCTGCACCGAGTGGAAAACAGGGTAGTGAGACGTCGATGGCGAGGTTGTCGATGCTAGATCAGTAAGGCGGCTAGGAGAGTGACATCAGCAGTGTAGATATAGGGGCGTGGCAGCTGGTGGACACCATGAGCAGGAACAGCTACCGGCACAAGCAGGAGCATCAGTCGGTGCCTCTCTGAGAGGGACGACGCAAATTCGTTGTCTCCGGTGGCCACCACGAGCAAGAGTAGCTGTCGCCGCCACCATCGCTGTGGTGGACCTCCACTGCCGCCCAGGTCTACCTCTTCGACGGGGGCTCCTGCGAGGTGCGCTTCCTCGGTGATAGAAGGGCCTAGATCCGGCTACTCCCTCTGGTGACATAGGCGTTGGCACAACTACTCTGGCGTCGGGCTCCTAGGGCCATGGCGTCTTTGATCCAGGTTGTGTGGGAGCCATGGGCCCCGGGTACCTCACTACAAGCACATGGGCCACTCGGATAGAGGATGGGCCAGATCATGTAATTAGAGATAAGATAGCACCCGGCAGGCTGTGCCTTGTACAATAAGGAAACATAGCCTTAGTCGGATAGGATTCTATCTCTAATAAGGAAATCCCTTGGTCGTATCCGACTGGGATCCTTGCCATGTACCCCTGTCCCCTAGTATATAAAGGGAGGCAGGGCGCCCTATGAGGGCAACTCCAGATCATTGATCACAAATCCACCTCAGAGGAATAACACCTCAACTGGACGTAGGGTATTACCTCACAACGAGGGCCTGAACCAGTATAATTCCCTCGTGTTCCTCTGCAATCCACCGAATTCCAGGTCGCCGAGTACCCCCATAGTATTATTGCCGGTGCAAAGCATCGACAGTTGGCGCGCCAGGTAGGGGACCAGCGAGTTCTTCATCAACAGATTCGATGGATCCCATCAACGGAGTCAAGGGCGACAAGCTCTCCAACGGAGACACCATCACCTTCGGGAGCCTTGATTTCGTCGCCGATCAACTCGGCAACCTTTCTTTGGCTGAGGCAGATCCGATCTTGCCAGCCGAGGAGCCAGCCGGCGTTGCGCCAGTCGGCCCCAAGGATGTCACCATCTCCTTCGACGATCTACTACGACAGTCCCTCACATCGCCGGACATCGGGACAACTCTCTCCTTCGGCGTCCGACTCGCGCTAGGCCTTGAGCCAGCGCGGGTTAGGCCAAGAGGGGGAGAGATCGTCAATCTCCCGTACGGATTCGGCGACGCTGTGCATCTACAACCCGCGCAGCAGACCCGACCTCCAGCAATTCAGTTTGGACACGGTCATGAACCGTTTCAGATTGGATCTAGAGAGGTCGGAGTCGTCCTAACTCCGATAAACTACTCGGAGTCCGACACTAAGTCGGATGGTGGTTCGAGCATCAACTCGGACTCCACCTTGGCAAGCTTCCTCCTCCCCCGTGAGATCTTCATGGCTTCGACGCCACCTTCCGAGGTGCGCCGACTGCAAGAGGAGCAGCATGAGGAGGCGCGCCGAATACAACAACAAGAGGAGGCCAACCGACAAGCTCGCAATGACGGGCTTCGACAAGCTGGGCGAGCCGCCCAGCAGCAGATCCTCCAAACCAAAGTCGGCGACCACGATGTCTTCGTCACGCCACAACAGAACGTCGTGGCCGCCGCAACTCTGCTGGACACGCTCCAGTTTGGGCCCGACCATCAGGCCACACCAACCATCGCCAAGATCAAGGCGATGATTACTGCTGCCGCCTGCCAGCAGCAAGAACAGTCAGGCAACACTCACATACCGACCCGACGAACGGGCTCTCCGGCGGCGGAGTCATCTGCATCAGCACGACGACGGGCAGCCGGCTCCACCCGGCAGCATGAAGAATCCCGCCAAACAACACTCGGCAATACCAACTACGACAACCGGCGGCGTCGCCAGTACGACCGCCGACCCAATCAAGACCTCCGAGTGCGAATACAACGCGACCTTCGCCACACCATAAACGCCCGGCGCGAAGAGCGCGAAGAGGATGAACGCCGCCGACTGGAGGACAAACACGAGCGCTTCGGTCTCCACTACGAGCGGCTACACCGCCAAAACCGAAGCCCGAGTCCTCACGATAATGAAGGCATCCCAGCCTTTACTCGGGAGTTACAGGACGTCCGATGGCCAGTCGGCTTTAAGCCTACCGGAATTGAAAAGTACGACGGCAAGACCAACCCAGAGTCCTGGCTCACCGTTTACGTCCTAGCAGTTCAAGCTGCTGGGGGCGACAGCAGAGCCATGGCTAACTACCTCCCAGTCGCGTTATCCGACTCGGCGAGACATGGCTGACAGGCCTCCCAAGGCGGTCGATCGGTTCCTGGGACAACTCAGGGAGCGGTTCATCGCTAACTTCCAGGGGACCTACGAGAGAGACCGGCTTCCGAGCACGACCTCTACCAACTGCATCAGAAAAAGAACGAGTCTCTACGGGAATTCATCAAAAGGTTTTCCGAGAAGCGCAATCAAATCCCAAGCATCAAAGACGAGGTTGTCATCGCCGCCTTCCGCAAGGAGTAAAAGACGCCCCGCTCATCGCGAAGTTCACTCGGAAGCCACCATCCACTGTCCGGACTCTCTTCGACATGGCCAACAAATACGCCGACTCAGCTGAAGCCGTCGCAGAGGCCTTCGACGAGAAGAAGGAGCCCCGACAAAAAGACAACAGGGCAAAAAGCCGACAACGAGCCGCCTCAGAACAAGCCTGGCAGCCGCAAGCGGAAGTCAGACAACGAGGTGGCTAACATGGAGCGCAGTCGGTCGCGGCCCAGCGGAACAACGACTACCAGAAAGTCATGAGCGGCCTTGCCCCTTTCACCCCAAGGGCCGGCACGCGGCCAAAGACTGCCACATGCTCAAGAAGTTTGCCTCCAGGCTTCATCATCTGGCGCCGACAAGGACAAGGACAAGCCAGACTCGGGTCCAGCTGATGACTTCCAGGACCCCCAAGCCGAACTCAACCACATCTTCGGGGGCCACTCGCGTACGAATCCAAGCGCAAGCAGAAGCTATCAGCGCGGGATATTAACGCGGTCTCCACAACGGATACCCCCCAATACCTGCGCTGGTCAGAAATGGCTATCACCTTCAACCGCGCGGATCACCCAGATCGGGTTTCCCACCCGGGACGATACCCACTCGTCCTAGATCCGGTCGTCAAAAATATTAGGCTGAAGAAAACCCTCATCGACGAAGGCAGTGCGCTCAACATCCTGTTCGCCAAGACTTTGGACGAGATGAGAATTCCTCGTTCAGAACTACGGCCGAGCACCGCGCCCTTCCATGGGATAATCCCCGGCTTGTCATCAACCCCACTCGGGCAGATAACCTTGCCGGTGACCTTCGGCACGCGGGACAACTTCCGCACAGAAAACATCTCCTTCGAGGTCGCCGACTTCGAGACCGCGTATCACGCGATACTCGGACGACCGGCCCTCGCCAAATTCATGGCGATACCGCACTACACATACATGGTGCTGAAGATGCCCGGGCCAGCAGGAGTCCTCTCCCTCCGCAGCGACGCTAAGCAAGCCTTCACCTGCGACAAGGAGAGCTGCGAGCTGGCTCAAACACAAGAAGCGGCAGTCGGGCGCGACAGCATCCGGCAAGCCGCTACATCTGAAGCCGATCAAGATCCAGTTCCGGCGAAAAAAGCAGCAAAGTCGGGAATTTCAGCGGACTCTGACACGAAGAAGATCCCCCTGGACCCTTCCGACCCCTCCAAGACTGCCTTAGTCGGGACCGGACTCGACCCCAAATAGGAAGACGCGCTCGTCACCTTCCTCCAAGCCAACAAAGATATCTTCGCGTGGAAACCGTCCGACATGCCGGGCGTACCAAGGGAGGTGATCGAGCATGCCCTACACGTAAAGCCAGACGCCAAGCCGGTCAAACAACGGCTGCGGCGCTTCGCTCAAGACCGCAAGGATGCTATCCGGGAGGAAATCACCAAGCTCCTCGCAGCCGGCTTCATCAAGGAAGTCTACCACCCGGACTGGCTGGCCAACCCAGTCCTGGTCCGGAAGAAAAACGGTAAATGGCGCATGTGCGTCGACTACACCGACCTCAACAAAGCGTGCCCCAAGGACCCATTTGGTCTTCCCAGGATAGATCAGGTGGTTGACTCCACTGCGGGGTGCGACCTACTCAGTTTTCTCGACTGTTATTCGGGATATCATCAAATTAGCTTGAGGGAACAAGACTGTTTAAAAACATCTTTCATCACGCCGTTTGGAGCGTATTGCTATATCACAATGCCGTTCGGTCTGAAAAACGCAGGCGCAACCTACCAAAGGGCTATTCAGCGGTGTCTGCACACTCAGATCGGGCGCAACGTGGAAGCCTACGTCGACGATGTGGTGATCAAGTCTAAATCCAGACAAGACCTCATCGCCGACTTGGAAGAAACCTTCCAAAACCTTCGAAGATTCAAGATGAAGTTGAACCCGGACAAGTGCACCTTCGGGGTGCCGTCTGGGAAGTTACTCGGCTTCATCGTTTCGCACCGCGGCATCGAGGCTAACCCGGAGAAAGTCAACGCCATCAAGAACATGGCGCCCCCGACCAACCTCAAAGACATCCAGAAGCTGACAGGCTGCATGGCGGCACTCAGTCGGTTTATCTCCCGACTGGGCGAACGGGGCATGCCCTTCTTCAAGCTCCTCAAAAAGGCGGACACCTTTCAGTGGACCCCGGAAGCCCAGCAAGCCTTCGAAGACTTCAAAGAATTCCTCACATCACCCCCCGTGCTAGCGTCACCCCTGCCCCAGGAACCACTAATGCTTTATCTGGCGGCAACAACACAGGTAGTCAGCACGGTGCTGGTAGTGGAGCGATCCGAACAGGGTCATCTTCAAAAAATACAACGGCCAATCTATTTCGTCAGCGAGGTCCTTGCCGACTCCAAAACAAGATACCCGCAGGTCCAGAAGCTGCTATACGGCCTACTCATCACAGTCCGAAAGCTGGTGCACTACTTTCAAGCACATCAAGTCACGGTGGTCACAGCGTTTCCACTCGGGGATGTCCTTCACAATCGCGAGGCCACCGGCCGGATCGCTAAATGGGCACTCGAGCTGATGGCGTTTGACATCACCTTTCAGCCACGGACAGCTATCAAATCTCAAGCTCTAGCCGACTTCGTGGCCGAGTGGACAGAAGTTCAACTCCCAACACCAACAACAAAGCTAGAGTACTGGACAATGTACTTCGACGGTTCCTTACGGATCGGCGGTGCCGGGGCTGGTGTCATACTGACATCCCCCACAGGCGAAAAGTTGAAGTACGTACTACAAATCCACTTCCCGGCTTTCCACAACGTCGCCGAGTACGAGGCTCTTGTTCACGGGCTCCGCATCGCCATATCACTCGGCATACGTCGACTGGTTGTGCGCGGAGACTCCCAACTTGTGGTCAACCAAGTCATGAAAGACTGGACCTGTCTCGACGACACAATGGCGGCATACTGTCAGGAGGTCCGCAAGTTGGAAAACAAGTTCGACGGGCTGGAAATCACACACGTCCTGCGTCAATACAACGACGCGGCCGATGAGCTGGCAAACATGGGATCCAAGCGAGAAGCGGTTCCGACTGGAATCTTTGTCGAGCAACTTATGGAGCCATCAGTCAAGAAGAAACCGGCACAAGAGCAGTCGGGAGGCGAGCCTACCCCGACCACCGACGAAGTGCTGCACATATGTCAAGACTGGAGGGGTCCTGTTCTCAAATTCCTCCTGGACGATGAACTCCCAGAAGATCGCAATCAAGCCGAGCAAATCAAGCGTCGAAGCAAAAGCTTCCTGCTAGTCGGAGAAGACCTGTACCGAAGGAGCGCATCCGGTGTCCTCATGCGCTGTGTCACCACCGAGGAAGGCAAGCAGATCCTGCATTCAATCCACTCGGGCATATGTGGCAACCACGCTGCATCCAGGACGTTAGTCGGAAAAGCTTACCGGCAGGGATTCTTCTGGCCCACCGCAGTCACAGACGCCAAAGACATCGTTCGCAAGTGCGAGGGTTGCCAGTTCTTCGCAAGACAGACAAATCTTCCCGCTCAGGAACTCCAGACTATCCCCATCTCTTGGCCATTCGCAGTATGGGGGCTCGACATGGTCGGGCCATTCAAGAAAGCGCCAGGAGGGTTCACACATTTATTCGTCGCAGTGGATAAATTCACCAAGTGGATTGAGGCTAAACCTGTCGCAACAATCACGGCGGCACGAGCAAAGGACTTCATCTTGAGTATACTATACCGGTTTGGGGTCCCTAACCGCATCATAACCGACAACGGCACTCAGTTCGCGGCAGGCCTATTCCAAGATTTCTGCGACGACTTCGGCATCAAGATCTGCTATGCGTCTGTGGCACACCCGCGGAGCAACGGGCAGGTTGAGCGAGCCAACGGCATGGTCTTACAAGGCATCAAGGCCAGGATATACGACCGACTACAACCATATGCGGGTCGGTGGGTACAAGAACTACCATCCGTTCTCTGGTCTCTCAGAACCACGGTTAGTCGGGCAACAGGGCAATCCCCTTTCTTCCTGGTCTACGGTACTGAGGCCATCCTACCGACCGAGATACAGTTCGGCTCTCCGCGAGTCCGGGCTTACTCCGAAGACGATTCCAACAGCACCCGACTGATCGAATTAGATCAGCTGGAAGAAGCAAGAGACGCCGCAACAATCCAGTCGGCAAGGTATCTTCAAGGCCTGCGTCGCTACCACAATCGCAATGTCCGTGGCCGCGCCTTTTTGGTCGGGGATCTCGTTCTAAGGAAGATACAAACCACCAAGGACAGGCATAAACTATCCCCCATCTAGGAAGGGCCGTTCATTATAGCCGAGGTCACGCGGCCAGGCGCCTACCGACTGAAGACCAAAGACGGCGTCCTCATCACCAACTCATGGAATATAGAACAGCTACGTCCTTTCTATACTTGAGTTTTACTTTTTCCATGTGTACAGTTTTTCCTGACTCACTACGCCGCTTGTTCCAATCGAGTAGTGAGTCGGGGGCTGCATGTATATATGTGTTCTGTCAATAACATACAAGCTTATCTTACCTCGGTTATGAAGCCTTGCCACGACTGATGCGTTCGCCCGAGTATAGCATCTTCCTCCGAACGATTTTTATCAAGTTCTATCGAACTAACTCGGTGCATGCTACATGGTCGGGTAAAGCTAATGACAACCGAATAATAAGTTTGGCGGCACGACACATATATTCACACATGATCGTATATGAAAGCATATGTATACACCGACTGCAAAATATATTGCCTTTACAGACCCAGGTCTCGGGTAATCGCTTCAGCAGTCGGCTTCGCCTGTGAGATCAGCTCCAGCGCTTCCTCGGGCGTCGTCTCCTCGGAAAATCCCTCCCCGATGGCCTCAATGTCCGCCCTCGGGTAGATGGACTTGGTCATTGCTAGGGTCTGGGCCACGCCGGCGGCAACCCGCTCGTCTGAGTACCTTTTCAGGGCACTCGGCGCGTCCTCGAGACGCCCCATTATTTGAGGAATTCTGCTACAGCTGGTCCCCACTGAGCGGGGATCCACAAGGTCAAGGAGCCCCTTCACGGACCCGACGAGGGCCTCCCGTGACTCCCTGATTGACCTTATCTCCTCCGTGTAGAACCAGTACTGGGCCTGGACGTTGGCTCTCATGCCTGCCCAGATCGGCCGGCAAGTAAGCTTGTCAGGTTCGGCTACACACAGGGTGACTAATGTATTGGCTGAGATCACAGTCGGGTTGAGGACTTACTTTCGTAGTCAGCCTCCCACCCGGCCACAGTCTTCTCCAGTTCGGCCTTCTCCTTACCGAGCTCGACGACGGCCTTCTCCAACTCGGACTTCTCCCGGTCAAGCTCGGTGTTGGCCTTTGTCAGGTCGGCCTTGACCCTTTCAAGCTCGGCCTTGGCTTCCTCGGCCTCCTTCAGCTGCGACTCCCTCTCCGCTTCGAGGTCTGCACCACAGATTAGCCAAGAGCTCAATCACGCAGTCATGACACCACCAAGCAGTCGGATCGACGTAGCTGGATGATTACACCAACGGTCCAGTCGGGGAGATATGCTCGAGGATTTTACCTCTGATCTTCTCGGCTAGGGCCCATGTCTCAGCCCTGAGCTGATCAGCGCCGCTCTTCAGCCAGGCCTCCCTCCTCGTGTGACGCGCCTCCATCTCGGCCTTCAATGCCCGGAGCTGTTGTAATTCCGTGAGGTGGGGAGCCATCTCGACCAGGATCTCTGTCATCGCCTCGTTGCGGTCGACGAGCTTCTGCTCAGGACAAGGAACAAACCGACGACAGAGTCAAACATCAAGACAAGAAGATTGCTGGAGCTTCACTACAAGAATCATACCGCGACCCCTTGGGACCCGTTGATGGCGGCACGAAGCAGGCTCTCGCGCTCTCTCCTTGCGACGACTTCATCAAGCCTGAAGCTTTTCATAGTGCCGTCGCGAGTGGTCCACGAGAAGGTCCGGGGCATCACACGTGGGGGAGCTTCGATCCGAGGCAAATGTGGAATCTCCGGTGGCGGCGGTAACGGTGACGATGGCGATGACGATAACCATGATGGCGACGGGGTCCTGGCCTCGGCATCGCCTTCCCCTACAACATTGGGGACCGGCTCGGGGGATCCGTCCCCCGCTTCCGCGACGTATGGTGCCTCGGAGGCTGGGGCCTCAGTTTCAACAGCCACCTCTCGGTCGAGTGGCGGTAGTGGCCCTGTAGTCGGAGCCACCTCGGTTTCAGCGACCGGGCTGGCCGCCGGCTCAGCAGGTGTGTTCGCTGCTGCTGACTCGGCTGGGGCGGACTCATCAAGCAGAGCAGATGGGTCGACCTTTTTGAGGTCGATATCGGCCCGCTTCCTGCACAACGAAGCAAGACATCAGGACTGTATTTTAACATACAGCGACTACAGAATGCTCGGAGTAGCGCACCTCTTGGAAAACTTCAGCTTCCTGCTAGCGTGCCCGCTCCCCGGCGAAGCGCTAGCATCGGCACTCGACCCGGTCGGTGTCGTCGACGGCAGAGGCATATCGGCCTGAGTCGGCCTCGACTCTGGTACGGTTGGTTTGGGCTCCTTCGCCCCAATTGGCCTCTGCTCTGGTTGGCCCCTTGGCGGCGCTGTTGCTGAGTACGACAACGTCGAGCCCGAGCCAGCTGCTCTCAGCCTGGGACTCGACCGCGTGGGCGTTGTGGCAGCGGTGTCCTTTATCTTCAAGCTACCGCTCACGGCACGCGCTGTCATGGCCCCCTCGCCCCGATATAAAATTGGCTTCTTCCCCGCTCTCTTGGAGTCGGGTTGGGCATCAGAGGGACTCCTTGGCCTCTTCCTCGACGCGACCGCAGACAATGGACGAGAATCTTCATCAAATTCCTCATGCCACTACAATCAAGTCGACAAGATACCATCACGCAAGGTTGAACAATCATCGTTCCACAGGCGTTCACCACAGAAGAAAGTAGAAGGTTACCTTGGTCCGCGGCCGGATGAAGCTATAGGCAGCAACTCGGCGGTTATCATCTTCGATGGCAACGACCCCTTCGGAGAAGTAGCCAAACAAGGTATCGGTTACTGCCCCCTTGTCCGCTGTCTCGCTGCTCACCCGGTCGGGATCGTGTTTACCTCTGAAGGCCCAGCCGAAAGCGCTTCTCAGCTTCAGCGGCTGGACGCGCCTCGTCAGGAAACGACGAGCCACCCAGGGCCCTGTCAAGCCGGCCCTCTTGAGGTCATCTATCTTCATCAGCAATATGTGTGCCTGGCCCAGTTCTTCAAAGGTTGGCTCCGAAGACCAGCTTGGCAACACCACCGGCGGCATACCAGTAAACGGGCGCAAGGAAGGAGCTAGATCGGCACAGTAAAACCACTCCTTGTGCCAGCCCTTCAGAGAAGATTTCAAGGGCAAATCGATATATGTTTTCTTCCCATCACTCCTTAGTTGAAGACCAGCCCCCCCAATCACACTAATATTACTCTTGGAAGGCTGGGGCTTGACATGGAACAAGTGTCGGAAGAGGATGAAATGGGGCTCAACACCCAGAAAGCACTCGCAAAGAGTAACGAATATGGAGATTTGAAGGATCGAGTTGGGATTTAAATGCACCAACTCCAGCCCGTAGAAATCAAGGATGCGGCGGAAGAAATCAGACGACGGAAGACACAAGCCCCGATCAAAGAAAGAGGCGAAAACTACCGTTTCACCAGGCCGGGGGTTGGGGCTCGACTCATCCCTCGCCGACCGCCAATGGATCACTTCTTGGCTGGGCAACTTCAGCTCGCTCTCCAGCCGTTTCAGCTTCACCGAGCCGCAATCCGAGATCGGCCAAGAACTCCCTGGCGCACCCGCAGGATTCGTCGCCTTCGGCATGACTGGAGGTGTTGAGATTTGGGGGAAAGCAAATCGGGGGCTTGGAATAAACGAAGAGGATTGAAATCGCCCGAGTCCGGGTGGGGAACGGCTGCTGCTAACCCTAGCCGGGCGGGAGGCGAAAAGCTAGGCGCGAAGGTGGAAGATGAAGAGATTGGTTGCTTTGGGGAAGACGATGGAATCTTTTTCTCTCTCCCCATCCTTTTATGGCCTGTACCGACTAGATGGGCCCAGGCCTGCACAGTTGGTATTGGGCCGACAAGACATGAGTTCCTACAGTAGCATGCTCCATGTGGGCCGCCCGCAGGCTGAGTTGAAATCATAGCGCTGGTGCTACCCACAGGAATCGATGAGGTAAACAGATATGCTTCATGAAAGCCTCACTGCTAAACATATATGTTTGGGTATCTGTTTTATCCACCAGGTCTCGAGGATATATCCTTACAAGGATCACAAGCTGGTCTTCATTAAAATTGGGGATGCAGGTATCTTTCTCGGGAACACCTGACCACATAATGGATTTATTTTCATAAAGTGGTACTCGGCCTACATGCATGGCCATCAGTTGCCATGAGCAACATTATTCCAGCCGACATGACGCTGAAGAGTCTAACTTTCGAGTAGTGCACTACTCGGGAGAGACTATAAATATCTATTCCTGCTGACATGATGCGGAAGAGTCTAGCTTTTGAGTGGGACGCCACTCGGAAAAGACTATAAACTCATATTCCGACTGACATGAAGTCGAAGAGTCCTATATATGAGTAGCCTTCTACTCGGCAAGACTATAAATTATATTCCGGTTGACATGATACCGAAGAGTCTCATATACCAGTAGTAATCTACTCGGGAAAGACTTCCAGGTTAAAGATCTTTGACTTTATGTTTAATTGTCTTCACAATTAAGCACAAAGTCGGGGGCTACACCTAATAGGTGCGCCTATTCGGCGCACACTATTCATATATTTACATGAAGCCCTTCATAGCCTCGCTGCCAGCTGACATGAAGCAGGACTCGGGAAGACTTACTCGGACAAAGAGTACTCGGGAGCATCGCACTCGGGTAACCTTCACCGTGGAGGAAGAGCACTCGGCATCAGCTGTGACTCAACTATGAAGGTCTCAGGAGCTACTGTGGGAGCCATGGGCCCCGGGTACCTCACTACAAGCACATGGGCCACTCGGATAGAGGATGGGCCAGATCATGTAATTAGAGATAAGATAGCACCCGGCAGGCTGTGCCTTGTACAATAAGGAAACATAGCCTTAGTCGGATAGGATTCTATCTCTAATAAGGAAATCCCTTGGTCGTATCCGACTGGGATCCTTGCCATGTACCCCTGTCCCCTAGTATATAAAGGGAGGCAGGGCGCCCTATGAGGGCAACTCCAGATCATTGATCACAAATCCACCTCAGAGGAATAACACCTCAACTGGACGTAGGGTATTACCTCACAACGAGGGCCTGAACCAGTATAATTCCCTCGTGTTCCTCTGCAATCCACCGAATTCCAGGTCGCCGAGTACCCCCATAGTATTATTGCCGGTGCAAAGCATCGACAGGTTGGCGTGGCGATGGGAGCAAGGGGAGAGAGGGTTGTCGAAGCTTGTTGAGACTGCACGGCGGGCTTCCCACATCATCGACGGCTGGATCGGCAAGCTGCCTAGGTGGTGACGTAGAGGACCAGCACCGGTGAGCAGTCGGCAGCCGGTGGTCCTTGTCGCCGGGGAAAAATCATGTGTACTGTGCAAAAGTGGTGGCGATGATGTAAATTTTTATTCATAGCCTTATTTGTTGTGTTTATCAGTGAGTACTTTTTTATTTTTGGGCGGTTGATCGTGTAAAATTCCGTTTGTATGTTTTTTTCTCGAGGAGCTTAGTTGTATACTAAATTAACACGATGTCATGGTTAATTGTAACAATGAGTAAATCATTTATTCTATAGTTTGTGCTTCATTTGTAACAAATACATGTCTATAATAAAATTATTGTTTACATGTGGAAACAAATTACTATCAATCCCTCCTTAATACCTGTTAGTAAAAAAATGATGCAATAATAGAAAGTAATTTATTTACCCATAGGCTATCGAGTTAACAAAAAGTGATGGAATAATAGATAATAATTTATTTACTTGTAAGCTATCGAGATAATGGAAAGTGATAGAATAACTGATAATAATTTAATTATTACCGATAGAGAAGGAACGAGAAAAGAGAGTGGGAGCGCTAGGGGAAAAACAGAAAAAACAGAGGGAGGGTGGGAGGGCGCACGGGAGCGAGAAAAACAAAAAAAATCCAAGATCAAAGGTGCGTGTCATAGCTAAACCATGTGCTACGCGTGCTTTAGCGCATCTGTATATATATATATATATATATATATATATATATATATATATATATATATATATATATATATAAAATCTATTCTACAATCCCTTTCATGGCCCAAACCCACATCCCATTCCCTTCCAAGGGCCCAAAACTCACCTCCTACCTCGGTAAAAGGCTGGTCAAAGCTTTCCTACGTGAGTCAAACCCATCTCCTTCCTTCAGTTCTTTCCACCCCTCGTCTCGCAGGAATGGTGCAGTAATACTATAGTCACCATATAGTAACTCTATATCTTACTCATAATAACAACATCAAAATATAGTCGTGATGGATCTACTTTGTTAAGCACTTTTTTTCTAAACATCATGGTACAAATGGTTAAAAAATAATATCTGATGTGAGAGACATTGTTCTTCAAAGGTTGGATTTTTTGAATTTAACCTGTACCACATAGTTTGCTGCAACCATATAGTAATACAATACACACGGCAGCTAAGGCACAGTAATGCTGGTGCTTATGTGCAGTAACAGGGTCAGAATGTAGTTAATATGACCTACTTTGTTCATCTATCTTTTTTTCAAACATCATGGTTAAACAGTTAAAAAATAATATATAATATGAGAGATATCTTTGTTCGAAGTTTGAAATCTTAAAGTTTAGTTATGTGCATCACATATAGCTTGCAAAGCACTATAAGAATATTGTTACTGCAACTCTTCCTATGTTACTGCAATATTGTTATTACGAGAATATATGGCGTGTTGCTGCAATTTTTATGATATGTTATTGTAATTCTGTGACGATGTTACTACATGACCATAGTAACAGTCCATAAGTTTTGCAGTAAGGTAGTTTATTTTTTTGCCACATCTTTCATTGCATTAGTGAGTAAGGTTAGAATTAAACAACCATATCCGTGATGTATTAAAGAACATCAGTAAGCTTTATTGTCATAAGTTTTAACAGGGCTAACTGGTTAGAGTCATCGATGGAGATCATGGGTTCAAAGCCTTGGTTTCATCAATTTTTTTCTTACATTTTCTCCTATATTTCTCCGTGATCTGAGGGAGATCGGTTTTTGAGAGGAGATCAATTTTTTTCGGAAGTGATGGAGATCTGGTGAGCCGCTCGCGCTCGCGATCAGGAGGGAGGATCGGGTGGTCCTGGTGGAGTCGGGGAAGAGGTAGAATTAATGAGAGTAGGAGGGGGTGTACATTAGTTATTTTATGGGGGAGATGTAGAATAGAGCTATATATATATATTTCCCCTCCCAATTAGCTAGCTCCTTTTCTCATAATTAATCTGAACATGGGAGCACTATCTGATTCCTTTTAATTTATGTAAAAGCTGCATTTCGGTTTGACACTGCATTTTTAGTTTGACATACATGCACCAGGCTACCTCTTTTGTCTAGTTCATCATTTAATTCAAACATCTTTGAAACCATCACTCCATCATAATAGAGCAAAAGAAACCGGAGGTCATTTTAGATATAGTCAAATCTAAAAAACTGTCACAAAAAGTACCATTTTAAAATATTTTTTGTGGGTATAAGCTAGGCGCATGTAACATATGCTCATGGCCACACACTCTTACCTTGGTGCGTCCCAGTACAAGATTGAAGTCTAGCGTCACATATATGCTCTGACCACTGACATATCTATGTATGTTTGTATGTACTACCTTCTAGAAGTAAATAGCAAAAAAAATACGAGCACCCATACCAAGTGTAGGACTTGTACTTGGATGGGCTCTTCTAAATGTTATGCTTAGTTCATACTTCCAAATATTATTTCCTTGCTCAATTTTTAGCATGTTCTAAATGTTAATTAATTCCCTCTATTTGTAGCATCTTCTGAGTGTAACTGGATTTTACTGGCTCAGTAACTAACAAGGATATTGAACGAAAGAACATGTCTTAAAACATTCATGTATGACATCACACTTAGTAGAAACCTCAATGTGAACCACAAAATTTGCATGTACAAGTCAAGTATACATGACCTGAACAGTCAGAAAGAAACGAGAATTTCTTTATAAAGAGAAGGGAGAATTTTTGCCAATCAGGGGCGGATCCAAGATTTTTTGGTCGATGGTGTCACTATCAACTCGACAACTAGTAAACTTATAATGAGTATGAAAGTAAAAAAAGTGCTATTCGACATGGTGAAATTGAATTTTCTTTTCAAAAATCATATTTCGACCATATATTTATACTATCCATCCAATTAGTGAAATTAAATTATAGAGCAGCAAACTAAATGATAAAAATGCATGTGTACAAGTAAATAGCACCACTAGTTTTCTTACCTGAACCTAACATTATGAAAAAAGATTATAAGCCCTAGGCCCAAGGAGATCAGCAACGTATTATCGCTTATAAGCTATAGAAAAAAGGTCTTTCGAAGAGGTCCTAGGAAATAAGAATAATCCCAAATGCTCAAAAGATCTCAAAAGCTAAAAACATATGTAATCATTGCTGTCAAACAAAAAAAAACCTACGTAATCATTAGAGTTTGAGGAAATTAATCAGATGAGCGTTTGGTATGTAGGCTAGAACGAAATTAAATGGAAAAAATGACCATTACAGCATGTAAAAGAAAAAAAACATCAGTGTTGCTGCTCAACCATGTTTCGAGGAGGGATTCTAATTGGCCATCACATGTCTCGTGGAAGGCAAAAAGCTAAAAAAACCATTTGTTTTGGCCTTCAAGAACAAGATGTCCACCTACTGCTGCTGTCTGGCTAGTGTCATAAGGCCTAACCTATTGGTATTATTTACTGTAAAATAGTAAGAGATAGCTGTACTGGCCAAAAGCTATTAGTGTTAGCATTACACTGGATCCGCCCCTGTTGCCAGTCTGCAAGGGATTCAAAAAGCAGCAGACATAGGAACCAGCAGCTCAACATGAACGGTTTCTTCAGTTAGCATTCGTAGACTGAGGATCTCTTTGGAGGAGCTTAAGATGGTTAGAAGCACCTAGTAAGTAGTCAGTTAGTGCGAATCTAAAAAAGCTAGGTTTTCTAGCTTCTGACTTCTAATTTATTTTCTATATTCTATAACTACAACAATAGTGTATTATTTTATCAAAAAGCTGAAACTTTATAACTATGACAAGTTTGGGCCCAATAGTCATACACATATAAAATACTTATGCTGTTACAAATTGGACCCACATGTCATAGACATGTAAAAGATAAAGTTGTAGTTTTATGATAAAATTATTCGTTATTGTTGCAGTTTTATAAAATACATAGTTAAAGCTATAGTAAAGTGATAGTTTTGACCTAATAATTATAGCTTTATGAAGTTTACTCTAACATATATTGTGCAAGAGCGACAGCTTAAGTCTACTCATCCCGTTGATGATTATATAATAAGTTCTATACTTCATAGCATATCAGCTCATCTAGCGGATGTACAATAGAATTTAGCATCACATCCCATTACTCATTTACTCCCACTTTCATGGTTGACAGTTGAAACCTGAACTTGAGGACTGGGATGGGAAACCCAGGATTTTACCCTGAGTGCGTATATAGGATTGGAAGGTATCGGGATTCAGGAATGCGAGGTTTGCTCAAAAGAAAGCACCTATATTCATTTCTTACCTTGTACCACTGTTGCTAGCTCCTTTGATCGTTTAGACTTCGAACACAGGGTAACAATGGAGATCAGCAGGAACACAGGATGCTTTGCCAAGATCGGAGCGCACTGATGCTGGGCAGGATGAAGCCGCGCGAGGTGCCACAAGTTTTTTCTGCATTCTGGATCTCAACCGTGCGTCGTGATTTCTGGCGGATATATATCCATACCAAATGTTACAACTAATATAAGAGGAGCAGCATAGGACAATCAGGTGATAGAAATTAATTAAGTAGATGGCCTTTGCCGCAATCAAGGTGTTTTATTAATCTGAATATACCGTGTATAATTTCCTGCACCGACCGATTCTGAAGGAAAATAGTGTCGTCTTTAGCTGCTCAGGACGTGTATGGACTTGACCGTTTAGCATCATTTACTTAATTTTTGTTAACATTTTATACAGCTTGATTGCATCTCCTAAATTTCTGTAGCAATTTGCCTCATTAAAATTCTTCCAGTGAGATATCGCAATACCAGATTGCTATTAACACAATCGTTTTACGGGAATAACCGTGCACTGATGCATTCTTTAGATGTCGTGAAAAAGCAATACTGAGTTTTTTCATCGGAGGTAGGTGATTAATTACTCGAGCACAGACTGATATTTCTCGGTAGCTATGTTTAATTGGCTACAGAGAGTAGGGTTAGCGCAAGCAGCCTAATATATATATCTATATAACTATTTTTCAGTACAAATTAATTAATCTATCTGAAAAAGTCGATTTCAGATTAATAGGGCAAGGGAAAATGAGAGCTGCCGGGCTGAATTATAGTGACCTAGATAAAAAAAAAGCCCATCCCACGTACAGTAACTGAAAATTTAAAATGATAAACAAATAATACCAATTGAATCAACATAAAAATAAAATTCCATATTAGGTACTACTCCCTCCGTCCCAAAATATAAGAACCTAGGACTGGATGAGACATATTCTAGTACAACGAATCTGGACATCTGGACACCTCTGTCCAGATTCGTTGTACTAGGATATGTTCCATCCAGTCCTAAATTGTTATATTCTGGGACGGAGGGAGTACAAGGTAATTATTAATTTTGAATGTAAGAATTATTATATCAAAAAACTAAACTTAAACTCCAACACAAGTACAACTAAGTTTATATTAATCATGAATTTAAGAATTATTAAATCGTGGACATACTATCTATTTATCTATGTCAGTCAATACATATACCAATCTATCCAACGGTAATAAGAAGTACTTGGTTAAGTGAATCATAGTATCATCACCGTATAACATGTTGACAATCGTGTTAAATAAAATCATGCCATTATATTAATAGGTAAATACCACGAACTCTTTAGTTTCAGTTTTCTCAAAATTTAATAATCCCAAAATGTGGAATTAATAAATACGATGTATCAAATTTGGACTCTCAATAAAGTACGTTATTAATTTGATTTCAGATGTTAGGATTACTAATGTTCGCAAGTTGTTACACTTATTTTGAGTATAACTGCTATAATTAAAAAAACATACATCGTAACATCTAATTTGCATTTAATTAACGTCTTCGGCCTGTATAAAACCCATCTTTGAAGCCCAGCGTTTTGCCCACACACTATAGCACCGTATGTATTTGCGAGCACAGTACGTATTACTGAGCCAACTTAATTAACCAACTTATTTAGCCACATGTATTATTGAAAATTCCAATTTAAATTATATCATCAGTAAACAATACTCATATTTTCATGATTGTAGACCATATAAAGAATTTGTGTCAAATAAAACATACAATTGAAAATGTCACAGATTCGTTAAATTTTCCTGATTTTCATAATGCTTAAATTCTGATTGATAACTACGAAGTTGTATTCATCTTGCATTCTAAACTTAGTGTTTTATTAATTTAAACCACGGTTCAAAAGTAATAATTACTAAGTCATAATGGGATGTCGATTCTTTTTTTATCTAATCTTCCATGATTCATAATATATCTAATGAATTTAGCATATGATTGAAATTTCAATATTTATAAATTAATAATAATACGCAGGCCATGTAATATACGGGTTGGTGACTAGTATTTTTAATGGATTTTTAAGTTCGGGCCTGTTAGCGAACGAATTAGTTAGCAGGCTTTTTAATACATGTTGTTTTTTCACAATTTGATATTCTTTTTTCCTGTTATTTTTTATGCCTCCCTCTATTTTGTTGTGCAGAGATACTTTAAGCATAACTTGTATTACCGAGCCTATCGGCATCGGACATTCATGTCAACGTATTTCTAGAGTTGACACCAGATTACCCCATACCAACTGGAGAAATCCTAGACCAATGACGAGGTAGGTCTCGGACCATACTCTGCTAGGATCTTAGGATGTATCCCACACCCTCCTGATGATCTACAGTCCAAAGACATATAAGGAGTCCCTAGGTGGCTAATAACTCAGTCAGGGACTTCTCATTTCACCCATGTGGTTATACTTATTTATCACGTCCAGAAATTCACAACCAGAATTTTGAACAATATGCGTATTAAATTCACAACCAGAGGTGTACAACTATACCCACAAGACACAGCCCCACGGACATTCCCGTGCGCCGGCGTGCCACCACGACATCCCGCGAAGAGGCGGTGACAGGATCATTCACACAACTCCTCTCCAATCATCCACACCACGCTGAAGTTACACCTGCCAATAGGGCACATCATGTTGCCCAGGCTACCCTCCTTGCGCCACGATGGATCCAGAAGCCGATCAACCCGTCACCCATGCCAACCCAACTCCATCACGTCCATCCTCACCAAACAGTGCCTAGGAAAGGGAGCAGTTACGCTATAAGTCCAGCCGTTGCCCACGCTAGCTTGTGGCAAGTACGGAAATCTGCTCAAGGGGTTCCCACAAACTGGTCCTTAACTGCTATGGGTGTGACCAGAAAAACCATGCACCTACTGACCACCATTAGGGTCATATTTTAGTTATATGATTATTCTTGACCAAAGTTCCATCCTGTCGACACAAGGTCGATCACAAACATATCAATGAGTAACTACTCCTCCAAGGTAAGCTAGTTTATTCTCCGCATGCCTATGCAGACCTAAACGATAATCTAAACATGTTATTACCCACGTTACCAAGGAAAAAGGTTCATCAAGCTAGGATGAGCTAAATTATACTTGTTCCTTTCCCAATCCACATGAAATAATAAAGCATGCAATTTTATTTAAGCAAAACAAATAATTTGCATAAATTGGGTACAATATGATCAAGAAAAGTGATGTAACTTGCCTTGCTTAGGTTCTGCACTTTAGTGACAACCTCGAAATACACCGGAGGCTCGGAAATGTCTGTTTCTAACAACATTTAATGCATAAACAAAAAAAAAGTACATACGAACACTGAAACAGGAGCTAAAACCATTTTTAATGGATTCTTGGTATTTTTCTAGATTTAATGCAATTTGAATTGAATTAATCGAAACTCAAATGAATTAGTTATGAATTTTTAAAGATTCTCAGTTTTACAATACAAAAGAAATGCCTTATTGAATTATTGCGCATTTAAAATAATTATAGTGTCAGCTGAGAGAGGGAGGCCAGCACCAACAAGCAGGCCCCACCAGTCAGTGACTCAAGGGCGGTGGTGCACGGTGGACCCAGTCCACACACGCGCGGATGCGCGACCTAGCCACGTGGCAGCCGACGTGGCCGCCATGACGAATGAAGCGGCCGACACGGGTGCCCGCGGTGGGGTGGCAGATCGGCCAGCCAGGGCAAAAAGGGGTGATGCCTCTGCTAGCGTGCGTGGCCCGATGGTCGCCGCAAAGGCAACCATTCGGCGCGGCGGAGAGCTGCGGCGAGTGGCGGGATGAATGGGGAAACAGATGGAGGCCTCACCGTAGGCTCACAGGGAGCGGAGAGTGGCGAACGGCAGTGAGGAAACGAGTCAGGTGGCCGCGAAGCTTCGGGATGGCAACGGCAAGCGCGTTCCGACAACGATCAACGGCAATGGATGGGCGGACGTCGAGGAGTAGAACCTGGTGGAGGTGTAGAAGATATTAGGGGCGAAATGGCCAAAACGAGAGGCGGGATTGCGCGGCCGAAGTCGTTTAGCAGTGGCGAGGCTCACCTTCCACGGTGTCTGGGAGCTCTGTCGGCGGAGAGGAGCGGCGAGTGGGCGGACGGGACTTGCCGGGACGCGGTGAACGCGACGGAGGCGGAGGCGGTGCCCGACGGTGCCCGGAATGGCGACAGCGAGCGTCTGGAGGCAGCAGAGCTCAACGGCGCTATGGGATTACAATGCAAAGGGGGCTAGAGGGCACAGGGAGCTCGGGGTTTCGAGGGAAAAGAGAGAGGGGACGATGGCGAGGGTTTAAATAGGCTCAGGTGATCGAGAATATGGCCGAGGCGACGAAATTTGGCGAAGAGAGGCGAGGTTGGAGAAGTGGCGACATGGGCGTGTGTGTGCGCGATTGCCGCAACCGAGTGGGGGAATGGGTGCAGGGATGTGGGGGAGACCATGTCCGCGTGCATTTGAACCGTGGGTGGACGTGTGAGGGGACCGAACGGGCGAGGACATCGACGGCACGAGGAGATCGTTCCCCTCCGGCCGGCCGGCCGAGGCCGGAGGAGGAAGACTACCCGAACATCTCAGCAGGCGAGCGGCAACAGGTGGTGGGAGGAGCTGGGCCGGCGCGGGTGTGGGATGCGGGCCAAGGCCGAGCACGGCGTAGCAAGGGGAGTAGGCCGGCGGCCCAATAGAAAAGAAAAAAGAAAAAAAGGGAAAAGGAAAAGGATTTCTAGAAGGGAATTAATTTCGATAAAGCCTTTTGATCTATTAGAAATACTTAATGTGCTCTGAAAATTTCAATAAAAATCCAGTTAATATATTTTGGCAAGGAGAATAAAAAAAATATTCCTGGACATGATAAATTATTATTTAATATTTTTGCCATTATTTCTTTCTCTCCTGCCTTGAAAATAATTTCTTTTCACAATGTAATTAATAATTTTTGTGGCTTTATTAGGGGGAAAAATCAGGGTGTGATATTGTTGTATGCTCGGATGTAATTCCAAAAGAGTCGGTCCTTACGAGCGACCACAAAGGCATTGTTAACGCCTAAATTTGGTACGATTCGTACCGGACTCGGTTAAGGAAAGAGATTGTGTCAGCTGGTGGAAGCTAATCCAGAAGAAGCCGAGTACAGGAAAGGAATCGTGAAGACCACGGCATGGCAGTTAATTGACTTATCTACTAATTAGGTAGTTTTAATAAATTTTAGGAAACCTGATCTCATGTCCGATCAGGGCTTGTTAATTTTCCTTTTATAGATAGGAAACTCCTGTTCGTATCCAATCAGGACTGTATCAACTCGGGGTATAAATACGTATGCCCGGGTACCATCTAAACTATCTCACAGATCAATACAACTTCGGCGCATCGCCACCCTTTTTGATGGGTTCTTGCTTCTCGAGCCGGGCTGCATTGGTTAGGTCCGAACTCCTGCGAGAGGGTAAGTCTCGTTACCCCGACTACCTTATCAGCTAGGACTTCCTCGGTTAGGTCCGATATTCTAGCTGATCTATGGTAGTCGGCTTACCAGGGTGTATCTATTCTGTCTACGGCTGCATCAGTTAAGTTTGATCTCTTAGTCCGAGTGGATATATCACATCACGCGTGCATAGATCGTATCGGCTTACTGGGAGCAATTTATCATCAGTTTGTGCTGCATCGGTTGGATCCGACCTACTAAACTGCTAGTGATAAATCGTTCCTGCTAGGTCGATAGTTTTTATGCAAGCGTTTTATCGGCATGTATAGCCGATAAGTTATCTTTTACTATATAAAGCTGACTGCATTGTCTTGATTATTATTTCAACTCTCTACACTATCATCGGCTTTCCAGCCGATGCACATGTTCTATTGGCAGTCGGCTGGCTTTTTATTTGCTTATATTATCATTGATTCTATCATCGGCTTCTTAGCCGATGCGCAAGTGCTATTGGTAGTCGGGCACGCGCGAGGACCCGGGCGCGAGCACGGGCGAGGACCTGGGCGCGGGCACGGGCGAGGGCCCGAGTACAGGTGCGGGCAGTACTTTAGGTGCAGCGCTAACAATCACTATTGCAATCAGCTGAAGATTAGTCAATTCATTTATTCTGCCTATTTATTTTATCATCGGCTTACGGCCGATGTTCCAGTATACAAGTTCTATCGATAATCGGCTGGTAGGATTCTTATCGGCCGATTGAATCACTGATCTAATTTTTTCTATCTCCTTGGCAATTGCTTGGTCAAATAAACGGCACGCCCGTGAACCTCAAATTTAGGACCTGCACTGGAGTTAAGCAAATCTCCTAGGCCTTCGCGTGTCTATAGACGCCGAACCAGATCGTTGGCCCCCAGCGATTTTCGGCGTCAACATGCATCCCACCCAAGACTGGCCTGATGTCATGAGCTTTCATTTTTAAAACTCATTTTCTTTCACAAGGCACCTACCAAGGTGTCGGGTTTTCCAAAAATATCGTAAAACCAAGTTTTACCCAAGATGTTCCTCATATTTTAAGTTTGAGAGTGACCGTCGGTACTCACACAGGAGTGCATAAACACCAAGGCGCAACAAAGGTGGTTACCAGGGTACAGTGTATTACAATTAACAAGGAAGGGTCGTATGCCGCAAGTTGGGTAGGCCCACCGATTTGTCTTGCAGACGGAGCTGAACAGTTAAAGTGCATGCCTATTGATACAATTTGGCAAACAACATACTGAAGTTTCAAATATAGGCTCAAATGATCAAAGGTGACTTGTCTTGCTCAAGGTCTTCGCGAATCTTTGAGAAATCCGCTTCGAAAGAAACTCTAGCTGCAAGTACCATATGCAAACAATTAAAATCCTACACAAATACCAAGAAAAAAAACCCTATTTAGGACTACTAATAGTGCCATTAGATAGATCTTAATTTTAGAAAATTACTAGAAGTGGAACGGAGTCAATCAGGGCTAGAGATCGAGAGATATGAATTTTGGAAGGTTAAATAAATTTCTGGATAACTGGAAAAGGAGTTATTGCATTTCTGGAAATGAATATTCTCGGAAATATTCCCTTCGAGACACTGACCAAGGGGGCCCTTATGATAGTGGGGGAAGGGCGGCCTAGGTCTGTGGTTAGCGGTGGACCAAGTCAACGGACCGAGCAATTGGTGGTCCGGTAGGCCATGGCCTCTTGGGCCGGTTCAGTGGCGCTCAGCCCAGGAGCAAGCTTGTAGGAAAGAGGTGTTGGTGGCTAGGTCTAGCACGGTGGCCTGTTAGACAACAGGTAACCCAGGTCGTGGCGTTTGGCCCGAGAGGGTTGAGAAGTGGGGCCTTGGTGTCATAGGCACACCAATTTAAATAGGTTTAAACTTCAGAAGGGCTCACACGTCAGTGAGAGAGGGAGAGGAGAAGTAGGTGACGTGGCTCGAGCAGGACCGGGCGGAGTCGAGTTGGCGCCTACGTAGCTGCCACGCTAGACCGGGAGACCAGGACTAACTCCGGAGAAGATTGATGGCCGACGGTGTGTGATAGGTTCCGGCGAATGGTGGCTTGTTGGGGAGGGCGGAGCTCATCGGCAGGATGGTAGGCTCACGACAAACCTGGTGCTCAGTTTGGATTGGTCAGGGAATGGCCATCGACAGCGGGCCTTGGCAGCGTACCATGACAACGACCACCGAGAAGAAAGGGCCTCGCCGACGGCGAGGCAAGGGAAAGAAAGAAGCCGGTGGTTTGAGTACAGTCGAGGGAAGCTTAGAAGAGGCATAGATAGGGGAGTGGATGCTAGCGAGTTCAGTGTCGAAGGCCGACGGCGATGCACAGTCATGCGCAACGGCAACAGAGCAAGATCATCGACGAGAGGCCCAACTCGATGTGTCGGTGTGCATATACCGTATGCAGGGATCTAGCAGGAACCCCTTTGTGAGTTTGGCGAGGGATGAATGCGTTCGACTTGTTGTAGATTGATGGTAAGTAAAATAAGGCAAGGGGATTCTACAGGTACCCTACTCCTGTTGTGTTATTGGTTTCTTGGAGGTTTTTGGGAAGTGCTTACAAGACTTAGAATCTCAGAGCTGGTTCTTCTTGGCTTCGGTTCAGATCCCATCCCCCCTCACCTGGCCTTGACTCTTCCCTTATAGCTCTTGGGGGTATACCATAGTGACCAAACTATGAGAATCACGCATGTCATTACAGAACTAGGTATGGTTAGTCATGTCTTCTGCTGACCGATTGGCCTGATCGCCTGTCCTCCTGGGGGCCCCTCTCGAAGCCGGTCTGGAGAGAGGGGACGATCGCTCGCCATGTGTCCGGGCATGGTCGTCAAGTGCTTGCTAGGGAAGATTGGTCTCGCCTCGCTGGCTGTGGGTCCTACCAATCATCCTCCCGCAGAAATAGGTGGAGCACAGTTAGTTGTGGGCAAGTGGCGTAGTAGTTAATCGCGCCACCTGCCATCCCACGCACCCTAACAGAAAAGCATGATGATGGCATACGGTGTGGGGTACAAAACCGTTTTGTCCCCCGCGCCGCATGTCCGGTAGATATACGTCCCGTTGCTTTTAATTGGAGAGGTGCGAGGGGAGACAGAAGCGAGACGTCATGCTCCATCGTGTCATCATTATGCCCCTGCCCCCATGCCAAACCCGAGCTATCAAGTGGGTTTACAAGACAATTGATCGCTTTCGGAAGAGCCTCTCTGTAAGGGAAGATGACCCTGAAAAGGTTAGTGTCGGAATAGCTTGGTTGCAAGCACCAAAAAACATTGGGAGGACTAGGATATTGAACCTTAAAAAATTTGCGACGACCTTTATGTTGTTGATTTTATCAGCACTGCCGATAGTTTAGGAAGGGATAAAAGGCCTCCGTTTTTCTCTCCTAACAAGAAATGAATGAGAGATAAAATCCGTCTTCTGTGATCGGTTAGAAACAGATTTGTAGCCCTAGTTGGATACACCCCTAAGCCCCACCAGTGCATCTATTAAAAGGAGATGACGCACCGGAGATGGGATGCCGTGTTCTTTGCACCAAATCTCTAAACCTATTATCTGATCAACGACGCACTGGAAGGGGTTTGTGAGTTGGTTCCGGGCAGTGCCGTGAACCTGAAGGTTGTCGGCATAAAGCAGTACACCGGCGTCCAAAAATTGATCAAGCCGGCTCGTCTGCTTCCCCTACTTCATCTACACCGAAAGGAGGAGAGAAACGAGAAGAAGAAAAGTTAAAGAACAAACGAAGAAGCAGTGAGATCACATTAATGGCTCACTAAGCAGGGGCAGTTTCGATCAATTCCGCATTAGCAATGTTATCATGTTCGCTAAGCATTAATTGTGTAAATTAAACTCCAACATTGTGTGTATCAGAGCAAACCATATACCTCTATTGATCCCATCATCCCTAAGTAAAGCCACATCGCAATTAAACCCTAAATTCTATTCTGCTTGATTGTTGATTAGATCAAATTAGGGTTTTTTATACTGTTATGCCTAGATTAGTTCCATATTTAAGTTTTATTATGCAATTGACCTCAGCTAGCTGTAGAAGAAATCAATTTGGGCGAAATCAATCAAAATTCCCCAAATCCCTAGAGCCGAAACACTAAATTTGATAAGAAATCCCCAAATTAGAAACCCTAATCCCCAAATCAACCAAACTCAACAAAATTCGCTGAATCTTACAAGTTTGGAGCCACTAAGCTACCGAGACCCGCACGCATCAGCACCGTCGTGCGGGTCCACTGGGAAGACGATTGGACCGTCGTCACACCTGCGCGGACATCAAATCCGTCCGCACGTGCCTTGGTGCGTCCGTCGCCGTTTCCTCCTCATCCGCCGCACCGCCGTCCCGTGGCAACCTACCGACCTCGCGACATCATCAGCTTGCCGATGGCCAGATAGCCGCTTTCGCGGCTCAAAGCGCCCCCCCCCCCGCCCAGTGATCGCTGGAGCTGCGCTGCTGCGCCCGTGTCGCATCACCAGGCCGCCGGACCACCGGCCGCCATCCCCGCTGTCGCTCGCCCGTGCAAGCGCGTGGGGAGCATAGAGGAGAAGAGAATAGAAGGATTAGGTTGGAGTTTCAAACCGCCGCCGGTTTATCGCAGTGGAGTCGTCCCAGCCATCCGATCCAGATCTCACGGAAAACGAGAAATCCGATCGGACTAAATCCGGCCGTTCATCTACATCGGACGGCCTACTCACCCAACATCGGACTACTGCCCTGCCTGCGGGATGGCTAATTGCCGTGCATCCTTGGGCCCGTCGCCCATGTGCGCCGTCTCGCTAACGGGCCGCCACACGATGGCCGCTCGCAGGTAACGGGCCCGAATTAATTTTAAATTAAAAACCCACCGATTAATTTATTTTATTCGTAGAAATTCATTATATGCTTTCTTGGCTACTAAAAATGATGAAATTATGGAAAATAATTTGATCACTAAGAAAATATTCTAGTTAAATGAACCAAAGGGAAGTTTGCTAGAAAGTATTATGAATGAAATTATTTTTGACCAACGTTAATTATGATCATGTCAAATTATTATGCTCTATTTCCTTAGTATTTCTGCCCAACTTATAATTAAGAATATTGCTGTTGTTCAATATTTCTATGTCTTTTTTGCTCAATGTGACTTGATTTAGAAAAGTAATTATTAGTATGTGATAATTGAGCTAACGCAAGTTAACTCGCATCATTGTCTTACTAATTTTTAAATGATTATTTTTAGCATTGGACAGCTTAAGCCCATCGAACCTCTTGATGAGTAAACTTTCAGTCTCTACCTAACCCCCTTCCCTCTTCCCCATCTTCTAGCGGTATGTCGCCCCCGTTCTTGCTCACCGCCATCGTCGAACACTTGCCGACGTTTTGTCTCGAAGCCGCCGCCGTTTTCTCCGCCTCGCCGCCATCTCCTCACGTCGTTGCTCGTCGCCACGAGCCGCCGTGAGACCCCTAGCCGTTCCCGAGTTCCTATTTCGGCCTCTCCGCTGCCCCGCCCGACCATTGGGTCGCGTCGTCCGCGCCTCCTGCATCGGGACGCAGCTTCAGCCGCCGCTCCCCGGGGCCGTCCGATCTGCCGGGTGCAATTGGGGCCGCATTCGCGTGGCCGCCATGTTGGTGCACAGTGTGCTCCACTGCCTCTCGTTCCCGGCCTGGTGACTCGGCCACCGAGCGCCACCCCCAGTGCGCCCACTGACCGTGGGCCTGCCTCCGGCACCGCTTCCTATCCAGTGATGCCATAAATCTGATAATTTGCGCAATAATTCGTTTTTTAGAATTAATTTTACACTGAAAATAAACAGTAAAACTTAATAATTCATAACTAATTCATACGAACTCCGAAAGCCATTCAAATTCATTAAATCAGAAAAATATCTAGAATGCATTAAAATACATTTCAGCACCAGGTTAATATCCACATATACTATTTTAATTATATGCATTGTTGTTATAGATTCCACGTTGGTGATCCTCCTTTTTTTGATTCAGTCTAGCAAGTACTCGACCGGAGCAAGCATCGCCGTCACCGTTGATCACTTGTACCCATTTTCACTAAATTGCATGTTGCTTAAATAAATTGAAGTATTTCAAACTTCATGTGGAGAGTATAACCTATACTTGTCAGGACTTGCCCTTAATTTTAAACCTGAATCCTTGTCACCTGGTAAAATATGAATAGCTTACTAATGTTTAAGGGATGCTAGCAACATTAGCTCGCAGGATTTAAATTTATCTTTTTCTATGATTCGATTCAAGTCGAAAAATCGGAAATATTATGTAGTAAATTATTAAAATCTGAACTAAATGCTGAAGGTATAATGTTTGCTGTCACCCAGCAATCACAGACCCGACGCGCAAACCACTGGCAACTACCCCACTTATCCACAAGCCTACGTGGCAAGGCCTAGCTTAATGTTCTTCTCCCCTCGCCTAAGCACCGAAGAAGAGGGGCATGATGTAGTGGGTCGGCCCGAGTGGGTTTTGATCGGCTCGGATTCACCTGGACAAGGGTAGCCTGCCAATATGGTCGCTGCCCGCGCAGGTGCCCAACCTCAGCGTGGTGGATATATAGAGAGCGGTTTGAACGCTCCTGCCACACCTCTCACGGGACATCTGATGATGCTACTGGCACACGAGAATGGTGTGGCTAGCTTGGCGTAAATTTATCACCTCTATAGATAGAACTATCGAATAGCCGGCCTGCGTTATAAGCACAATGCAAGAACTCACCGATAATCTCACCTTTATAAAATCTAGCTTGTGAAACTGTGTGTAAGTTGGAGTCCCAGATACTTTGAGTTGATCGGTGCCGGTTAGACATGCTGTAACGCTAATCGTAGAACTGTCGAGCGTGTAACACTCATCAGTATGCCTGTGACTGTTAACGTCATACAGCGCTGCCTAAGTTACAGTAGTGTTGTAGCGTTGATCAGAAAAACGGTCCACATGTGAACTTGTTCAGGGAACTGGCTAACGTACGATGTAACGTAATTCAGGGAGTCCCTTAATGTGATGTAACAGTAACCGGAATGTGATAAAGGGTGTAGCATTCATCAGTGGAACGGGGACGTCCTGTAACATCAATCAATTGGGAATGGTTGGCCTGCTAATTGAACGGGGGAGAAAAAAACAAACTTTTAACATTAATCCAGTGAAAAAATATTGTATAAAAGATAATCAACCTTTTACTGTTGCTAACTACTACCTTTGCAACTGCTTTACGCAAAACAAAACCCTATTAGCCCATCTTTGTACCCGTGCAAGCCATAAATTGTGGTGTTATTTGTTGAGTACTGTGGGTTCGTACTCAGCCTGCACCCTTTTTCCCCTCTCAGTGTTGAAACACTCTGCAGTCGCCCGAGAAATAGCTAGCTCCCCCGTCAAGTGCTTGTGGTTGGCATGCTGCTGATGGACCGCGAATGTCTAATATACTTTGTTACCTTTTCCGCTGCATTTTTTTATATTAATTTTACTCTTTTGTAGAAACAACATCGTATGCAACTTGGATTGTTGTACCTGCTTATCCTCGGCAGATTAATACACATGAATTCAAATTCGGCTGCGTGAATTTCTCGGCGTTGCAAGTTGTATCAGAGCCGAGCTGACCGTATAAGACCAGCCAAATGGAACCCAAGAGCCCTCTGAAATCTCTCACTTGCATAGCTTTCTCCCATTTGAGTTATTTTGAGGAAAAGTGAACATTTCGTGGGATAAAAATCTTGCCGTTTATTTAGATGAAATTCGGAGCAAGTCAAATTAGAGTAATTATTCATGTGCAAGCAAAGAGTCCAAAATTGGAAAAAATGGTTAACTAAGGAGGTATGATTTAGCAGCAGAAAATATTTATTTGCTTTGCAATTGTTAATTGTGAGTTTAATGTATATTGTCTCGCAGTGAATATCTTCGTGTCCAAGTTGCTTTACAAAATGTTATTTTTGCATGAAATCGTTGATTCCAAATTATTACTGTTCACTTATTGGATCTGAGCCATACATGATTCCCCCTCCTTGCCCTTCTATAGATGGACAACCTCCCCAAATCCAGCATCACAGACAACGCTTTGTGAAGAACTTCGGAGATAGCCTTTACATTTAGGTACAGTCATGCCCCAGCAGTACCACTGCCAGTGAGCCCATGGAGCGTACTCCCACACCGGGTCGCTTGATACCAGCAAGATGTACTCATTCCTGCTATGAAGTCAGGTTAGTGGTGCACTTTCAGTCACGCCTACCAGGAAGGGCCGCTTTCCACCTATTGGAGACCTACACGAAGCATATCTACCCTCCGCACCACCCTTAACCGCCACCACCCCCCGGCGCACTACCACTACAGTGCATCAGCTGGCGACAACGAGAATGACACCACCATCGTCCACATGAGGCGTCGATGTTGGCCAATGACTACATGCACGACCAACTGGGTGCTCAGCTCACGACGGCGAGACTCAACAGGACGACCATCATGACGCCAGAACCAGATCACGCCTGAAAGAAGGAGCCCGAAACTGAAGAGAACAGCGCCACCCGGTGGCCAAATCCGGCGCTCCGACGAAGAAGACCCTCTCCTGGCTTTCCAGTTGGGCACCCCAAAACGGCCACACGCATCACTACCACCAAGACACCAACTCCAAGACACTAGCCCAAGTGCCACACAGACGGTGGGGATCCAGCCATACGTCAGGCGATGATGCTCCAGGGAGCACCAACATCCACGGGGCTACCTCGCACGGACAAATAGCAGCTCCTTCAGCGCGGTCCCGCACCCGCACGAGCTACTCTTCGGCCACTGAAAGGGATTACTGCGATACCAGGCCGCACCGACGACGAGGAGGGCCGACAGAGCCGGAGAGTACAACTCAAACACCGCAAGAGCCACTCAAAGCATTAACGCGCCACCCTTAGTTTTGTCTTTTCTTAGTTTGATTCCCTGTTTATATGCTTAGGAGTTCTTGTTTTCGGGTTATTAGGGCATACCGTCTGTGTGGTAGTCCGCCGTAATTAGGATTGAACTTGATTTCCTCATGTTTCCAACCAAAAATTCAGTAATGTAATTTACCATCTTAATTATCACTCCTGTCTGACCACATGTTTCCTCTCTTCCCTCACTGCGCCCCTCAATAGAACCAAGAAGTCGTGCCCGTGCTCCAGTGCATCGCCATCTACGAACCAGTGGGAAAGGCCACCTCAGAACAGACACCCAAACCACCGTCCACCAGCCACTACCGGAGGACCCGACTTGGCACAGTTCGGCCAACCAGAACCAAATGATTGCCTTTATATCAGCAGAGCAGCAAACAATCGAAGCAGCAGCAACAACCACGGCAACCACCACAACCAGGCCGTGCCCTCAGTCCACAGCTGCCTGACGTCACTGAGGTTCTGCTGCCCACTTTTATGCACACCACCCAACCCAGATAAGATGCCAACGACTAGCTGATGCAATTGAAGAAGAGCTAACCTCCCTAGTGTAACGATCGGAGAAGTCGCATTTCCACACCACGCAGCTCCAAGTCCTGCAATCAGCCTGGTGACACACTCCCTGTGAACCCACCCTACCACGGAAGTCCACTTGGGCAAATTCCTCTGCACATAATTTCTTGAAGTCTCAAATTCCGGCAAAATGTGCACAAAGAAAAGGAGTTCAAGGACTGTTCCAAGACAAGACGCACAAAATACCTCCATGAATATCAACCTTCAGGCGCCTACGCGCCTGAGATGCCCGCACGATGCGGAGAACAGGAGAGGCTTGGACGATTGCAACGACAGCTACCAATTAAGCTCCTCTCAATGATTACCCAGACTATCAAACTGATGATAAAGCATCACACCAGGAAACCCAAGAACAACAAGATGCGACCCAAGAGAAGGCTACCTAGTTCCGGACTCACCAAACAGCACCAAGCCCGGATATGATGGCCAGCAGGTGGACCGGCCACCATACGCCTTCCAACAGCCGCCCTCCACCCGAGCACTCGGAGCATTAGCATAACAGCAGCAGTACAACGTCAGTCCGCTCCACGCCCACCCAATGGCGCCAGTGCAGTAGGCTCGACACGGAGAATGTGGGGCAAACCACACTGTTCAAACGCAATAACCCAAGGTCACCTTCGCCAACAAATGTCCCGAAGCCAGCGAAGCGGATCTAGCTTGCAGCTCCCCAGCACCGCAACCGCCAAGCAAACAGGTGATAAAGGCGGCGCTTTCAACCATTCTCCAGCGGAAGAGGCGCAACTGCACAGGATTGTATTGGTACTTTCTTCTGAACTCAATACCTGAACTGACTTTTTTGATTCTGTCCAACAACATTCTGTTAGATCAAGAAAATTTGTGGGCACATAGCATAAAAGTAGTGGAACAAAATCCCCACGGGGTCAAAACCAAACCCGGAAAAAAAACCGCATGTAACGCTCACTATAGCCCTCATGAGCCATAGAAATCCAAGGATCACCTTTCTACCAATCTATCTCTTGAATCCAAAAGCTAGATGTCATCTTAGAATGGATTGGTTGACCCACACAAAGGTGATGCAACTGCACGGATCGCACCGTAACCATGACCAGTTTGGAAGAAAATGGATCTCAAGTCACCTATCCTGCATCAGAGAACAAGCTTGAACTAGTCATGCAGAGCAACTGCGGAAGGGATGAAGCCAAAAGGAGATAGAGACATCCAATAGTAAGGGAATACCAGAGGTTCCCCGAAAGACTTACAGGATCCACCAGAAAGGGAAGATTGAGTTACGATTGATTAGCACGGGCACAGCGCCAATATATAAGAGGCCGTATTAGAATGGCACCGAACGAGAGGGATGCAGAAGTCAAAAGCAAGTCGACGATCTGTTACAGAAGGGTTACATTGACCAAGCACATCACCTTGGGAGCACCATATCATCTTCTGCATGGCAATCCTCGGCAAAGGGTGACATCGTTTAGTGCGCGATAGTCCACGCACATCCGCTTTGTCTTGTCTTTCTTTTCCACGAAGATGACTGGTGCTCCCTAAGGTGATGTGCTTGGTCAGATGTAGCCCTTCTGTAACAGATCGTCGACTTGCTTTTTGACCTCTGCCATCTCGTTCGGTGCCATTCTATACGGCCTCTTGTATATTGGCGCTGTCCTCGGTGCTAATCAATCCTAAACTCAATCTCCCTTTCTGGTGGCATCCCTGGTAAGTCTTTCGGGAACACATCCTGGTATTCCCTTACTATTGGAATGTCCTCTATCTTCCTTTCTGGCTTCGTCCCACCTTTCGATAGTTGCTCTACAGCGACTTGGTTCAAGCTTGCTTCCTGATGCAGCGGCACAGGTGACTTGAAGATAACTACCTTTCCTTCCGAACTGGTCATGGTTATGGTGCGATCCGCGTAGTTGATCACCCCTTTGTGTCGGGTCAACCAATCCATTCCTAGGATGACATCTAGGTCTTTGGATTCCAAGAGGGTAAGATTGGCTAGAAAAGGTGATTCTTGGATTTCTATGCTCACTGAAGGGCTATAGTGAGCGGTTACCATGTGGTTCCCAGGTGTATGAACCCTCGTGGGGATTTTAAGTTCCACTACTTTTATCCCATGTGCCCCCACAAATTTCTTGGATATAAAAGAATGTGTTGCACCAGAATCAAAAAGTACAGTTGTAGGTATTGAGTTTACAAGAAACATACCCAATACCACCTCCGGTGCAGTCTGCGCCTCTTCCACGGAGACATGGCTGACGCGCCCCTTTATCACCTGCTGATTGGCGTTTGGGTGCTGGGGAGCTGCAGGCCTAGATCCTATTCGCCTCGGCTTCGGACATTTGTCGACGAAATGACCTGGTTCATTGCAGTTGAAACAGACGTAGGTCTTGCCCCCACCGTCTCTCCGTGTCTGACCCTGCTGCACTGGCGCCATTGGTGGGAGTGGAGCGGACTGACGGTTGTACTGCCTACTGTTACTGCTACTGTCTCCGGAGTGCCCCGGGTGGAACGGGCGCTGTTGACGGACGATCATGGTGGCCGGTCCACCTTGCTGGCCATCGTCATCCGCGGCCTCTGGTGCTGTCCTTGGTGAGTCCGGAACTGGGCAGCCTTCCTCTTGCGGTCCATCTTGTTGTGCTAGCTTCCCTGGCGGATCGCTTTATCCACCAGCTTCTTGAAGTCTGGGTAATCGCTTGAGAGGAGCTAATTGGTCAGCTCGTCGTTCAATCCGTCCAAGAACCTCTCCTGTCTCTCTGCATCGGTGCGGGCATCCTCAGGCACGTAGCGCACCAGACGGTTGAATTCGTGGAGGTATTCTGTGACCGTCTTGTTCCCTTGGACCAAGTCCCTGAACTCCCTTTTCTTATGTGCCACAATTCCTGCCGGGATTTGAGACTTTCAGAAATTATGGCAGAATTCCTGCCCCAAGTGACTTCCATGGTAGTGGTGCGGGTCACAAGGAAGTTGTCCCAACAGGTTGATGCAGGACCTTGGAGCTGGTGTGTGGCGAATGCGACCTTCTCTTGATCGTTACACTGGAGGAGGTTGAGCTTCTTCTCAATTGCCAACAGCCAGTCGTTGGCATCTATCGGGTTGGTGGTGCTGGAGAAAGTAGGCGGCCTAACCCTCAGGAACTCAGGCAGCTTGGACTGAGGGGCAACGGCCTGGTTGTGTGGTTGCTGGTGTTGCTACTGTAGATTGTTCTACTGCATCTGCTGCATCATCAAAGCCATCATTTGGTTCCGGTTGGCCAGAACCTATGCCAAGGTTGGGTCCCCCGATAGCGGCGGTGGCACGTGGTTGGGTGCTCCCTGGTTCTGAGGTGCTCCTTCCCGCTGGTTAGTAGCCTGGCGTCATGGGCAGCATGGGCACCACTCCTTGTGTTCACCATCTGAAGGGGGAAGCAGTGGAAGGGAAGGAGGAAAACAGGTGGCTCAGAACAGGAGTGATAATTAAGTGGCTGAATTAAATTAACTAAACTTTTTGGTTGGAAACATGAGGAAAATCAGTTCAACTCGTAATTACGGTGGACATACCACAACAGACGGTATGCCACCAACTAACCCCAAACAAAGCAAACATTCCTAACATTACAACTAAATAGGGAATCAAACTAAGAAAAACGACAAAACTAAGGGTGGCGCGTCTAATGCTCTGAGCGGCTCCTGCGGTCATCTGAGTTGTACTCCGGCTCCTGCTCGTCGCCCACCTTGTCGTCGGTGCGGCCCCTGGATTCGCCCACGTAATTCACACTTCCGTGGGCCGAAGAGCTAGCCTCGCTGCGGGTGCGGGACCCGCTGAAGGAGCTGCTGTCGTCGGTGGAGGTGAAGCCCCCGTGGATGCTGGTGCCTCCCTGAGAGCCATCGTCGCCTGACGACGCGCTGATCCACCTACCCGTCTATGCTGGCACTGGGGCTGGTGCTGGAGCTGGTGCTGGTGGTGGTGGTGCGTGTGGCCCGTTCCTGGGGGTCAACTGAACACGCACAGGAGGATGGGTCCTCTTCCTTAGAGTCAGCCAGATCCTGGCCCCACCGGGTGGTGGCTGTCCCTTCAGTTCCACGACCTCCTTCTTCAGGCGGTCGATCTGGTTCTGGAGTCCCATGATGGTCGTCCTGTTGGCGTCCTCCCGGTCGTGAGCTGCACGCACCTAGTTGGCGTGCATGTAGTCCATGGCCAACATCACCCGCCTCATGTGGACGATGGTGGTGTCATTCTCATTGTCGGCCAGTTGAAATGCACTGTAGGTCTGGTAGTGCGCCCGACAGGGGAGGTAGCGGTAGGCGGTGGTGCAGAGGGTAGCGTGATGCTTCCGTCGTAGCTCTCCAATCATGCGGAAAGCGGCCTCCTGGCAGGCGTGACTGAAAGTGCGCCCACCAACCTCGATTTCCATAGCAGGCAGGAAGTACATCTCGCCTAGTAGCTCCAAGCGAACCCGGTGTGGGAGCTCACCCTCCATGGGCTCCACTGCAGTGTACTCTAGGGCATGACTGTACCCCAAAGTAAAGCTTATCATTCGAAGTTCTTCCACAAAGCCGCCCATGTCTGTGCCACGCTGGTTGGGGAGGTTGTCCATTTATAGAAGGCAAGGAGGGGGAACCAATGTATGCTCAGATCTAAATAAATAAACAGTAAATAATTTGGAAATAACAACGATTTCATGCAGAAATTAATTTTGCAAGCATACTTGAGACCAACGGAATACCACTGCGAGACCAAATAATACCAATTAAAACTCACATAACAATTGCAAAGCAAATAAAAAATATTTTATGCCTGCCATAAATCATACCTTCCCTTAGATTAACCAATATTTTCCCAATGTTTGGACACCTATGCTATGCCAACCCATGAAATAAATTTTCACTCTAAATTTGACTTGACTGGAAAATTTCCATCAAATAAACAGCCAAGATTGTTATCCCAACCCGAGAACGAATTCCCACTTTTCACAAAATAACTCCAAATGGGAGAAGCATATGCAAGTGAGAATTTCAGTGGGCTCTTAGGGTTTCCATTTGGCTGGTCCTACGGTCATGCTCGGCTCTGATACCAACTTGTAACGCCCAGAAATTCGCCACCGAAATTCTGAACATTCATGTGTATTAAATCCCTTCCCAGGAAAGCTAGGGTACACAAATCCAAGTTGCCATACAGAGTGTCTTACAAACAGAGTAAAATTATATTACAAAAATGCAGCGAAAAAGGTAAAACAAAGTCTCTAGACATCAGGTCCATCAGCAGCATCTAACCCACAAGCACCTTGACGGCTGGGCAGCCTATTCCTCGGGACGATCCTCGTCAGACGCGTTCTCCAACACTAAGAGGGAAAAAAAGGGAGCAAGGCTGAGTACCACCCACAGTACTCAACAAATCACACCCACAATTATGCATATGCACAGGGTACAAAGATGAGCTAGGGTTTGTTTGCGTAAAAGCAGTTGCAAACAGTAGTAGTTCGCAAACAATAAAAAGGTTGATTAATTTAACAATATTAATTCTCCACTGATTAACGTTACACCACGTTAACCAGGCCCAACTATTCCCAACTGATTGACGTTACACCACGTCAACCAGTCTCCACTGATGAACGCTACACCACGTTCACCAGACTCCTCCGGTTACTGTTACACCACATTAACCGGACTCCAATGATTAACGTTACACCACATTAACCAGTCTCCACTGAACAACGTTACACCACGTTGACCAGTTTTTCCTTATCAACGCTACACCACGTTGACCAGGTCGTGCTGATGAACGTTACACCACGTCCACCAGGTGTCACTGATGAGCGTTACACCACGCTCACCAGTCTCCACCGATTAATGTTACACCACGCTAACCGGCCACCCCCGATGAACTCAACCACGTTGACCGGACTCCACACCTTCCACCACACCAGTTTCACAAAGCCAGATTAATTACCTAAAGGTGAGACTAATCACGGTGAGTCTTACCAATGTGCCCATAACCGCGGGCGTGGCTATTCGAATAGATTTACTCTGATCAGAGGTGTACAACTTTACCCCCAAGATATAGCCCCACACACGTTCCCGCGTGCCAGTGCATCACCACGATGCCCCGTGAGAAGCTGTGACAGGACCGTTCACGGAACCCCTTCCTAACCATCCACACCACGCTGAGGTTGCACCTATCGGCAGGGCACATCATATTGGCCAGGCTACCCCCCTTGCGCCATGGTGAATCTGGAAGCCAATCAACCCTACCCCGGGCCGACCCAACTCCATCACGCCCACCCTCTTCTTCGGTGCCTAGGAGAGGGAGAAGAAACGCTTCAAGCCCAGCCATTGCCCACGCTGGCTTGTGGAAAGTACGGGTACTTGCCCAAGTGGTTCCCATGAACCGGTCCTTAATTGCCATGGGTGTGACAAGCAAAACCATACACCCACAGCCCACCATTTAGTTTCAATTTTAATAATTTAACATCAGCCTATCCATATTTCCATTTTTTCGACATTGAATCAAATCATAAGAAAAGATAAAATTTAAATCCCAGGCGAGCTATGTTGCTAAGCATCCTAAAAAAAAGTAATATAATCATATTATTACCCAGGTGACAAGGATTCAGGTTTCAAAACTAAGGCAAAGTCCTGACAATGTATAGGTTATACCCATCTACATGAAATATTGAAATAATGCAGTTTATTTATGTAAACAAAGCAATTTAGTGCGAAAAACAGGTACAAAGTGATCAAGGTAACAGTGCGACTTGCCTTGCTCTGGCTCAACGTACTCTGCTACGACCTCGAAATACACAGGAGGATCACCGACGTCAGATTCTATAACAAACAATAAACAAATAATTAAAAACAGTACATGTGGATAATCAAACATGGGCTGAAAGTATTTTCAATGCATTCTAGGCATTTTTCTGGATTTAATGAAATTTGAATGGGCTTAATCGGAGTTCGTATGAATTAGTTATGAATTATTGAAGTTTTACTGTTATTTCTAGTGTAAAATTAATTACTAAAAGAATTATTGCGCAATTATCCGATTTATGGCGTCACTGGACTAGGAAGCCGGCGCCGACAGGAGGGCCCCACCGGTCAGTGGCGCACTGGGGGCTGGCGCAAGGTGGACCGAGTCCACTGCGGCCGGAACGAGCGTGCCACGTGGCACACACGTGGCACCAACCCGGCAGCCACGCGGGCGACCACGCGGGTGACCCTGATCTGCCGGGTACCCCGGGGAGCGGCGGCCGAAGCCGGCCGTCCCGAGCAGGAGGCGGCTGGCGCGCACGCGACCCAATGGTCGCCAGCGGCAACCACCCAGCGCGGCGGCGGGCACGCGGAGAGGCGAAATGGGACGGGGAAATGGCAAGGGGTCTCACCGGCGGCTCGCGACGACGAGCGACGATGCGAGGACGACGGCGGTGAGGCGAAAACGGCGGCGGCCTCGGAACGACGTCGACAACGGTGTTCCGACGACGGCGGTTGAGCAAGAAACAGCCGCCGACAGACCCTGGAAGATGGGGAAGATGGGAAGAGGGTTAGGTCGGAGAATGGAGACGCGGCGCGGCGGAATTTGCTGGCCGGAGTGGAGACAGAGGGCCGGAGCTCACCGTGCGTGAGGACAAAGCGTTCCGGCGGGCTTCGGCTTCCACGGAGTGGCGACCGACGGGCTTCTCGGCACAACGGAGGTGATGGCAGTGGCGGCGTGGCTTGGTGGAGTCAGGAACGACGGCGAACGACGGCCGAAGAGGATGTAAGGCGGCGGAAGCTCAGTGCGCGGGGGTGGTGGTGTTTGAGGGCTCGGGAAGGCTCGGTATGTTGGGGAAAAGATGAGAGAGAGGGCAAGGAGGCTTTTTATGCACGTGAGCGAGTGAGATTGAGGCCGTAACGGCTCAATCGTGCACTGGAGTGAGGGCGGCGGCATCGGGGTCGTGCACGTGACTCGCAAGGGAGAGGGGACAAGGACCCGATGAGGACGAGGGGAGTGGGTGCGGACTCGGTCCGTGCTTGTTTGAATCGGGTATGAGCGGGCGCGAAGGCGGGAGGCAGCGCTGGATCGGATGGCAGGGGGGATTTTTCCCCTCCGCCCGATTCGGACGGAGGAGGAAGACGGTGCTGACAGGCGGGCCCAGCCTGTCAGCGGGAAGGCCCGTGGCGCGCGGGCGAGTGGCCCGACGGGTGGGCCCCACAGCGTAGAGAGAGAGAGCGGGAGGAGGCGGCCTCGGCGCTGGCAGGTGGGTCGGGCGCGGAGTAGGCGTGTGTGGGATGGGTCGGCCCCCGCGCGGGGAGAAAGAGCCCAGGGGGGCAAGCAGGCCTGCGGGCGCGCGGAGAGGCCGGCACAGGAGCGGGCCGGTGGCCCAAGAGAAGAAAAAGAGAAAGAAAAAGAGAAAAGGTTTTTCTAGAGTGATTTTAATTCCGACAATCGATTTTGATTTATTAAAAATAGTTCCTGTGCTTTGAAAGTTTCACTAAAAATCCAGTTAATGTATTTTGGCAAGGAGAACATAAGAAAAATATTCTCGGCCATGTTAATTTATTATTTTGCATTTCACATATTTAATTAATTCCTTTTGCCATTTAAATTTATTTTTATTTTTATTTTTTTGGCATTTTGTCAAGTATAATTTTGTGTGGCTAAAATTAGGGTGTGACAACTAAGTGGATGAATATTGTGCTTTTAAACTTAGCTATGTTGGACTAGGACTTGGCCCTAAGAGAGGACTCTCCACTAGAGCCTCAATAGAATGAGGACATGACTAAATCTCAAGTGGGATTATGATGAAAAGTTAGCCTCTTGGGAACAGTCCAACAAAATGCCATTACTTTACATCAAGAGCACTATCGCTCCAAGAATTATTGGAGGGGTTGTGGACTCAAACGATGTGATGACATATCTGGCAAACATCTAAGAAAACTTTAAGAACTCCACTAAGACATATGCCAGTACGCTCATAAGTAAGATGATCACTAGCCAATATGATGGCAGAGGTGGTGTAAGGAAGCACATTCTCGAGATGTCTCATATGGCATGTAAGCTTAAAACCATGGACATGGATATATCCGAAGGTTTCTTAGTGCATTTCATCATGAGCTCTCTCGGTCCTAACTTTGGCCTATTCAAAATTAATTATAACACCGAAAGATCAGTGAACCATAGCAAAACTGATTTCACACTTAGTGGAGGAGGAAGAGCGTCAGAAGGCCAAAAAGCAGAAACTCAAAGACCAGCTCAACCTCATTAATATTAAGGGGAAAAAGGAAGTTCTATCAAGGGGAGTCATCTAACAAGAAGAACAAGCCAAACAACCCTCAGAAGCAAGGAGGGATTAAGATTGGCTCTTCAAAGCCACAAGCTTCAACTGCTCCTTCAACTCCTACTCTATTTTGCAAGTTTTGCGACAACAGTGGACATTACCAAAGAGAATGTCTACACTTCAGAGATTGGTTCACTAAGAAAGATACAAATGAAACTGAAGAAATCTCTATTGTTAATGAATCCCTTTACACTGAATTTTCTCATAAGACTTGGAGGGTTGACTCAAGTACCACTATGCATGTTTCTAACTCAATGCAGGGATTCCATACCATCAAGACACTAAGAAGGGGGAGCAAACCCTAGGAGTAGCTGACGGAGCAGAGATTGAAGTGAGAGCTATTGGAGATCTCATGCTTTGACATTGACAGAGAGAATGTCCACACTTCAGAGATTGGTTAGCTAAGAAAGATACAAATGAAACTAAAGAAATCTCTAATGTTAATGAATCCCTTTACACTGAATTTATTATTGCATGACGTTTTATTTGCTCCCTCTGCTAAGAGGAACCTTATTTCAGTTATAGACTTGACAGCTACTGGTTATGATTGTTAGTTTATGATGAAAACATGTTATATTAAATTTAATAATAAAGTCATTGGTCTCTCGTGCGAGACAAACTCTACTTGCTCTCTTTGAACTACACTGTGATGAATGTGATAAATGCTTGTAACGATAAAAATGGACGTCGTCGAAATTATGGCATTGTCGTTTAGGCCATATTTCTAGGGAAGAATGAAATGTCTCATTAAAGAAGAAATACTCCTCCTCTTATATTTTTCCGACATGGATCATTGCTTAGATTGTATTAAGGAAACTTTGCTAAGTCAATTTAGAAAGGACCCAGAAGGAGCTCAGGTCCCTTAGAAATAATTCATATTGACATCTGTGGATTGTTCCCAATGACTTGTTCAATACATTCACGGATGATTATTCCCGTTATGGCTATGTTTAGCACATTAACGACTATTCTGAATCTCTCGATAAATTTGAGATATTTCAGGCTGAAGTGGAAAATCAACACATTGCTAAAATTAAAATAGTGAGATCAGATCGTGGTGGTGAATACTATGGCAAACACCCTCTATTTGGGCAAATTCTTGGTCCGTTTTCCCAATATCTTCAGCAACATGGGATTATTGTTCAATATTCTATGCATAGAGAACCACAACAGAACGGAGTAGCAGAACTACGCAACTGTACACTCATGGATATGGTACGGAGCATGCTGAGTCACTCTACTCTGTCAAATAAATTGTGGATTAATGTCACACCCTGATTTTCCCCCTTAATTAGAGCCACACAAAATATATTAAAGAAAAGCCCCAAAGAAATTATTTTTAAAAGGCCTAGGGAAATAATTAAATAAGTAAAATGCAAAATAATAAATTATCAGGGCTAAGAATATTTTTTCTATATTCTCCTTGACAAAATACACTAATAGGATTTTTATGAGAATTTTTAGAGCACTGGAAGCATTTTTAATAAATCAAAACAAATTATCGGAATTAAAATCCTTCTGGAAATTCTATTTTTCCTTTTCTTTCCTTCCTTTTCTCTTTTTCTTTTTCTTTCTTCCCGCTGGGCCGTGGCCCGCTCGTGCACGCCTCCCCGTGGGCCCCGCCTAGCAGCGACCCACCTGCGCCTCCTTTTTCCCCACGCCGCTGAGAGCCGGGCCCTGCTCACCAGCGTCTCTGCGCCTCTCCCCTCACCCCTCCCGCTGACATGTGGGTCCGGGGCCCCACATGTCAGCATCGTCCCCAACCTTTGGCCAAATCGGCCAGAGGGGATCGGCCTTCCCCGAGCGTTGGATTTCGCCCATTCTCGCTTCCCTGCACCTCGGCTCCAAGTTCGAACCACGCGGACCGAGTCCCCGCCCGTTTCCCCTACCTTCTCTGCCCCTCTCACCCACGACCGCGGATGAATCGCGCCCACTAGCCGACATCGCCATCACCCCACGTCCTCGTGAAATTCGGCCAACTCGGCCATAAACTCCCGCAGCCGAGTACATATAAACCCTCCCCGTGCTCCGCCGTCACGTTCCCCTCAATTGCCCACATCTGCCAAGTACCCTAACCCTCTCCGCACCGAGCTCCCAAACCGCCGCCGCGCTCCGCTGACTCCAGTCGCACGTCGTTATCGCTACAGCCATTGCCAACTACCGCGCTCGCGCTTCCTAGCTTCGCCGCACCTGGTTGCATCTTGTTCCGCCGTCGGCCGCCTTGGATTCCCACCGGAACTCCATCCTCTCTGTCGCCCCTTTCGGTAAGCCTCTCCGCCGGCAGTCGGCCGCGGATTTTTGTCGACGCACTCGGTCTTTTTCCCTCTTAACTCGTTCTACACCTTCGCCAGTTCCTCCCGCACCTCGTTCGCGCATTCGTCGTTACTTTGAGCCGCCGGAACGCCATCGCTGTCAACATCCCGAACCTTGTTGCCATCAATCCTCTCTGCTCGCCGCCGTTCGCTGCTCTCTGTCTATCGCCACACCTCAGTGAGCACTTGGTCGCATTCCTCACCTCCTCCGCCGCTCGCCACTGCCCTCCGCCGCGCCGGATGGTCGCCGGCGGCGACCATCGGGCCACGTGCGCCGTCGCCGCGCCGCGCGCTCTGGCGGGGCTCGGTCCCGACTTAACCGCAGCTATCCGATTTGCTTGGCAGATCGTGGCCGTTTGCGTGCGCCCGCGCTGTGCCCGCGTGCGTGGATTGTGTCCGCCATGCACCGTCCTCCCCGCTCCACTGACTCGTGGGCCTCGTCTGTCGGCGCCGGTCCCTCGTGGTCCACTGATGCATTAAATCCTTGTTAATGCATAATAAATCGTTTAAGAATTGTTTTTGCATTAGAAAATCACAGTAAAACTTCTAAAATTCATAACTAACTCATATGAGCTCTGATTAATTCCATTCAAATTTCATTAAATCCAGAAAAATGCCAAGAATCCATTAAAAATACTTTCAGCCCCTGTTTCAGTGTCCATATGTACTTTTTTAATTGTTTGTGCTTTGTTTGCTATAGAATCTGACGTAGTCGACCCTCCAGTTTACTACGAAGTCATTGCCGAATTCGCCGAGCCGGAGCAAGGCAAGTCGCATCGTTTGCTCGATCCCATTTATTGCAAACTATTTGTTTTAAATTAATAAACATGCATTATTTCATCATTTTATGTGTGAAGGGTGACCTATATAAATGCAATTTTAATTGCTCTGACTTTATTCCACCGATACACCTTTGTAGCTAGGTAGTAATATGACTAGAGGCTATTGCTAGGAGGCTTAGTCCTGGTTAGAAACCTTTAGCTCACATAGGGATTTAAATACTTTAATTTATGGTTTGACTCAATGTCGGGAAATAGAACTTGGAATATGTCGATGTTAAATTACTAAAATTTGACCTAAATGGTGGATTGTGGGTGCATGGTTTTGTTGGTCACACCCATGGCAGGTAAGGACCAGTTCATGGGACCCCCTTGGGCAAATACTCGTACGTTCCACAATCCTGCGTGGGCAACGGCTGGGCTTGTAGCGTTTCTTCTCCCTCTCCTAGGCACCGTCGGTGAGAATGGGCATGATAGAGTTGGGTTGGCTCGGGGTCGGGTTGATCGGCTTCCGGATCCATTGTGGCGCAAGGGGGGTAGCCTGGCCGATGTGGGGTGTCCTATCGGCAAGTGCAACCTCAGCGTGGTGTAGATGGTTAAGGAGAGGTTACGTGAACGGTCCTGTCACAGCCTCTTGCGGAGTGTCATGGTGATACGCCAGCACACGGGGACGTGTGTGGGGCTGTGTCTTGTGGGCACAGTTGTACACCTCTGATCAGAGTAAATATATTCGAATAGCCACGCCCGCGGTCATGGGCATCTTGGTCAAAACTCACCATGATTAGTCTCACTATAATAAATTGACATGCAAATTTTGCTATAGTGTTAGGATGGATGGCTGGGCCTGGTTAACGTGGTGTAACGTTGATCAGTAGAGGATTAATATTGTTCAATTAATCAACCTTTTACTGTTTGCGAACTACTATTGTTTGCAATTGCTTTTTCGCAAATAAACCCCTAGCCTATCTTTGTCTCCCATGCATTGTGCATATTTGCGGGTGTGACTTGTTGAGTACTATGGGTGGTACTCAGTCTTGCTCCCTTTCCCCTCTTAGTGGTGGAGTACCTATCCGATGAGGATCAACAAGAGGATTAGGCTAGCTCCGCCGTCAAGATGCCTGTGGAATGGAAGCCTCCGCTTGGCTAGCTGTATATAGGCTTTATTTATCTTTACCGCTGCATTTATGTAAGACAATTTTATTCTGTTTGTAAGACGTACTCTATATGGCAACTTGGTATTGTGTACCGTGGCTTTCCTGGACAGGGATTTAATACACAAAAATGTTCAGAATTCTAGTTACGAATTTCTGGGCATTATAATTGAAGCACTAAAAACAGCTGCCCACATAATAAATAGAATTCCAAGTAAGTTGGTGCGTAAAACTCCTTATGAATTATGGACCAGAAGAAAACTAACACTAAATTATTTACATGTGTGGGGTTGTCGTGTAGAAGCCAAAATATTAAATCCACAACTAAAGATGTTAGATCCTAAGACTGTGAGCTGCCAATTCATCAGATATCCTGAAAGTTCCAAAGGATACCGATTTTATTGCCTAGACCATGTCACTAAATTTGTGGAGACTAGACACACTGTCTTCTTAGAAAATAATGAATAGGGGAGCTCACAGGAAAGGGGAGTTAATCTTGAGGAAATCCGGGCTAATGTTCCATTTCTGGAAATCCAAGAGACTAGTATTCCCAGCATTCAAACTGTGCCACAGAACGTAGTATCGTTAATGGGTGATTTTGGACCCTTTGGCACTACACCTTTTGTTGAAGAAACTGTTGAAAATAATGACCTCAATAGACTCCTGTGACATAGAATGAAGAAAAAACTCTACATGAAAATCCTCAACTACATGTGGTCAATAATGAATCTAAACAATTAAGACGATATAAATGAGCGAGGAGATCTGCCATCCTCGATTATTATGAAGTTTATATGAGCGAAGACATAGGGAAGGTAGATGATTCTGTCTCATTCAAGGAAGCCATAAATAGTAAGCACTCATTCAAATGGCTTCAAACCATGAAAGATGAAGTAAAATCAAAGAGACAAAATAAAGTATGGGATCTGGTAGAAGTTCCTAAAGGAGTCAAAACAGTAGGCAGTAAGTTGGTCTACAAAACTAAGCTAGAATCTAAAGGGAACGTTGAATGATTCAAAGCAAGGCTTGTAGCCAAGGGTTTTTCACAAAGAGAAGGAATTGATTATAATGAAACTCTTTCTCTTGTCTCTAAGAAAGACTCGTTTGTAATTGTCATGACGTTAGTGACTAACTATGACTTACATGGATGTTAACAATGCATTTCTAAATGGCGATTTAAATACAAATATTTACATGGTGCAACCGGAAGGTTTTGTTGTGGAAGAAAAGCATCATTTAGCATGCAAACTTAAGAAATCTATCTATGGGCTTTGCAAACTTAAGAAATCTATCTATGGGCTTAAGCAAGTGTCTAGACAATAGAACCTTAAATTCGATGAAATAATTAAGAGATTTGGATTTAAGGAGAATGAGATGGACAATTGTATTTAGATGAAGAATAAAGGTGGAAAATTCATTATACTAGTACCCTGTGTTGATGACATTCTATTAGCCATCAGCGATAAGAACTTGCTGCGAGAAACTAAGCAATTTCTGTCATCAAATTTTGATATGAAAGATCTCGGTGAGGCATCTTATGTCTTGGGCATCGAAATCCACCGAGATAGGTCCAAGAGATTGCTAGGATTATCTCAGAAAGCTTATATTGCCAGAATATTGGAAAGATATAACATGAGTAAATGCTCTACATCACCAGCTCCAATAATGAAGGGCAATAAATTTGGGTCATTCGAAAGCCCGAGAAATGAGTTAGAAATAAATGAGATGAAAACGGTATCATATGCTTCAACTGTTGGAAGCTTGATATATGCACAAGTCTGTACGTGACCAGATTTAGCATTCATTACCGGGATGCTTGGCAGATTTCTATCTAATCCAGGCACGAACCACAGGAAGACAGTAAATAAAGTCCTGAATTATTTGCAAGGAACTAAATATTACATGCTCACATATAAAAGAGTCAACTCCCTGCGTGCCCCTGAAATTTGACGTGATCCCTTCTACACCCCTGAGACTTGCTTGATCTCTTATATACCCCTGAGTTTTTATTTGGATCCCTTACATGCCCATTCTATTAGTTGACCATTAGTTTTTTTAAAATGACATTATTGCCCTTGGCATATTACTAAAAGTTAGAAATGTTCCACGTAGAAATTATTTGGGTTATAAAAAATAGTAAGGGATAAATTAATGAATATGCAGTTTAGAATTTCAAAATTTTGAAAGGTAATTTCATTGAAATTTCAAAAAAAATTCAAACTTTGCATCAAATTTAAAATGTACTTTTTGAACGAATATGCAATGAAAAAGATTCATTTGTAAAAAACAAAGGGGATGGAATTATTTGATCACAAATTTTAAAACAAACATATTTAAATTTTTTAAATAAATTTCAAATCAAATTTGATGAAATTTGTACAACATTTTCTCCAAAATTTACAACCAAATAACAAACAATTTTGGTTCTCAATTTCCTATTGAAACTAATGTATGTATTTAATCATAATTTTTAAATTTGTTCATAAATTTGAAATTTGTTTTTCAAATTTGGCATTAAATTATTCTGTCCCATTTGATTTTTTATAAATTAAATTTTTTCACATTGAGTTTGGTGAAGTAGGTAACACATAAGAGTGAGAGAGGGACAATGTAGTCATTTTAGAAAATTCTAACGGTCAACTGATGGTCAACTAACGGAATGGGCATAAAGAGGATTAAGATAAAAACTCAGGGGTATGTAGGGGATGAAGGCAAAATTCAGGGGCATAGAAGGGATTGAGCAAATTCTCAAGGGTACATAGGGAATTTTCTCCATATAAAAGGTCTGACAAGGTTAAAATCCTAGACTACTCAGATGCTGACTTCGTAGGGTGCTTACGCACTGAGAAATCCACTTTAGGATACATTTTCACCCTTGCGGGAGGAGCAATCTCATAGGGAAGCTCCAAACAAATGCTCGCATCGTCGAGAATGCAAGTGGAATTTATGGTGTGTTATCATGCAAAGGGGCAGCCATATGACTTAAAAATTTTATCCTGGGATTAAGAGTGGTAGACAGCATTGCCAAACCACCTACATTATATTGCGATAATGAGGCAACAGTATTCTATGCGAGTAACAAGAAGTCAAGTGAAGCTGACAAACACATTGACATTAAATTTTATGTTGTGAAAGACAGAGTCTAGGATCAGACAATTAAAGTTGAGTACATCAGTACTAAATTTATGCTTGCGGATCTGTGAACCAAAGGCTTACCTCCCACCTTATTTAATAATCATGTCACTGGCATGGGGATAAGTAATGTCCTTTGACTATGATCCTGGATATAGGGGGTTTAAGTTCTCAATCAACACCCACTAAATTAAGCTTGAGTTTATTTGAGTACTATAGTGAACTATAGGTCTTGTTGTCTTAGTAACGTCTAATGTTGTTGTGACACATTGCCTTGGGGAGCTATCTTGCTTATTAGACTCGTTAGTTTGCCTCAAAATCAAGGAGAGAATGTTGTGTAAACTAGAACTTCAACACTTTAAGGCTCCGATGGCTTTGGTTCAAATGAAAGAATGACACCAAACCTTGGGCCAATATGAACACCCCCTATGATGAAATGGATAGATGTCTATTCTAGACAGGTACATTGATCGTCCTAGGTCATGGAAGTAGGTCGTGTTTTTGGACAAACTAGTGGATAGAGGGAAGATCACTGAAGGTACTAGCACCATCAATCTTCAGGCTTGCCAAGTGAAAATTCAATTGTGTTAAATTGGAACTAAACAACAACCACTAGTTCGTAATGCTGCACCCTTCAACATCAATGGCTGAGATTGATGAATTGGTTCAGCTAGGAGACAAGCTGCAAAACATCTCCCTGCAGGAAGGAACGGCCGGCGATATCACTTGGAAATGGACTGGAAATGGGCAATATTCTATGAAGAGTGCTTATCTAGCCCGATTCCATGGGACTACAACTCACACGAATTTTGCTGCACTGTGGAAATCGCTGGCTGAACCAAACATCGCTTCTTTGGATGGCTGATCTTACATCAACGACCGCTCACTATGGAAAACCTTCTTCGGAGACATTGGCCTTGCGATTGGATATGCAGTGTGTGTAAAGAGGCGTTTGAAGACACCAAGGACTTGGCGAAAGAATGCGCCTTCACAAATACGGTCTGGAACCTTGTCCACAGCTGGCTAGGTTTTAGCAATACACCTCAGCAACACACGGCTTCGAACATTTCAGATTGGTGCGATGCGCTAAGTGCTCTCACACCGAACACAAAGAAGGAAAATCATGGGAGTCCTGCTGTCAACATGGTGGAACGTTTAGCTAGAGTGAAAAAGAAGGATTTTCTGATAAACAACTCAAAATGAGAGCCAAGTTGCCTATTTAATAAAGGAAAATATAAACCAATTCGAGCTTGTGTCACGCCCCAAACTTACTTTCCATGAAGGACGAGTCCTTTCGGAACAGTCTAAGTGTGTGCTTCTCAACAATCGGGGCGAGGTGTGGTGGTCTCGCCCGGATTGGAGTGATTTGTATCAATTTTTGAATCGGCACAACTCACAAGAGTTGGCCTCCGGGATTCAGCTCCACCGGCTGATCCGACATCATTAGGCCCACAGCCCGGCTGTCCTCGACAGCATTACATCATTTCTGAAATTGGATTCCCAATCCGCAAACATCCTTCGCAAACAGTAGTCAAACAAAACTACGCTAAGGAATCATCTCACATCCGTCCATGACCACGGGCACGGCTATTCAAACAATTTAAACCTCTGCAAAGGGAGTACACTTTACCCACACGACGCGACTTACCCTATCACCCAGCTCGCGAATGAACGGACACGACTGGTGACTAGGGGTTTTTACGACAAGGCATTTCCGGAGTCCACCTAGGTTACCCCATGCCAACTGGAGGGGTCCACGACTAATCACAGGGTAGGTCCTCGATCATGCTGTACCAGGAACCCAGGAGGCAACCCCGATGCCCTCCCACACAATCCACAATCCATTGGCACGCAAGGCGTCCCTAGGTGACTCTTTACTCAGCTAGGGGTTATCCCATATCACCCATGTGGTTGTACTGTCGTATGTTCGAATGAAATTCCAAAGGAATCGGTTCTTAGCTGCAGTGTGGGGGACTCGTCCCGGTGGCACGATCCCCGCACCCCGGTTTTCACAAACCATTTTATTTTCAAGGCACCGACCTAGGTGTCGGTTTTCCAAGGTTTAGCAAACCTAAGTTTTACTCATCGTAGTCATTTTTAAATTTGATAGGCGATCACCGGTACCATGCCCATCGGCACAGGTACCGGGATCTATCAAGAGAGGTGACAAGGATGTTTAAGGGGATCACAATCAATCAAGGAAGTCATGTCGTAAATGGGTTGGTGGCCTATCGGTGGTCTCGCGACCGTGGCTGGGAAATCATCTCTGTGTAGTCTAGTAAATGCAATTTGGCAATTAAAGTACTTAGTTCCGCAATTATGGGCTCAAGATGATCAAAGGTGACTTGCCTTCCTCAAGGCCTACAGCTTCGTCTTCGAAATCCATGACCTGAGGCTCCTCAGACTCTGACGCTACACGTGTTACGAAATGATTCAATAAAATGACTAGTATAATAGCCCTATTAGAGATTTCTAAGGGTGCCAATGGAAAGATCTCATTTTTAGAAAAATTTAATAACTAGAACGGAGTCAATCGGATGAGCGAGAAAAAAGATATGGATTTTTGTTTCTTTTGGAATATTGGAAAAAGATAAAGAATTGATTTTCTCAGTTTTCTCCTTTCCTCGGGTCACTTGTAACACCCCTCTCCCGCTAACCCGTACAGGTTAACAAAGGAGGAACGTCATTACCTGTAATACCTGTACTAGTCCTAGGAGACCAGCTGGTACATACAGAACATGGGTGGATCACAGCCAAACCTGATTTATTTATTATACATAGTCTTTACATAAGTTACGGCCTCGGACAGAACCCGAGACATGCAACGGTACATTACAAAAGTAAGCAGTGGAAAAACACGGGTAGACCTATACCCACAAGCACGGCTTGGGGACCTAGATCGAAACCCTAAAACTCCTCGTACTCGACTTGATCTTGGTAGAATTGGCTGAGGGTGGGGGCTTCATCTTTGTAGACTTCTGAGAGAGAGTAAGCAATGGTGAGTACACGAGGTACTCAGCAAGTCACGGAAATAAGGTGGCATGCACGGCTTAGCAAGGAAGGTTATGGTTACTTTGCAAAAGTGGTTTTCAAAGATTTTGTGGTTTTAAAAGTCTAAGTGTGCTCTTTGAGTTGTCAGAAAGAAGCTCACGCTTCGATCCATTCCGTGAGTTGCTTTGCAACAACTCACCACAATTAAGTTAGTCGGGAAGAGACTCACGTCTCGACCTATTCCACAAGTCTGAGACTTGTCACAAATTCCGATTCGGAGCGTACTATCCTCTAGTACCTCCATTTAGGTGGATTCTCTTTATCTCAAAACTTGTCATTTGACTCAGACAAACTCAACTACGATGTCATCCAACACCCTGGGTCACACAGACCCGTTTCAGGCCACACAGGCCATCCATCAGTCACACAGACCAATTCTGGTAACGGTTCCCAACTGTAAAATCATGTGCTGAAAAATTGGCTTATCTTGTGATTTATGAATTTGGCATTGCAAAGTATGATAAGCATGTGTACGACTGACGTGGGTCAGGTTGCGACTATCTGTGCCCAAAAAGGTGTGTTTGGTCTATTTGTGTGTAGACACTTGGGGTCAACTTTGATCAACGGCGGGATCAGGAATAAACTCAGGGAGGAGTTTAGGTCTAGAATGGTCAAGGATGCTGGGTGCCAAGATGGGACACAAGGTGACACACGGTGGGCGAAAAACCGTGTGGAAAGATTTTTTGAAACGGGCTTCACAAGGTTAGGTGCAAGCGCTAGAAAAAAGGGAAGTACAGGACATGGTGCTACAGTACTACATGATACTGTAGCACGTAGGGTACTGTAGCACTCGAGGAGGTGCGCGGGCCTAGCACGGTCCAGGCAAGGCGACAGTCCAGATGGCCCACGAAGGGGTTTTGGTTCTATAAATAGTGACTCCCTATTAATTTTTGGAGAGATTTTTTTTAGGGTTTCTAGAAAGCGAATTTGTCGTGGAGAAATCTTTTGGATGTTTTGGAGAAACATCTTGTAAGCACAATCTTGGTAATAAAGGTAAAGTTTATGGAAGTTTAGTGCGGTAATTAATTCCTCTTTCTCGTTCATCTTTATGCATGCTTAGCAATGGATTTTAGATTGATTTGTTTTTCTCTAAGATTTGGGTCAGTTTTTTGATCTAAAATCTAGCTAGGGTGTTTTTCTAGTGTTCTGAAAAGTTTGGTTGGTTAATTATTTTTAGATCTCGTTTAATCAATTAATTAGGGTTTAATTAATTTCCATCAACCTTCTGTTTAGTAATATTGTTTCGTTAATATCTCAAGATCCAAAAGTTCGATTGACATGATTCTAGTTGTGTTTGTTTGCAAATTTTGTCTAGTTTATTCTGACAAACTTTCAGGTCGATCGGAGTTACGGATCTATGGCTACAATCTGTTTAGTGACGAAACAGTGTTCTGTCCAGATTCTGAAAACGCGGTTTTCAGGTTTTGTGATTAGGGGAAAGTGTTAAATTTTATTTTTGACTTATGCAATCATTCACCCCCCCTCTGATTGCCTATCTTAGTGTGAGTCGATCCTACAACTGGTATCAGAGCGAGGTTATTTATTTTATTATCTTTTCTAATTGATCTTGACCAACGATTAGAAAATATGTCGATGGATAGGTATTCCACAAAACCTTGTGTTTTTGATGGTTTTGATTTTTAGTATTGGAAGGCTAAGATGGAGGCATACATTCAAGCTCAAGGCTTTGCAATATGGGAGAAGATCTATAAGCCATATCAAGTTTCTGAAAACGATGCAGTGACAGCAACGAACATGCCACAGGTGGAGGCTAACAGCAAGGTGAGGAATTTGATTATTCAAAGGCTAGGAAGAAGTGACTTTGACCGTGTGGTGCATCTCAAGTCAGCACATGAGGTATGGACAGCACTTTGTGATTATCACGAAGGATCAAACACGGTAAAAGAGGTACGTCAAGATATGTATAAAAAGGAATATATGCGATTTGAGATGAAACCCGGTGAATCTCTTGATGACTTATTTGCTCGCTTTAACAAGATTCTTAGCAACTTGCGTTCTGTTAATGTTATATACACCGATGCTGAAAATTCTCGTCAATTGCTAGGAGCCTTAGACTATATTCTATATGGGAATGATGGTAACATCAATTAGAGAACTACTACCATGAGTACCACTTACATTAAGTGTGCTTTATTCTAAATGAAAACTCATGAGCTAGATGTTTTTGCTAGAAACAATATGCTAATAAATCAATAGCTTAGCTTCACAAACTACAACTCTATTGGTTGAATAACTCTTACATCTAGGGGGGCTATGCTTTTGTCTCTTTGTCTTCACTAACGGAGATGAACAAGCTAGAACAACTTCCTAGAAGATGATTTGGCACTCCTCTCCACTCGCTTCACAAAAGCTTTGCAAATATGGTTTCGATGTTCGATCCTCCAGAAAGAGAGCAAATGGTTGGAGAACGTCGGAAGATGCTTTTGAATGTGGTTCTCTTAATCACCTTCGTCTTAAATGTCGCAAAATTACTAGCAAGAATTTCTAGGATAAAGATGAGGAGGAAGACAACGGTAGAGAGTGACAAGAAGAACCGAACACTCAAGAGCATAAGAAGAAGGGTATTTTGAACAAGAAGGTAGCTTGCACCCTGTTCTCTCTGCTCTTGAACAGTAAATCTAAGCGATGTTGGGACACCTCGAGAATGATGATGATGCTACTTTCCAAGGCAAGAAAAAGCTTGATTGGTCTATGTATGATAGCAAGTAGCAGAAGCATCACCAATAGTGACATCGACAAACTGACAGCGACAATGACGGTAGAACCTCTTATGATGATTGTAGCTTGTGCTGTTTGAAAAACTTTGATACTTATTAGAGAAGAGAGATAAAGAATTAAGAAAACAAGATGCTTTGGTTGAGAAAATTAATGTATTGAGATTTTGTAAGACTTAAATCTTTGACTCCTATAGATGATTCTTGCAAATCATGTGATTTAGTTTATGCTGAACTTACTTCTCTAAGGGATATGCATGCTTCTACACTAAAGGAACTTAGGCTAGAAAAGGAGAAAAATGAACAACTAAAAGATGATCTTGTTTTGAAGATAAAAGATGCTAATGTTAAAATTGCACAATTAAAAGAAGATCTTATTACCCATAAGGTTCTTTCATACTCTAATTGTGGTAAAGATGATAGATTTCAGTATGTATCTTGTAAGAATTGTGCCACTCTTTTGAAGCGTATTGATTATTTGCAAGGAAAGATAGGAACTAAAAGTTTGAATCAAAAGACTAGTTCTAAAAAATTTAAAACTGGTTTGGGTTTTGATCCTTATGATTATTCTAAGACTCATGCTCCAACTGTTGTTAGATCCCTTGGAAGTGGCATAATTGAGACAGTGAATGAACCCAAAAAGATGATTTTTAAATCTGCTGGTATTATGTCATCTTCTAGCACAATAAATACAAAGGTAGCCTCTACTTCTCAAGCTAAATACAAAGTTAAGTACACTTACACTCATTGTGGTAGAAATGGACATAAAGTAGAATTTTGTTTTAGACTAGCCAAACAACAAATGAGAGAAAAGGCTAAGGCTTGATCTAATTTGAGAAAGACACGCCCCTTTAGTTCTACTAACATGAGTAATGACAGATCTAAACCTTTGCATAAAAATACTTGTGTTATGTCTACTGGTGTGCGTCGTGTGTCTCAGTACTGGATTCCTAAATGCTATATTACTAACAGTACTGAGACCTCGACACTGCTTTCTTCTATGTAGGCACTTCGCGTGAGAAAGGAGAACGTTTGGCTAGTGGATTCCGGATGCTCACGCCACATGTCCGAAGACAAGAATTGGTTCTCCTATCTCACAGGAGCATCGCATGTTGAAAAGGTAACCTTTGGAGATGCTTCTACTTCTATGGTTGTGGCTAAAGGTACAGTAAAGGTGAGCGATAAGTTTATGTTCAAGGATGTGGCTCTTGTTGAGAACTTGAAATATAACTTGCTTTCCGTTTCACAAATGATTGATGAAGATCTTGAAGTGTGCTTTAAGAAAGGTAGATGTAGAGTATTAGATACTTCAGGAGATCTTGTCTTTAATATTACATATTTTGGGAGAATGTTTAAAGCTGATTTTGATGTATCATCTTCTGTTAAGCATAGGTGTCTAGTTGCCAATGATTTTAAAGACTTATTCTTTTGGCATCGTAGACTTGGCCATGTTGGTTTTGATCATTTAACACGTGTTAGTGGTTTGGATCTTATACGTGGTCTGCCTAAGCTTAAGGGTGATAGCGATATAGTATGCTCTTCTTGTAGACATGATAAGATGCATGCAGATTCACATCCACCTCTTACTATGGTGATGACAAACGCACCAGGACAACTTTTACACCTTGATACCGTTGGACCATCACGAGTTCAATCTTTTGGAGGTAAGTGGTACGTGCTAGTAATTGTTGATAATTTCTCTAGATACTCTTGGGTTTATTTTATGGTATCTAAAGATGAGGCTTTTAGTTTTTTTAGAAGTCTTGCTCTTAGATTATCTATTGATCACCCAGGAGCTCTTAGAGCAATTAGAAGTGATAATGGAGCTGAATTTAAAAATTCTTCTTTTGATCAATTTTGTGCTGAAAAATGTGTTGATCATCAATTCTCTTCACCTAGAGTACCACAACAAAATGGTGTAGTTAAAAGAAAAAACAGAACCTTGGTTGAGATGGCTAGGACTATGCTAGATGAATTTTCTACTTCTAGAAAATTTTGGGCTGAAGCCATATCTACTGCATGCTATGTTTCAAATCGTGTATTTTTAAGATCAAAGCTTGGTAAAACTTCTTATGAGTTGCGGTTTGATCATAGGCCTAGTGTTTCTCACTTTCGTGTGTTTGGGTGCAAATGCTTTGTGCTGAAATCTGGAAACTTAGATAAATTTGAGGCTAGATCAGTTGATGGCATGTTTCTTGGTTACTCTTACTCATTCTCATAGCCTATCGTATTATAGTTTTGGAGACTAACAAAATAATAGAAACCTGTGAAGTTACTTTTGATGAGACTAGTCCAGGTACTAGTCCAAGTATTGTAGGTACAGGTGTATATATTCAGGGGAGGACATTTTTGTTGATGAGGATGTAGCTGAAGCTTTAACTCCTCCCACACAATCAATTGCAACAGATCCTGCACCTATTACAACTTCACCTACAACTGAGCATTCTCAAACTTCCACATCATCTGCGCATGTAGAAGGATCAAATAGAAGAAAGTGAAGTTTTTGAAGCAACAGCTCCCTTGCACATTCAAAGAACATCCACCTCAACAAATGATTGGTAATCTTCATGAAAGAGTGACACGTTCCAGGTTTAACGATCGAAACTCTCATGCTCATTCAGCGTTTGTTGCATCTTTTGAACCGAAAGATATATCACATGCATTAATTGACAAATCTTGGATCAATGCCATGCATGAAGAATTAGAGAACTTTGAACGCAACAAGGTTTGGAAACTAGTGCCACCATCTCCTAATCATTCTGTTATTGGAACTAAATGGGTGTTTAAAAATAAACAAAGTGAGGATAGTGTAGTTGTTAGAAATAAAGCTAGGTTGGTTGCTCAAGGTTTTACACAGATAGAAGGTTTAGATTTTGATGAAACCTTTGCTCCTGTTGCTAGATTTGAAGTCATTAGAATCTTGTTAGCCTTTGCTGCTTCTAAAGGTTTTAAACTTTATCAAATGGATGTAAAAAGTGCTTTTCTAAATGGGTTTATCAATAAAGAAGTTTATGTTAAGCAACCACTTGGTTTTGAAAATTTCAAATATCCAAATCATGTTTTTAAACTATCTAAGGCCTTGTATGGTTTAAAATAAGCAACTAGAGCATGGTATGATAGGTTGAAAAACTTTTTACTTGAAAAGGGCTTTTCAATGGGAAAGGTAGACAAAATGCTTTTTGTTCTTAAGCAAGACAATGATCAATTATTCATTCAGATTTATGTGGATGATATCATCTTTGGTTGTTCATCTCATGCTTTGGTATCCCAGTTTTTGGAAACTATGAGTAGTGAATTTGAGATGAGTATGATGGGAGAATTGACTTACTTTTTGGGATTGCAAATTAAACAAACAAAAGAAGGTATATTTGTGCATCAAAGTAAGTATACAAAGGATCTTCTATGCCGCTTTGGAATGGAGAATTGCAAACCCATCATGACACCTATGGGAGCTACATCTACACTTGATCCTGATGAGGAAGGTGAGCCAGTTGATCAAAAGGAGTATAGGAGGATGATTGGTTCACTTTTGTATCTTGCTGCTTCAAGACCGGATATATAATTTGCTGTATGTTTATGTGCACGGTTTCAAACTTCCCCACGTGCTTCATATCTTCAAGCAATTAAGCGAATTCTCAGGTATGTTCATGGCACTAAAGACTTTGGTATATGGTTATCATCATCATCATGTATTAGCTTAAGAGCTTTTTCTGATGCTGATTTTGGAGGATGTAGACTTGATAGGAAAGTACTTCTGGTGCTTGTTTCTTTTTGGGTAATTCACTTGTTGCTTGGTCATCTAGAAAACAATCCTCTGTAGCACAATCAACTGCTGAATCTGAGTATGTGGCTGCTGCTAGTTGTTGTTCTCAAATACTTTGGATAGTAGCTACACTTAAGGATTATGGTGTTACTTTGGAAAATGTTTCGCTTTTCTGTGATAACACAAGTGCCATTTGTATTGCTAAGAACCTAGTACAACACTCTAGGACAAAACATATTGATATTAGATTTCACTTTCTTAGAGATCATGTTGAAAAAGGAAATGTGGTACTTCATCATGTGGATACTGAACATCAATTGGCAGATATTTTCACAAAACCTTTGGATTCTTCTCGTTTTGCTTATCTTAGGGGAGAACTTGGGGTTATTCATCCAATGGGGTTGTTTTGAGGGGGAGCTTTAACTCTTTGTAACATATTTTATTATTGGTATGTTTTTATTTTTGAAATTTAAAAAACATAAAAAATTATTGATAAAATAATGAGCACTACATATGATTCACATGTATTATTTGCAGCCATGTTCATGTCATAAGGTACGAGTGCTTTCATGTTTCTATATGTATGATGTTGGTTTTTGCATGACTAGCTAAATGGAATGACAACTTGAACTAAATCTTGACATGATTGAACTTTCTTATCTATTTAGATCTTGTTTTAAATGTGCTAATATGCTATGAGAAATATGAGAAAGATCAAAATTATGTGCTATAAAAAATATGAGCAAGATCAAGGAAATATGCATTGTCGTACTTCTTCTTAACGAGATTGCTTACTATTGCACTTTGGTATGAACTTGAAAGAAGTTGTGTATGACCGACACCTGGTTCTTAAGCTTGCAATTGTCAAAAGACATAGGCTTGAACGGGTTGAAAAGTAAGGCTGATGGTACATATAATTCCTTGCAGTTTATATCATGATTGAAATAAATCAAGTTCTCGAATTTTTTAAAGGCACCAATGAAGTGCATTCATATTAATGCATGCAAGTTTTGAAATAGTTGAGAAAGAAATATCATGTCTTGCAATAAATTATTAATTGCACTTGATTTTTAGTTATGCTAGATTTACATTGCATGTGCATAGATGTGAGAGTATAAATTACTTTTAGCATGGCGTGTGTGAGCTTGTTTACATTGATGATTTGTGGTGCTCATAAATAAAAATTAGTACAAAATTGAAAAATTTTCTCTTTTGTGTTCTTGATGAATTCATTGTCAAAAAGGGGAAGAGTTTTATCTACAGTTTTTGATGATCTTTCATGATTTTTTTTATTTTGCCTTTTGTTTTTCTTTAAAAAGGACTTTTGCGACGGTAAATGCCAATGTTCAGTGTTTATATATGTTGTTGCCAATGTTTTCATCAAGGGGGAGATTGTAAAATCATATGCTGAAAAATTGGCTTATCTTGTGATTTATGAACTTGGTATTGGAAAGTGTGATAAGCATGTGTACAACTGACGTGGGTCAGGTTGCGAATATCTATGCCCGAAAACGGTGTGTTTGGTCTATTTGTGTGTAGATACTTGGGGTCAACTTTGATCAGCGGTGGGATCGGGAATAAACTTAGGGAGGAGTTTAGGTCCAGAACGGTCAAGGATGCCGGGTGACAAGGTGGGACACAAGGTGACACACGGTGGACAAAATACCGTGTGGGAAGATTTTTTGAAATGGGCTTCACAAGGTTATGTGCAAGCGCTAGAAATTCACGGAAAAATTTGAAGAGAATCAGATGGAAATTAAAAGAAAAAAAGGAAGTACATGACATGGTGCTACAGTACAATGTGGTGCTGTAGCATGGTACTGTAGCACATGGGGTACTGTAGTATGCGGGGAGGTGCGCGGGCCTAGCACGGTCCAGGCAAGGTAACAGTCCAGATGGCCCACGAAGAGGTTATGGTTCTATAAATAGTGACTCCCTGTTAATTTTTGGAGAGATTTTTTTTAGGGTTTCTAGAGAGCGAATTTGTCGTGGAGAAATCTTTTAGATATTTTGGAGAAACATCTTGTAAGTACAATCTTGGTAATAAAGGTAAACTTTATGGAAGATTAGTGCGGTAATTAATTCCTCTTTCTCGTTCATCTTTATGCATGCCTAGCAATGGATTTTAGATTGATTTGTTTTTCTCTAAGATTTGGGTTGGTTTCTTTGATCTAAAATCTAGCTAGGGTGTTTTTCTAGTGTTCTGGAAAGTTTGGTTGGTTAATTATTTTTGGATCTCGTTTAATCAATTAATTAGGGTTTAATTAATTTTCGTCAACCTTCTGTTTAGTAATATTCTTTCGTTAATATCTCAAGATCCAGAAGTCCGATTGACGTGATTCTAGTTGATTTTGTTTGCAAATTTTGTCTAGTTTATTCTGACAAATTTTCAGGTCAATCGGAGTTACGGATCTACGGCTACAATCTGTTTAGTGACGAAACGGTGTTCTGTCCAGATTTTGAAAACGCGGTTTTTCAGATTTTGTGATTAGGGGAAAGTGTTAAATTTTATTTTTGACTTATACAATCATTCACCCCCCTGATTGCCTATCTTAGTGTGAGCGATCCTACACCAACCCGCAAAACAATTGCACAGATATTTATAAAATAAAATCTTCGCTAGAGGGATCACTTCACATCCGCCCATAACCGTGGGCACAGCTGTTCGAACATTTCACTAACCTTCGCAAAGGGTGCACGCTTTTCCCACACGACGCGAGCTTACTCCCACACTGGCCAAGTGGGAATGTTCATGACAAGGCCTTTCCAAAGCCTTCCCAGGATAGCACGTTGCCCTATAAATGGGTCCTCTCAACCAAGTACCATGAACTCATTTCCTGTACTCAGGGACGGGGGTATATCACCCTCTTGACACCGAACCACTCTCACATTTATTAGCAACCGAAAAACATCTTGGGAACACTAGTTACTTGGCCAGGGGCGTCCCATTCCACCCTTGTGGTCGCACTGTAATATGATCAGTGCAATTCCTCGAGGACACGGTTCTTAAAAGTCATGCAGAGCCGGAGCCACACAGGCAGCGACGTCCCATGACCAAGTTTTATAAAACTATTTTATTTCGCAAATGCTCGACCAAGGGTGTCGAGGTTTGAAATCATTTTTATTTAAAAACCCTGATTTTTCCCATCGTCATATTTTTAGTTTAGGTAAAAAGAGGTCATCGATATTCATACTCAAGTACAAACATCAAGATGACGGGGTTACAAAGGACAGGGTATCAATTTATCCAAGGCAGGGTCAAATGCAGCAAATAGGTTAGGCCTGACGGATCCGATTTCAAATCGCGGCCAAAAACAGTTGTGTTCCTAATTATGTAAGTTTTAGAAATTAAAATGAATTTTAAATCATGGGTCCAACATGGTCAAGGGTGACTTGCCTTGCTCGAGGTCCTGCGAGTCTTCGACAAAATCGTCCTTCGGCGACTTCTCGGGAACGGCTACGCGTCTCAAAAAGAAAATAGACAAAAATACCAAGAATCAGAACCTATCTCATACAACTAATAGTTCCAATGTGTAGATCTCATTTTTAGAAAAATTTTGAGAGTTGAATGGGCTCAAACGTAGTTACGGTTTAAAAGTTATGAATTTTCAAAGTTGGAGTTATTTTCTTTGGAATTAAAAGGCTTAAAAATTACTTTTAGGGATAAAAGAAAAGAAAGAAAGTCCAGAGACCGACAAGTGGGGCCCTCAGGTCAGAGAGAGGAAGGAGGACTGTGGCTGACACGTGGGACCGGTAACAGTGAGGGAGAGAGGGGACAGAGACTAGCAGGTGGGATCGGGGTGTCAGTGGCTACAGGGAGCAGGAACAACGGTGAATCACTTGAACGGTTCGGATTGGCCTGAGGGACGGCGGAAGATGGTCGACGATGGTGGTTTAGAGCCGGTGGCGGCGGCGGAGGGAAGAGATTGTCGCCGGCGACCATTCGAGCGACATTTGGCTTGGGTTTTGGTTGTGTGAGTGCGGTATTACGTGAGGAAGGGAAAGAAGGAAGTTAATTTGTGTTATACCTCCGTCTACAGTGAGATACAGAGCGGCAGTGACGGCGGATGGCGGCGGTGGAAATTGGGGGTTTTTGATTTAGTGGCTAATTGACGGCAGGAAGTGGTGGAGGAGCTTCCTAGTGGTCCAAGGAACTTGGCGGTGGCGGCGGTTTGGCCGGCGGTGGTCGGAATCGGCGGTGGGAGCTTGGGTCAGAAGGTGGTGGAGAGAGGATCACATCGGCGGGCTTGCTCGGGCTCGATTTCTTGGTAGCCGGAGGAGGGGAGTATTTCCCTATTTATAGAGAAGCTCGAGTGCAACCCGACGGCGAACAAAGGCGGTGGAAGAAGGGATAAGCTCGAGCTCGGCCGACGAGACACGACATTGGTGGAGCTCGCTGTGGCTTGTGTCATGCGCGGCAGAGGCAAGAAATGGGATGGGGAGATGATGGCGAAGCGACGGGACGGCACGCCCTTGCGTGCGCACTGACTCTGGAACTCGGCGGTGAGCGAAAAAGCTTCGGTACCAAGCTTTTTGACTCCGGGCTCGCGGCGACGATGGTGAGCGGGTCTCACGCCGGGCGACGGGACAGCGGGGGCTGACGATGGCGTCCGCACATTTTTAAGACACCGACTGGGCGGTATGGGCATGAGACAGAGATAGAAAACCGAGAGAGCTCGGGAGAAATCCAGGGAAGAGAGAGAGAGAGCGAGCGTCGGGAGAAAGAAGACGACTGTGTTGTCGGGACTGACAGACGGGTCCGGACGGCAGAGTCGATCCCGTGTGTCCACGTGCATGCATCGTGCGGCTGGGAGAGAGAGCGGGGTGGAGCGGCTGACGTGCGGGCCCACCGGGATTAAATCCCGCGCGCGTCCCTGCGCTGGGCCAAGCGGGCCGCACAGCGAGGAAATAGTACCATGCTAAGAAAGGAAGGAGGACAGCCCGGCTTGCACAGTGCTCTTTGTTCTTTTTCCAGAGATTGATTTATTTGGTTTTTGGAGGATTCAAATTTGGAAATTTGATTTAAATAGGGTTTCTAATTTTTGCAAAAATTTAGGGGATTTTGCAGAGGCTCTAGGGCTGATTTTTGGAGGAATTTTTGAGATCACACATAGGCACAAAAATTCCAAACTCCAATCAAGAGCCATATACATATTTGAATTTAGCTTTTTATTAAAAATAGTTTTGGCACAAATAAAATAAAAATGCAGCCATTACAAACCTACCCCCCTAAAGAGAATCTCGACCCAAGATTCAGAAGCTAAGCGAAAAACTCAAGGTATTCTATACGAAGGTGGTCTTCTCACTCCCTAGTGGCTTCCTCTTCTGAATGATTGCTCCATTGCACTTTATAAAATTTGGTCGAGGTTCTTCGCGTACGTCTCTCGGCTTCTTCTAGGATGCAGACTGGTCGTTCTTCATACGTCAGGTTCTTGTTTAGCTCGATGCCTTCGAGAGGAACTTGTTCTTCGGGTACGCGAAGGCACTTCTTCAATTGAGAGACATGGAATACGTTGTGCACGTCTGCAAGTTCAGGGGGCAACCGCATTTGGTAGGCAACTTCTCCTCGTCGAGTAGTGATAGGGTAGGGTCCTATGAATCTAGGGGCCAACTTTCCTGCCATGCCTAATATCTTCATACCACACAACGGGGATACCCTTAGGTATACGTGGTGTCTGATCTCGAACTCTAGGTCGTGGCATCGGTTGTCAGCGTAACTCTTCTATCGGGATTGGGCGACTTTCAAATGTTCCCTTATTACTTTTACTTTTTCTTCTGCGTCCTTCAGGAGATCAGGTCCAAATATTTGTTTTTCCCCTACATTAGTCCAACAGAGTGGGGTACGGCACTTGCGTCCATACAGTGCCTTGTTTGGGGCCATCTTGATGCTGGCTTGGTAGCTATTATTATAAGAGAACTCGGCGTAGGGTAGGCAAAGGTCCCATGTCCCTACGAAGTCTAGGGCACACGCTCTTAACATGTCTTCCAGAATCTGGTTTACCCTTTCTGTTTGAGGGTGGTATGCGGTACTGAAGTTGAGGTGAGTTCCCAGGGCTTCATGTAGTTTTTCCCAAAACCTTGAGGTAAACTGGGTACCTCGATCTAACACGATCTTTTTGGGAACTCCGTGCTGGCAGACTATTCTGGCCATATACAATTCTGCTAGTTTCTTTCCTGTGTAGGTGGTCTTAACGGGTATAAAGTGGGCTACTTTGGTGAGTCGATCTACTACCACCCAAATCGAGTCGTACCCGTTAGGCGTCCTTGGTAAGCCTATTATAAAATCCATTCCGATTTCTTTCCACTTCCATTCAGGAATTTTCAAGGGTTGTAATAGTCCTGCGGGTTTCTGGTGTTCTGCTTTTACCCTTTGGCAGATATCGCATGTGGCGACATATTTGGCGAGATCTCACTTCATCCCGGACCACCAATAATGTTGTTTAAGACCCTGGTACACCTTCGTACTGCCAGGATGTATGGAGTATGCGAACTCGTGAGCTTCTTTGAGGATAAGGTTCCTTAGTTCCTTATTGTTGGGTACACATATTCTCTTTTTACTCGATAGGGTTCCTTGTTCATCTATCGTGAATCCAGGGGCCTTGTCTTTGGGAATTTTCACATTAATGATCTTGATTTCTTTATCTTCTTTCTGGGTTTCTCGAATTAGACTTTCTAAGGTAGGTTGGACTACTAGAGTGGCGAGTGTTCCTTTGTTTACCATGGTCATTCAGAATTTCCTGAGCTCGTGGCATAATTCTGGCCAAGGCGGTCACGCCAAGGCGGGATTGCAATAGCTTTTCCGACTCAGTGCATCGGCCACTATGTTGGCCTTCCCGGGGTGGTAGTGTATCCCTAGGTTGTAATCCTTCAATAGTTCCAGCCATCTTCTTTGCCGTAAGTTGAGCTCAGTCTAGGTGAATATATATTTTAGACTCTTGTGATCGGTGTATACTTCACACCAATTGCCAATCAAGTAGCGCCTCCATATCTTTAGGGCATGTATTACGGCGGCAAGTTCTAGGTCGTGAGTAGGGTAATTCATCTCGTGTGACCGTAATTGTCTAGAGGCATAGGCTACCACTTTTCCTTCTTGCATTAGTACGCATCCGAGCCCTTGCCGAGAGGCATCACAATATATCTCGAAATCCTTCTAGATATTAGGCAAGGTTAGGACAAGGGCGGTGGTCAACCTTCTTTTCAGTTCTTGGAAGCTTTTCTCGCAAGATTCTATCCATTCAAACTTCTTTTCCTTCTTTAATAATTCAGTCATAGGCCTTGCTATCTTAGAGAATCCTTCGATAAATCTTCGGTAGTATCTAGCTAGGCCTAAAAAGCTTCTGATTTCAGTGACCGAGGCTGGGGATTTCCAAGCAAGGACAATTTCAATCTTACTTGGGTCTACTTCTACTCCTTGGGCTGAGATGACGTGCCCTAGAAAAGCCACTCGATTCAGCCAGAACTTGCACTTCGAGAATTTGGCGTAAAACTGGTGTTCTCTTAATTTCCCTAGGACCAGTCTTAGGTGCTCAGCATGTTCCTGCTTGCCCTTGGAGTAGATGAGGATAGCATCTATGAACACCACTATGAACTTGTCGAGGTACTCCATGAATATCTTATTCATTACGTTCATGAAGTATGCTGGGGCATTGGTGAGTCCGAACGACATAACCGTATACTCGTACAGGCCATATCTCGTGGAGAAGGAAGTTTTGGATATGTCTTTTGGCCTAATCTTCAATTGATGGTATCTGGTTCTCAAATCTATTTTAGAGAACACGGCAGCTCCCTTGAGTTGATCGAACAAGTCGTCGATCCGAGGTAACGGGTACTTGTTTTTTATGGTTGCCTTGTTTAAGGCTCGATAATCTAGGCACATCCGTTGAGTTCCATCCTTTTTCTTAACCAGGAGCACTGGGGCTCCCCATGGGGTTGTGCTAGGTCTGAAAAAACCTTTAGACTCTAATTCTTCTATTTGTTTCTTAACTTCGGCCAGTTCATTTGTGGCCATTCGGTATGGTCGCTTAGATATGGGTGCGGTTTCTGGTGCCAATTCAATGGAAAACTCTATTTCCCGGTCTGGCGGTGTGGAGGCCATGGGCCCCGGGTACCTTACCACAAGCATATGGGCCACTCAGATAGAGGATGGGCTGAGTCTTGTAGTTAGAGATAGAGTAGCACCTGGCAGACTTTGCCTTGTAAAATAAGGAATATACAGTCTTAGCCGGGTAAGATATATTTCTGAGAAGGAAATCCCTTGGCCGTATCTAGCTGGGATTCCTATCCTGTACCCCTGTCCCCCGGTATATAAGGGGAGGCAGGGCGCCCGTGAGGGCAAATGATCATTGATTGACACAACTCCTCAGAGGAATAACACCACAACTGGACGTAGGGTATTACCTCACATTGAGGGCATAAACCAGTATAAAATCTCTTTGCGTTCCTCTGCAGTCCATCGGATTTCCCATCGCCGAGTAGCCCCATAGTTATATTGCCGATGTAAAACATCGACAGTTGTCGCGCCAGGTAGGGGTCTCGGCGCAATCTACATCCATAATCTCGATGGATCCAGCAAGAAGAATCGACGGCGACAAGTTCTCCCCTGGAAACATGATTTCTTTTGGAAGCCTCAATTTCGTTGCCGACCAGATTGGCAACCTCACCTTGGCCAAAGCAGATCTAATCCAACCGGCCGAGGAGCCAGCCGACGTTGCGCTAGTCGGCCCACAGGACACTGCAATCTCCTTCAACGATACACTGCAGCAATCCTTCACTTTGTCGAGCATCGGGACAACTCTTTCTTTCGGCATCTGACTTGCGCTAGGCCTTGAGCCAGCCCGGGTTGGGCCAAGAAGGAGAGAGATCGTCAATCTCCCACACGGATTCGGTGACACTGTGGATCTACATCCCACACAGCAGACCTGATCTCCTACGATTCAGTTTGGACACGGCCAAGCGCCGTTTCAGATTGGATCTAGAGAGGTTGGAGTTGTCCTTACTCCGATAAACTACTTGGAGTCCGACTCCAAGTCGGATAACAGTTCGAACGCTAGCTCGGACTCCAGTCTGGCAAGTTACGTTCTGCCCCGCGAGATATTCATGGCTTCAACACCACCACCGGAGGTGCACCGATTACAATAAGAGCAGCAGGAGGAGGCACGCCGACTACGACAACAGGAGGAGGCTGACCGCGAGGCTCGCAATGACGGGCTACGCAAGGCTGGGCGAGCAGCTCAGCAGTAGATTCTCCAGACTAAAGTCGGCGATCACGACGTCTTCGTCACTCCACAATAGAATGTCGTGGCCGCTGCAACCCTGCTAGACACGCTCCAGCTCGGGCCTGATCACCAGGCCACCCCAACTATCGCCAAGATCAAGGCGATGATCACGGCTGCTGCCTGCCAACAACAACAACAGCAGTTAGGCGACACCGTAGCACCGACTAACCGGTCGGGATCTCCAGTGGTGGGTCTACATCCGCACACTGCCGGGCGGCCGGCTCGAGTCGGCCACGCGAGGAGACAAGGTAAACGTCACTCGGCAACACCAACAATGACAACCAGCGGCGTCATCAGTACGATCGCCGGCCCAACCAAGATCTCCGAGTCCGGCTACAGCGCGACCTCCGCCACACCATCAACGCTCGATGCCATGAACGCGAAGAAGACGAGCGTCACCGACAGGAGGACGACTACGAGCGCTTCGGTCTTCATCACGAGCGGTTTAACCGCCGTGGTCGAAGCCCGAGCCCTCACGAAGACGAAGGCATTCCAGTTTTCACCCGGGAGCTACAGGACGTCGACTGGCTGACTGGCTTTAAGCCTACAGGAATTGAAAAGTATGATGGCAAGACAAACCCCGAGTCCTGGCTCACCGTATATACCCTAGCAGTTTGAGCTGCTAGGGGTGACCATAAAGCCATGGCTAACTACCTCCTAGTTGCGCTAGTCGACTCGATGAGGACATGGCTGACAAGGCTCCTGAGGCGGTCAATTGATTCCTGGGGAGAACTCAGGGAGTGGTTCTTCACTAATTTTCAGGGAACCTACGAGAGGCCGTCTCCTGAACACGATTTGTATCAACTACACCAAAAGAAGAACGAGTCTCTACGAGATTTCATCAAGAGATTCTCCGAGGAGCGCAACAAGATCCCAATGATCAGAGACGAGGCTGTCATCGCCGCCTTCCGCAAGGGAGTAAAGGACACCCCGTTCATCGTGAAATTCACTCGGAAACCACCACCCTCTGTCCGGGCTCTTTTTGACATGGCCAACAAATACACTGACTCGGCCGAAGCGGTCGCAGAGGCCCTCGACGAGAAGAAGGAGTCCCAACAGAAAGATCAGAAGTCGAAAGCCAACAACGAGCCGTCTCAAAACAAGTCTGGCAGCCGCAAGCGGAAGTCGGACAACGAGGTGGGCAACATGGAGCGTACTCGGTCGCAGCCCCAGAAGAATAACGACTACCAGAAAGTCATGAGTAGGCCATGCCCCTTCCACCCCAAGGGCAAGCACGCGGCCAAAGATGCTATATGCTCAAGAAGTTTGCTTCTGAGCAAGCTTCAACATCTGGCGCCGACAAGAGCAAAGACAAGCCAGACCAAGACCTGGCTGACGATTTCCAAGATCCCCAGGTCAAGTTTAACCACATCTTCGGAGGACCGCTCACGTACGAGTCCAAGCGAAAACAGAAGCTATTTGCACGCGACGTTAACACGGTCTCTACGGCGGAGATCCCCTAGTACCTGCGCTGGTCAGAGATGGCCATTACATTCAATCGCACAGATCATCCAGATCGGGTTTCACACCCGGGACACTATCCACTCGTCCTGGACCCAGTCGTGAAGAACATCAAGTTGAAGAAGGTTCTCATAGACGGAGGTAGCGCACTCAACATCCGCTTCGCCAAGACTCTGGATGAGATGAAGATCTCTCGTTCAGATCTGCGGCTGAGTACAGCGCCCTTCCACAGGATCATCCCCGGCTTATCTTCAACACCACTCGGGCAGATCACCCTGCCGGTCACCTTCGGCACGCGGGATAACTTCCGCACGAAAAACATCCGCTTCGAGGTCGCTGACTTCGAGACTGCGTATCATGCGATACTCGGATGACCAGCGCTTGCCAGATTCATGGCGGTACCGCACTACACATATATGGTGCTTAAGATGCCAGGGCCAGCAGGAGTCCTCTCCCTTTGCAGTGATGCCAAGCAAGCCTTCACCTGCGACAAGGAGAGTTGCGAATTGGCTCAATCACAAGAGGCGGCAGTCGGGCGCGACAGCATCCGGCAAGCCGTCACAGCAGAAGTCGAGCAAGATCCAGTTCCGGCCAAGAAAGCAGCGAAGTCAGGAATTTCAGCAGACTCGGACACAAAGAAGATACCCCTAGACCCTTCCGACCCCTCCAAGACAGCTCTAGTCGGAACCGGACTCGACCCCAAATAGGAAGACGCGCTCGTCACTTCCTCCAAGCCAACAAGGATATCTTCACGTGGAAACCGTCCGACATGCCGGGCGTACCAAGGGAGGTGATCGAGCATGCCCTAAACGTGAAGATAGACGCCAAGCCAGTCAAACAACGACTACGATGCTTCGCTCAAGACCAAAAGGATGCTATCCGGGAGGAGATTACAAAGCTTCTCGCAGCCGGGTTCATCAAAGAGGTTTATCACCCGGATTGGTTGGCAAACCCAGTTCTGGTCCGGAAGAAAAACGGTAAATGGCGCATGTGCGTCGACTACACCGATCTCAACAAGGCGTGCCCCAAGGACCCATCTGGTCTTCCCAGGATAGATCAGGTGGTAGATTCCACGGCTGGGTGCGACCTACTCAGCTTTCTTGACTGCTACTCGGGATACCATCAAATCAGCCTGAGGGAGAAAGACTGCTTAAAGACATCTTTCATCACGCCGTTTGGAGCATACTGCTACATCACAATGCCGTTCGGTTTGAAAAAATGCTAGAGCAACCTATCAACGGGCAATTCAGTGGTGTCTGCACACTCAGATCGAGTGCAACGTGGAAGCCTACGTCAACGACATGGTGATCAAGACCAAGTCCAAAGAAGATCTCATCGCTGACCTAGAAGAAACCTTCCAAAATCTTCGACGATTCAAGATGAAGTTGAACCTGGAAAAATGCGCCTTCGGAGTGCCATCCGGCAAGTTACTCGGCTTCATCTTCTCGCATCACGGCATCGAGGCAAACCCGGAGAAAGTCAACGCCATCTTGAACATGGCACCCCCGACTAACCTCAAAGGCGTCCAGAAGCTGACAGGCTGCATGGCAGCACTCAGTCGATTTATTTCCTGACTGGGCGAACAGGGTATGCCCTTCTTCAAGCTACTCAAAAAGGTGGACAATTTCCAATGGACTCCGGAAGCCCAGCAAGCCTTCGAAGACTTCAAACAATTTCTCACATCACCTCCCGTGTTGGCGTCACCTATGCCCCAAGAACCGCTAATGCTATATCTGGTGGCAACCACTAAGGTAGTCAGCACGGTGCTGGTGGTCGAGCGATCTGAACAGGGTCACATCCAGAAAATACAACGGCCAGTTTACTTTGTCAGCGAGGTGCTTGCCGACTTGAAGACGAGATATCCGCAGGTCTAGAAGCTGTTATATGGCCTACTCATCACAGTCCAGAAGCTGGTGCACTATTTCCAAGCACATCAAGTCACGGTGGTCACATCATTTCCACTCGGGGATGTCCTTCATAATCGCGAGGCCACCGGCCGAATCGCTAAATGGGCACTCGAGTTGATGGCGTTCGATATCACCTTTCAGCCACGGACAACAATTAAATCATAAGCTCTAGCCGACTTTGTGGCCGAGTGGACAGAAGTTCAACTACCTACATCAACAGCGAAGATAGAGTACTGGACAATGTACTTCGACGGTTCTCTACGGATTGGCGGCGCCAGGGCTGGAGTCATATTGACATCCCCCACTGGCAAAAAACTCAAGTACGTTCTACAAATCCACTTCCCGGCTTCCCACAACGTCGCCGAGTACGAGGCACTTATCCACGGGCTCCGTATTGCAATATCACTCATCATATATCGACTGGTTGTGCACGGGGATTCTCAACTCGTGGTAAACCAAGTCATGAAAGACTGGACTTGTCTCGATGATACTATGTCAGCATACTGTCAGGAGGTTCGCAAGCTAGAAAACAAGTTCGACGGGCTGGAAATAACACATGTCCTGCGCCAATACAACGACGTGGCAGGCGAATTGGCAAATATGGGATCCAAGCGAGAGGCGGTCCCGACAGGGATCTTTGTCGAGCAACTTATGGAGCCATCAGTCAAGAAGAAACCGGCACCAGAGCAGTTGGGAGGCGAGGTACTACACACATGTCAAGACTGGCGGACTCCTGTTATCAAATTTCTCCTGGACAACGAACTCCCAGAAGATCGCAGTCAAGCCGAGCAGATCAAGCGTCGAAGTAAAAGCTTTCTACTAGTCGGAGAAGACCTATACCGAAGGAGCGCATTCGGTGTCCTCATGCGTTGCGTCACCACCGAGGAGGGCAAGCAGATCCTGCAGTTGATCCACTCGGGCATATGTGGCAACCATGCCGCATCCAGGACGTTAGTCGGAAAGGCTTACCGGCAGGGATTTTTCTAGCCCACAGCAGTAACAGACGCAAAAGAAATTGTTCGCAAATGCGAGGGTTGCCAGTTCTATGCAAGACAAACCAATATCCCAGCCCAGGAACTCCAAACAATCCCCATTTCCTGGCCATTCGCAGTATGGGGGCTTGACATGGTCGGGCCTTTCAAGAAAGCGCCAGGAGGGTTCACACATCTATTCGTTGCAGTGGATAAATTCACCAAGTGGATTGAGGCAAAACCCGTTGCAACCATAATAGCGGCACAAGCAAAGGACTTCATTATGAGTATACTATATAGATTCGGGGTTCCTAGCCGCATCATCACCGACAACAGTACTTAGTTCGCGGGCGGCGTATTCCATGACTTCTGCGAAGATTTCAGCATCAAGATCTGCTATGCATCTGTGGCACACCCACAAAGCAACGGGCAGGTCGAACGAGCCAACGGTATGGTCTTACAAGGCATTAAGGCTAGGATATTTGACCGACTACAACCATACACGGGCCGGTGGGTACAAGAACTTCCCTCTGTTCTCTGGTCTCTCAGAACCATGGTTAGTCGCGCAACAGGGCAATCCCCTTTCTTTCTGGTCTATGGTGCTAAGGCTATGCTACCGACAGAGTTACAGTTCGGCTCTCCGCGAGTCCGGGCTTACTCAAAAGACGTCTCAAACAATACCCGATTGGTCGAGCTAGATCAGTTGGAAGAAGCAAAGGACATCGCAACAATCCAGTCGACAAGGTATCTTCAAGGCCTGAGTCGCTACCACAATCGCAATGTCTCTGGCCGCACCTTTTTGGTCGGGGATCTCGTCTTGAGGAAAATACAAACCACCAAAGACAGGCACAAATTATCCCCAATCTGGGAAGGGCCGTTCATTATAGCCGAGGTCACGTGGCCAGGTGCCTACCAACTGAAGACCGAAGACGGTGCCCTTATCAGCAACTCATGGAATATAGAACAGCTACGTCCTTTCTATACATGAGCCTTATACTTTCTCATGTGTACGGTCTCTCTGACTCACTACGCTGCTTGTATCAACCGAGTAGTGAGTCGGAGGCTGCATGTATTATATGTGTTTTGTCAATAATATACGAGCCTGTCCTACTCCAGTTATGAAGCCTTACTACGACTGTCACGTTTGCCCGAGTACAGTTTCTTACAGTGAACGATTTTATTAAGTTCTGACAGACTAACTCGGCGTAGACTACACAGTCAAGTAAAGCTAATGACAACTGAGTAATAATTTAGAGCTTGGCGGCATTGCACATGTATTTACACATGTTTTCCACAAAAGTTTATACATACCGACTACATGATATGTTGCTCTTACAGACCAAGGTCTCGGGTGATTATCTCAGCGGTCGGCCTTGCTCGGGCTATCAGCTCCAGCACCTCCTCAGGCGTCGTCTCCTCGGCAAACCCCTCCCCGATGGCTTCAATGTCTGCCCTTGGGTAGATTGATTTGGTCATCGCCAAGGTCTGGGCCACCCCGGCAATGACATGCTCATCTGAGTTCCTCTTCAGGGCACTCGGTGCATCCTCAAGACACACCTCCACTGGGGGATTCGGCTACAGCTGGTCCCCATAGGGCAAGGATCCATCAGATCAAGGAGCCCTTTCACGGACTCGACGAGGGCCTCCCATGACTCCCTGATAACCCTTATCTCCTCTGTGTAAGCCTGATATTGGGCCTGGGCATTGGCTCTGAGGTCTGCCTAGGTCCATTGACAAGTAAACTTGTTAGACACGGCTGCAGATGGAATGATTAAAGGATTGGTTAAGATTATTGTCGAGACGAAGACTTACTCGCGTAATCGGCCTCCCACTCGGCCACGGTCTTCTCCAGTCTAGCTTTTTCTTCGCCGAGCTTGATGGTGGCCTGTTTTAACTCAGCCTTTTCCCGTTCAAGCTCGGCGTTGGCCTTTGTCAGGTCGGCCTTGCCCTTTTCAAGCTCGGCCTTGGCTTCCTCGGCCTCCTTCAGTTGGGCTTCCCCCTCTATTTGGGTCTTTAACTCGGCTTCGAGGGCTGCACGACAGATTAGTCAAGAACTCAACCTTGCAGCCATGACACAACTGGGCAGTCGGGAACAATGCAGCTGGAGAAATACATCAAGGGTTCAGTCGGGAAGATGCATTCAGGGGATTTACCTCTAATCTTCCTGGCTTGGGCCCAAGTTTCATCCCTGAACTGGGTGACGGCATCATTCAGCCAGGCTTCCCTCCCCGCGTGGCGCTCCTCCATCTCGGCCTTCAACGCCCGGAGCTGCTCTAATTCCACGAAATGGGGGGCCATTTCGATCAGGATCTCGGTCATCGCCTCATTACGATCAACAAGCTTCTGCTCAGAGATAGAACAAGTCAAGAGCGGAGTTAGACATTAGAACAGGAAGACCACTGCAAGAATTATACCCGAACCCCCTGGGACCCGGTAATGGCGGCGCGAAGCAAGCCTTCGCGTTCCCTTTTTGCCGCAACCTCATCAAGCTTGAACCTCCTAGCGGTTCCATCAGGCGCCGTCCAGGTGAACGTCCGGGGGAACTTACGCGGAGGAGCTTCAATCTAGGGAAGGTTCGGGATCTCCGGCGGCGGCGGCGACGACGACGACGACCATGACGGCGACGGGGTCCTGGCCCCCATGCCGGCGTCCTCTGCGGCCTCGGGGGCCGACTCGGGGGCTCCAGCAATGGCCTCTATAGTGGGCGTCGACTCAGGGGCTGGGGCAACAACCTCAGTAACCGCCCCTTGGTCAGGCGGCACCAGCGGCCCCGCAGTCGGGACCACCTCATTCTCCGTGACTAGGATGGCCACCGTCTCAGCGGGTGTGCTTGCGAGAGCCGGCTTGGCTGGGGCGGGCTCTTCAAGGGGAGCGGTCGGAGCGGTCTCCTTGAGATCGATATCGGCACGTTTCCTGCATGGCAAAACAGACATCAAAATACTACTGCAACAGAAGAATCTCAGAAGATCCAGAGCAGCTTACCTCTTGGAGAACTTGAGTTTCCCGCCAGGCGATCTGGGTCCCTGCGGAGCGCTACGCCTAGTTGTCGGCCTAGTCAGCAAAGCCGTCGGCGGCGGCGTGGCAACTGGAGGCGGCCCCGTTGGTGGCATGGCCGACTCGGGCACCCGTGTGCTTGGCGGCGCCTGCTCGGATCGTATACTCGGTGGTGCTTTTGTCGGGCTCGACAATGTTGAGCTCGGCCGTACTGGTCCCAACCTGGGACTGGATCGCTTGGGTGCCACGGCGGTGGTGTCCTTTATCTTTAGACTTCTTGCCACGGCACGCGGCGTCATGGCCCCCTTGCCCCGATATAGAACAGGCTTTTTCCCCACTCTCTTGGAGTTGGGTTGGGCAGCAGGGGGGCTCCTCGGCCTCTTCTTCGATTTAACGGCTGACAACGGGCGGGAGTCCTCGTCGAACTCCTCGCACCACTACAGATGAATCAACAAAGTACCACACAATGCTGGGCAATCGCAGATACAGGCCCACAGGCATTCGTCACAGAAGAAGGACAAAGATTACCTTGGGACGGGGCCGAAGGAAGCTATAAGCCGTGGTCCGGCGTTTATTGTCTTCGGTCTCAATCACCCCCTCGGAGAAGTAACCAAACAGGGTCTCGGTCACCTTGTACTAGTCGGCCGACTTGTGGCTTACTCGGTCAGGATCATATTTGCCCTGAAAATCCCAGCTGAACGCTCTCCTCAGCTTCAGCGGCTGGATGCGCCGAGTCAGGAAACGCTAGGCCACCCAAGGCCCAGTCAGGCCAGCTTCCTTAAGCTTATCTAATTTCCCCAACAATTGATGCACTTGACCCATCTCCTCAAAGGTTGGATCTGTTGACCAATTTGGTGAAACTACCGGTGGCAAGCCGGTGAATGGATGCAAGGAGGGAGCCAGATCTGCGCAATAGAACCACTCCTTGTGCCAACCTTTCAAGGAAGATTTCAAAGGGAGATCAAGATATGTCTTCTTCCCATCACTCCTCAACTGGAGACCAGCCCCCCCAATCACATTGATATTATTCTTGGAGGGCTGGGGTTTGATGTGGAGCAAATGCCTAAAGAAATTAAAATGGGGCTCCACACCCAAAAAGCACTCACAGAGAGTAACAAATATGGAGATTTGAAGAATCGAGTTGGGATTCAAATTCACTAACTCCAACCCATAGAAGTCAAGGATGCAGTGGAAGAACTCAGAAGAGGGAAGGCACAAACCCCGATCGAAAAAAGAGGCAAAAACTACTGTTTCGCCAGATTGGGGATTTGAGACCGACTCACCCTTAGCCGGCCGCCAACGGATCACCTCCTGGCTTGGCAACTTCAATTGACTCTCCAGCAGCTTCAGTTTCACCGAGCCGCAATCCGAAGTCGGGCAGGCATTCCCCGGTGCACCCGTAGGATCCGAAGCTTTCGACATAGTTGGGGGTGGAGAGATTTGAGGGAAAGGCGATTGGGGGCTTGGAACAGACGAAGAGGACTGGAATCGCCTGAGTTCGAGTGGGGAACAGCAGCAGCAGCTAACCCTAGCCGAGCAGGAGGCGAAAAGTTGGGCGCGGAGGCAGAGGACGAAGCGATTGGCTGATTTGGGGAAGATGAAGGAATCTTTTTCTCTCTCCCCGTTATTTATAGAGCCTGTGCCGACTAAATGGGCTTGGGCCTACACAGTCAGCACCGAGCCACCAAGATATGAGTTTCTACAGTAGCATGCTCATAATGGGCTGCTTGCGGGCTGTGTTGAAATCGCAGTGCTGGTGCTACCAACAGGAACCGATGAGGTAAACAAATATGCTTCCTGAGAGCTTTACTGCTAAACATATATGTTTGGGTATCTATTTTATCCGCCAGGTCTCGAGGATATATCCTTACAAGGATCATAAGCTGGTCTTCATTAAAATTGGGGATGCAGGTATCTCTCTCGAGTACACCTGACGACGCGATGGATTTATTTTCATAAAGTGGTACTCGGCCTACATGCTTGGTCAATGGTTGCCATGAGCGACACTATTCCAGCCGACATGACGCTGAAGAGTCTAACTTCCGAGCAGTGCACTACCCGGGAGAGACTATAAATATTTTTTTCGGCTGACATGATGCTGAGGAGTCTAACTCCCGAGTGGGACGCTACTCGGGAAAGACTATAAACTCCCTTTTTCAGCTGACATGAAGTTGAAGAGTCCCATATACGAGTGGCATGCTACTCGGCAAGACTATAAATTATATTCCGGTTAACATGATACCGAAGAGTCATATACTAGTAGTAATCTACTCGGGAAAGACTTCCAGGTTAAAGATTTTTGACTTTATGTTTAATTATCTTCACAATTAAGCACAAAGTTGGGGGCTACACCTAATAGGTGCGCCTATTCGACGTACACTATTCATACATCTACATGAAGCCCTTCATAGCCTCGTTACCAGCTGACATGAGGCAGGACTCAGGAAGAAGAAGCACTCGGACAAAGAGTACTCGGGAGCAATGCACTCGGGCAGTCTTCACTGTGGAGGAGGAGCACTCGGCATCAGCTGTGACTCAACTATGAAGGTCTCAGGGGCTACTATGGAGGCCATGGGCCCTGGGTACCTCACCACAAGCATATGGGCCACTCGGATAGAGGATGGGCCGAGTCTTGTAGTTAGAGATAGAGTAGCACCCGGTAGACTTTGCCTTGTAAAATAAGGAATATACAGTCTTAGCCAGGTAAGATATATCTCTAAGAAGAAAATCCCTTGGCCGTATCTAGCTGGGATTCCTATCCTATACCCCTGTCCCCCAGTATATAAGGGGAGGCAGGGTGCCCGTGAGGGCAGATGATCATTGATCGACACAACTCCTCAGAGGAATAACACCACAACTGGACGTAGGGTATTACCTCACATTGAGGGCCTGAACCAGTATAAAATCTCTTTGCGTTCCTCTGCAGTCCATCGGATTTCCCATCACCGAGTAGCCCCATAGTTATATTGCCGGTGTAAAACATCGACAGGCGGCATCCCAGGGAGTTCTTCAGGGAACACATCGGGGTACTCATTTACAACAGGCACATTTTCCAAGCTTGTAGCCTGAAGGCTAGTCAGAATTGGTCGGGTCTTTTGGGTTTTTGAAGGGGTAAACTTTACTTCTTGCCCATTGGGTCCTTGCAGGGTTATGGTTTTATCGGCACAGTCTATTTGCCCTTGGTGTGCAGCCAACTAGCCCATTCCTAGGATCAAGTCTAATTCTTGGGACTCTAGGATGATGGGGCTGGCTAAGAACTGAACCCCTTCTATTTCCAGGGTTACTTTTGGGCACGATAGATCCGACCTCATCTCCCTTCCTAGGGAGTGTACGATCATCGGTACCCTCAAGTCCTGGGTTTCCCAACCATTTTTATTCACCAAAGCCCGAGAGATGAACGAATGGGAAGCTCCCGAATCAAACTAAACGACTGCTGGTACGGAGTTAAGGAGAAACGTACCCATGACCATGTCTGGGGCTTCCTGAGCTGTTTCTGCCTGGATGTGGTTCACTCAGCCTCTTCCAAAGGTTGGAGTTGTACGAGAAGCTTGCCCGCTGACTTGTGGAGTAGTCCTTCCTGGTACAAGTGTAGGAGCTCTGGCAGTGCTGATGTTGGATTGAGTTGGTGTAGTAGCTTCCTTGTTCTTGGAGCAGTCCTTGGCATAATGCCCGCATTCGTGACAGGCGTAGCACTCTATTCTAGTAAGATTCGGCGGGTTTCTTGGCTGGGTACTGGTTGGGACAGGGTTGCTTCCCCTGGAGCCTGAGGTGAAACCACTTGGCCGAGGTTGTTGTGGCATTGGTGGGCGGGGTGTGCTCCCAGTGGGTCAGCTATATTGTGGGACAGTCGGACGATACTGGGTTGGCTGAGTCATTCTCGGTCGTTGCCCACCACGAGGGTTAAATCCGTAATGAGCCATCTTTCTCTTCCGGTAGTCGTCAGCTTCTTTGCGGGTGTCTTCTACCATCAAAGCCTTGTTAATCATTTGTTGGAACATGGGGGAAATCATGACTTATAAGCTGAATCCTTATTCCCACGTTCATTCCTTTAAGGAAGTGTTGGATCTTCTTTTTGTCCATGTTCACCTCTTCTGTAGCATACCGAGCCAACTTGTTGAAACGGCTCAAGTACTCGTTTATGCTGGAGGATCCCTACTTGAGCTACTCAAACTCAACTTTCTTCATGTCGATAACGCTTTCGGGAACGTAGGTTGCCCGAAAGGCGGTTGCGAACTTATCCCATGTGATGGTCAAGGAATCCTCATGGGCGGCGCAGTAGTTATCCCACCAATCCGTGGCAGGTCCCCTTAGTTGGTGTGCCACGAATAGTCTTTTCTCGATGGGAGTGCACTGGATCAAGTTAAGTTTCCGTTCTACGTCCTTAAGCCAATCATCGGCTTCTATTGGTTCAGCGGTCTGGGAAAATTCCGGAGGACGGGATCGGAGGAACTCCGTGAGTTTAGCCCTTCCATTCTACAGAGCTTGTGGGGCTTGCTGAGGATTCTGTTGGAGCATGGCTATACTCTGAGCTATGCCTTACAGAATTTGTGTTTGGATAGCCAGGATTTCCTGTGGGTCTATGTTTAGTGGTGGGGGTGGTGGTAAGTCTTGTTGGACTGGGTTGGACCGAGGGGGTGAATTCACGTTGTTTTCAGACCCTTATTCCTGATCCTGTGGGTTATCTCTTGGGCTCCGAACTAGTACTTGGTCATCCTCATATCCATAGCGGGCTGGAGTGTGCCTTTGTAGTTGGTTGTGGCGAGCCATCTATAGAGGAGAAGGGAGGAGAATAATGAGGGAAGGAGTAAAGGAAGAAGAAGAAGGCTCACAACCACAAACTGATTTTTAAAACATAGGTACTTTATTTATATACAAGAGGGGTGGCAAAGTCGCATAGACTGGACGCACACCATACAAGATGCAGACTACCATACATAACACACACACGCACTACGCGCCATGACTCCTAGTGAGTTGGCGATGATACAAAAGGTCTGATGACTGCTATATACATCCTGCTGCCCTACACTGCTACTGCTCTACTCCTGCTCCTCGCTCCCAATCAGCACACGCTCAGAAGGGTCCTCCTTGGATGGGACGGGAAGGTGAGAGGACGGAGGGATAGGAGAAACTAACGGTGGAACGGTTGGGGTAGGTGCTAGGGCTGGTGCGGGGGTGTCGACTGGAGTAGCAACTGGATGAGGAGTAAACTACGCAAGGTACTCATGCACAGTCATGTGGCGTCGGCGACGAGATGGAGAAGATGGTGGAGTCGGGGAGGAACTCTGGGAACTGGCGGCATGTCCCTCAGTGGGGTCAGAAAAGTTAGAGGTGTGGGCGGAAGTCAGGGTGTGTGGGGATGGAGGGATGCAATCGCGGAGAGAGTGGTAGTGCCTCTCGAGGCTGCGATATGCCTCTAAGAGTCGGCGGTACTGGTTGTCCAAGGCGGTGGTCATCTCGACAAAATGAGTCAAAGAAGGAGATGACTCACGACAGGGTGACACGGATAGATGCTAGTGGAGGATCCACTACACTCGGTGGGGAAGAAGGCAAAAATGGGAAGAATCAGAAGAAGGGTAATACTGGTCGCCAGAGATGATGAATAGCCACGAAGGCCATGTCCTGGTAGGCCGAGCTGGAGTGTAGGCCGACCATCACAAAACGGTGAACAGTAACTCGGGATGGAGGGGGTGGAGGCGAAGGGTAAGGCGAAACGGGGAGGTAGTGGCGATGGTAAAACCTACGAACTATGGAGTGGAGTATCCGAGGTAGTGAGCCAAGTCTAGGAGAATCTCGACGAAGCCTCCCTAACCTTCACCATAGGAGAGGTGAGTGTTGCTAGCGGCCATCTACAAGTTGAAAACAAGAAAAGAAGTAAGTAAAATTTTCAAAAATTCGCTAAGGAAAGGGAAGAAGTAAGAAAGTCTTAAGTTTTCGCAATTAGTTTTCTGAATGTATCATCCTTAGGGCTTCCTAACGTGGGGTTTCGTTTCCTAGGCCAAACCTAGGCTCTGATACCACCTCTGTAATGCCCCTCTCCCGCTAACCCGTACAGGTTAACAGAGGAGGAACGTCATTGCCTGTAATACCTGTACCAGTCCAGGAGACCAGCTAGTACATACAGGACATCGGTGGATCACAGTCAAACTTGATTTATTTATTATACATAGTCTTTACATAAGTTGTAGCCCTGGACAGAACCCGAGACATGCAACGGTACATTACAAAAGTAACCAGCGAAAAAACACGGGTAGACCTATACCCACAAGCACAGCTTGGGGACCTAGATCGAAACCCTAAAACTCCTCGTACTCAACTTAATCTTGGTAGAACTAGCTGAGGGTGGGGTCTTCATCTTCGTAGACTTCTGAGAGAGAGTAAGCAAGGGTGAGTACACGAGGTACTCAGCAAGTCATGGAAATGAGGTGGCATGCACGGCTTAGCAAGGAAGGTTATGGTTACTTTGCAAAAGTGGTTTTTAAAGATTTTGTGGTTTTAAAAGTCTAAGTGTGCTCTTTGAGTTGTCGGAAAGAAGCTCACGCTTCGATCCATTCCGTGAGTTGCTTTGCAACAACTCACCACAATTAAGTTAGTCGGGAAGAGACTCGCGTCTCGACCCATTCCACAAGTCTGAGACTTGTCACAAATTGCGATTTGGAGTGTACCATCCTCTAGTACCTCCATTTAGGTGGATTCTCTTTATCTCAAAACTTGTCATTTGACTCAGACAAACTCAACTATGGTGTCATCCAACACCCCGTGTCACACAGGCCCATTTCAGGCCACACAGGCCATCCATCAGTCACACAGACCGATTCTGGTAACGGTTTCCAACCCGCAAAACAATTGCACAGATATTTATAAAATAAAATCTACGCTAGAAGAATCACTTCACATCCGCCCATAACCGTGGGCACGGCTGTTCGAACAATTCATAAACCTTTACAAAGGGTGCACGCTTTTCCCACATGACGCGAGCTTACTCCCACACTGGCCAAGTGGGGAGGTCACCTGTCGCTCATGGGACAGGGAAGAGGCCGACTGGCTGCACAGTGGTAGGCCAGGGAGGAGGGATGCACAGTAATGGGCCAAGAAGATTAGGCCCATAAGCACAGGAGGGAGTGTTATTTTCCTTTGAATTTCTTGGAGGATTAACAAAGATTTGTTTGGAGGATTTTAAATAAGGGATAGGATTTTGGATTTTTGTGAATTTATTTGAAGAGGGAGAACACTTATTCCATGGCTGATTTGGGGATTTCCAAGGATGCAGGAGAATTTCTCGAAATCGAGGCCTAGGGAACAAGAGGTGATCACAGGTTGCGAGATTCGATTCCGACGAGGGGAAAAGGGAGATCTTGACACATGGCACGACAACAAATAAACTCAATATTTGCAATTATAGTTTTTATTAAATTAGGTTTACGCCTAACGCTAGGGCGTTACTAACCAACCCCCCTAACAAAAATCTCGACCCCGAGATTGCAAACCTAAGGGAGCAGCTCTGGAAACTCCGCGCGGAGATGATCTTCGCGTTCCCAGGTTTCCTCATCTTCCGAGTGGTTGCTCCACTGAACCTTGTAGAACTTGATCATCTTCCTGCGGGTCTATCGTTTATCTTCTTCGAGGATCCAGACTAGATGTTCCTTGTAGGTCAGGTTCTTTTGCAGATCCATGGTTTCGAGGGGCACTTGTTCCTCTAGCACACGGAGGCATTTCTTCAATTGCGACACATGGAACACGTTGTACACGTCAGCCAGTCCTTCCGGTAGCTCTAGCTAATAGGCTACTTCACCATGTCCGGTGATCTGATATGGTCCAATATAATGAGGTGCCAACTTGCCTGACATCCCGAATCTCTTTAAACCATGGAGAGGAGATACCGCAAGTATACATGGTCGCCTTTCTCAAACTCGAGGTCTCTCCTGTGGTTGTCTGCGTAGCTCTTTTGTCGAGTCTACGCAATCTTCAATCGTTCTCAGATGATCTTAACTTGTTCTTCGGCGGTTTTAAGTACTTCTGGACCAAACAATTGTTTCTCTCCCACATATGTCCAACAAAGAGGGGTACGGCACTTGCGTCCAAACAGTGCTTCGTTCGGGGCCATCTGAATGTAGGATTGGTAGCTGTTGTTGTACGAGAACTCAGCGTAGGGAAGACAGTGATCCCAGGTGCCTTCGAAGTCGATCGCACATGCTCTCAGCATATCTTCTAGAATCTAATTGACGCATTCTGTCTAACCATCTATCTGTGGGTGATAAGCTATGCTGAAATTTAGATTGGTACCCAAGGCTTCATGAAGTCGGTGCCAGAATCGGGATGTGAACTGAGTTCCTCGATCGGATACTATTTTCTTCAGGCATCCATATCGGCAAACCACTTGTGTCATGTATATGTCTGCCAACTTCTTTCCGTTATATGTGGTCTTGACTGGCACGAAGTGGGCAGCCTTATGAGGCGGTCCACAATGACCCATATGGAGTAATATTTGTTGGGCATTCTAGGTAAACCGACAATAAAGTCCATGCCGATTTCTTCCCACTTCCATTCAGGAATTTTTAGCGGTTGTAGGAGACCGGTAGGGTTCTAATGCTCTACTTTAACTCTCTGGCATATGTCACACAAGGCTACATATTCTGCCACATCTCGTTTCATGCCCGACCACCAGAAGTACTCCTTAATATCTTGATACATCTTCGTACTTCCGGGGTGGATGGAGTAAGCTGATTCGTGAGCTTCTCGTAGAATGAGATCTCTTAATTCCTTTTGTGTGGGTACGCAGATGCACGGACCAAACCAGACAGTTCCCTTGTCATCCACTGAGAAACCGCTGACTTCTTTCTTTGGAACTTTTGCCTTGAGGTTCTTGATTCCTTCATCCTACAGCTGGGCTTCTCTGATCTGAGCCTCTAGGGTAGGCTGCACAGTTAAACTGGCTAGGGCACCTACAGATATCAGGGTTACTCCTAGCTTTGATGGATCTCTATTCAACTGATCCTGTTTTGGTATGATGTGGGCGATGTTGTAGTAAGTCTTTCGACTCAGGGCATTGGTGACCACGTTGGCCTTGCTCGGATGGTAGTGGATTCCGAGATCGTAATCCTTTTTTAATTCCAACCATTGTCTTTGCCTCATATTTAACTCATTCTAGGTGAAGATGTACTTCAGGCTTTTGTGATCAGTGTAGACTTCACATCTATTGCCAATCAGGTAGTGGTGCCTTATCTTGAGGGCATGAACTACTGCAACGAGTTCCAGGTCGTGAGTAGGGTAGTTGGCTTCATGCGGTCTGAGTTGCCTAGAGGCGTAGGCAACTACCTTCCGATCTTGCATCAGAACGCAATCCAGTCCTTATCGGGATGCATCGCAGAAGATTTCAAAGTCCTTCCGAAGATCTGGTAGAGTTAGCACTAGAGCGGATGTCAACCTCTTCTTGAGTTCTTGGAAACTACGTTCACACGCTAGGTTCCATTCAAACTTCTTTTCTTTCTTTAATAGCTCAGTCATTGGTTTAGCCAACTTGGAGAAACCTTCTATAAATCTTCGGTAATATCCAGCTAATCCCAGAAAATTGCGGGTTTCGGACACGCTTCTTGGTGAGTTCCATGCCACGACGGATTCTATCTTGCTAGGGTCAACTTCAACGCCGTTGGTAGAGATGACGTGACCGAGGAAAGCCACTTTGTTAAGCCAGAACTCGCACTTAGAGAATTTGGCGTAGAGTAGATGCTCTCTTAACTTTCCTAGAACCAATCTCAAATGCTCGGCATGTTCTTCTGTGTTCTTGGAGTAGATCAGAATGTCATCGATAAAGACAACCACGAACTTGTCAAGGTATTCCAAAAAGATCTTATTCATGAGATTCATGAAGTAAGCTGGTGTGTTGGTGAGTCCGAAGGACATGACGGTGTACTCGTATAGACCATATCTTGTTGCGAAGGTAGTCTTGGGTATATCTTCTGATCTGATCTTCAGTTGGTGATATCCAGATCTCAGATCAATCTTGGAGAAAACTTTGGCTCCTTCCAACTGGTCAAACAGATCATCTATCCATGGAAGAGGGTACTTATTCTTTATGGTAACTTCGTTCAGAGCTCTGTAATTGACAACCATGCGCTCAGAACCATCCTTCTTCTTAACTAATAACACAGGTGCTTCCCATGGGGATGTGCTGGGGTGTACGTATCATTTCTCTTGGAGTTCTTCAATCTGTCTCTTTACTTCTGCCAACTCGTTGGCTGCCATTCTGTATGGTCTCTTGGCAATAGGTGCTGTACCGAGCCAATTTGTTGAAGTGACTCAGGTATTCATTCACACTTCTAGTTCCTTGTTTGAGCTTGTTGAATTTCTCTTTCTTCATGTCATGGTGCTCTCGGGCACGTGAGTGGTGCGAAATGCGTTAGCAAACTCTACCCACTCAATGTTGGTAGCATCCGGGTGAGCAATGCAATAATTCTCCCACCAATTGGCTACAGCACCTCTGAGCTGGTGAGAAGCGTAGAGAGTCTTCTCCACTGTAACACCCCTCTCCCGTTAACCCAAACAGGTTAACAGAGGAGGAACGTCGTTACCTGTAATACCTATACCAGTCTTAGGAGACCAGCTGGTATATACAGGACATCGGTGGATCACAGCTAAACCTGCTTAATTTATCATACATAGTCCTTACATAAGTTGCAGCCTCGAACAGAACCCGAGACATGCGACGATACATTACAAAAGTAAGCAGCGGACAAACACGGGTAGACCTATACCCACAAGCATGGCTTGGGGACCTAGACCGAAACCCTAAAACTCCTCGTACTCGACTTGATCCTGGTAGAACTGGCTGAGGTGGTCTTCATTTCATAGGCTTTTGGAGGAAGTAAGCAAGGGTGAGTACATGAGGTACTCGCAAGTCACGGAAATTATTGGCAGGTTTAGCAGGAAGGTTAGCTGCTATTTTGCAAAAGTGGTTTTCAAAAGATTTTGTGGTTTTAAAAGTCTGTGTGCTCTTGAGTTATCGGAAGAGCTCACGCTTCAATCATTCCGTGAGTTGCTTTGCAACAACTCACTCACCAGTAAAGTTAGTCGGGAAGAGACTCACGTCTCAACCCATGATCCAACAAAGTCTCTTGTCTCACAAATCCGATTTCGGAGCATACCATCCTCTAGTACCTCCATTAGGTCGATTCTCTTCTATTCAAAACTGTCATTACTCAGACAAACTCAACTACGGTGGCATCCAACACCCCAGGTCACACATGGCTCATTCAGGCCACACAGCCATCCATCAGTCACACAGACCGATTCTGGTAACGGTCCCAACCCGCAACATAATTGTACAGCATATTTATAAAATAACTCTACGCCTAGAGGACATTCACTTCACATCCGCCCGTAACCATGGCACGGCTGTATCGAACAGTCATAGACCTTGCAAAGGGGTGCACGCTTTTCCCACACAACGCGAGCGTTACTCCCACACTGGCCAATGGGAGGTTTCACGACAAGGCCTTTCCAGAGCCTTCCTTGGATAGCACGTTGCCCTATAAATGGGTTCTCTCAACCAAGCACCAGGAACTCATTTCCTGTACTCAGGGACGGGGGTATATCGCCCTCTTGGCACCCAATTGCTCCCACATTTATTAGCAACTGAAAACTATCCTGGAAAAACACTAGTTAACTCGACCAGGGGCATCCCATTCCACCCGTGTGTCGCACTGTTATATGCTCAGCTGCAATTCCTCAGGAAACGTGCTTAAATGGTCACCACGACCCGTCGGAGCCACATAGGCCCGCGCAACCAACTCATGACCCATTTTTTAACACTATTTTATGTCGCAAACACCTCGACCAAGCGGTCCTGTCGAGGGTAAAAAATTATTTCATTTAAACCCCTAGTTTTTCCCATCGTCGTGTTTTAGTTTAAGTAAAGAGGGGTCATCGATATCCGTACACAAGCATGAATATCCAGATGACAGTGTTACCCCAAAGGACAGGGCAACAATTTATTCAAGGCAGAGTCAAATGCAGCAAATAGGTTAGGCCTGACTGATTCGATTACAAATCGCAGCCAATAATAGTCGTTTCCTAATTATGCAAGTTTTTAGAAATTAAAATAGATTTTAAATCATGTGTCCAATATGGTCAAAGGTGACTTGCCTTGCTCGAGGTTCTGCGAGTCTTCGACGAAAATCGTCCTTTGGAGACGTCCTCGAAGAAACAGTCTTTACGCGTTGCAAAAAGAAAAACATGCAAAAAACACCAAGAAATCAGACCTTATCATGCAAACTAATAGTGCCAGTGTGTAGATCTTCATTTTTAGAAAAATTTTGGAGCAGAGTGAATGGGCTCAAACGGAGTTACGGTTTAAAAGTTATGAATTTTCAAAGTTTAAATCATTTTCTTGAGAATAGAAGTATTAAAATTATTTGGGAAAGAAAAGGAACTATAAAGAAAAAGGAAAAGAAGACGACTGGTGGGGCCCTAATGTCAGAAAGAGAGAGAGAGGGCTGAGGCTGACACGTGGGGTCGGAGCAATAGTGAGAAAGAGAGAGGATGTGGGACTGACATGTGGGGCTTGGCTTGTCAGGAGGAAAGGGAGCCGCTACGTGTGGGCTCGGTGTGTCAGAGGAGATGGGGACACTAACGAGTGGTCAGGCTTGTTAGCGCTGGCAGGAAGAGAGCAGAGAGATTGGGTGTGGGCCTGACATTCAGTGCGTGTAGGGGAGTACAGAAGCGCCGATAGGTGGGGCCGGTTTGTCGGTGGCTGAGGAGAGTCCAAGGTGTCCGGTGGGTGGCCCACGCCGGCTGATCGCGGTGTCCCACTGGCGAAGCCACATTGGCTGGTCCGACGGGGTTGGCACGGCGGGGGATCGATGGCCGACGATCGCCAGAGTCGATCTCGCTGGCGGCGGCGAATGATGGCGAGCGCCTATGCGGAGGAGAGCGGAGGGGCCGGGGAAGCTCGTGACGGTTCGAATTGGCCTAATGGGCGGCGGAAGATGGTCGGATGACGGTCGTCCTAAACCGGCACGCGGCGAGGAAGAAGTCCGTGCGCCGGTGACTATTTTGCGGCGGACTGGCTTAGGTGTGAGGAGCTGGGTGCGGTATCTCACGAGGAAGAAATAGGAGGGAGGAATTTGGATTTTTACCTTCATCGATGGTGAGAACCAGAGCGGCAGCGATGGCGGACGGCCTGCGCGCGGAAATTGGGGCGTTTTTAAAGGCGAATTGGCGGCAGCGAGGGTGGAGGAGCTTGCGTTGGTGGCTCAAGGAACTCAGCGGTGGCAGTGGCTTGGTCTACGATGGTCGGGAACAGCGGCGCTGCTCGGGTCAGAACATGGTGGAGGAAAGCTCTTTGGTGATAGGCTAGCTCAGGTGCTTGTCTTAGTGACTAGAAAGGAAGGGGATGTTGCTCTATATATAGCGGAGCTCGGGCGCTAACTAACGGCGAACAAAGGCGGTGGCACAGAGCGATAAGCTTGAGCAATGGGCGAGCCGACGGCGATGCAACAATGGCGAAGCTCGCACTGTGGCTTGCGTTCATGTCGCAGAGGCGAGGAAATGGAACGGGGAGATGATGGCAAAGTGACAGGGACAGCATGTCCACGCGTGCTCGTTGACATTTCGCATCTGGCGTGAGGGAAAAGCTGCGTGGCAAGCCTTTTTGACTCCGGAGCTTGTGGTGATGATGGCAGGGCGGGTCTCTCACCGGGCGACAGGACGGCGGGGGTTGACAATGGCATCCGCGAGTTTTAAGACGCCGACCGGGCGGTATGGGTGCGAATCAGAGAGAGAGGACCGAGGGAGCTCGAGAGAAATCGAGAGAAGAGAGAGAGAAGACAAGCAGAGGCGAGAGGAAGACGACGACACTGTCGTCGGGCTATGTCACGCCCAGAAATTTAGCCAATTTCTAGACTATTTTATGTATTAAAATCCCTGTCTAGAAATCAAGCCAGGGTACACAAAATGACAAATCAATAAACAGATCCAAATGTAAATAAAGCGTAAATACTTACAGAATAGGCACTTAGTCCTCATACGGAAGAAAACAGCAGCAGAAAGACGAAACTAGCATGTCTTCAGCTCCACGCCACAGGCAAGCTCAACTGGGGTATAAGCCAAGGTCTTCACTTCTGAAAAGGGGGAATATAGCAAGGCTGAGTACCACCCACTGTACTCAGTAAGCCACACCCATGATGCATTTGTACACAGGATTTCAAAGAGAGGCTGGTGGCTCATTTGCGTAAAAGCAGTTGTAAACAGTAGTAGTTTGCAAACGATAAAAGGTTGATTGATTGAACAATATTAAACCTCCACTGATTAACGTTACACCATGTTAACCAGGCCCAACCTCCCTTACGGTTAACATACACCACGTTAACCAGATCCACTGATGAACGCTACACCACGTTCACCAGACTCTTCCGGTTAACGTACAACCACGTTAATCGGACTCCATTGATTAACGTTACACCACGGTTAACCAGTCTTCCACTGATCAACGTGCCCCCCCCCCCACCCCCCCCTCCACGTTGACCAGGCCCGACTACGTGAACGCTACCCACATTCACCAGGCGCCACTGATACGCTACACACGTTCACCACCAGGTCTCCCACTATTAAACGTTACACCACCACGTTAACCGGCCTCCGCCGATGCAACTGTAACCCTACACATGTGACCGGACTCCCCTCACCTTCCACCCGAACCTACCATTCCAAAAACCAATTAATAACTAAAGGTGAGACTAATCACGGTGATCCCTCTGGCAACCCCATGTCCCACGGGCTGGCTATTTCTTTAATATATTACTCTGATCAGAGGCTTGTCAACTTTTTACCCACAAGACACAGCGTCTCGACACAGATCCTTTTGGTCTGCGATGTGGTCACCACACACCCCGCAAGAGTCGTTGACAAGACCGCGCACGCAACCACTCCAAAAACCATCCACACCTGCGAGGTTGCACCTACCAAAACAGGGACACCCATATGGCCACGTGTTGACACGAAAATCACTGCAGTGTTGGGAACGAGCCGATGAATTGTTCGGATGCACTAGACACGCAAGGCCTAGGAGATTGCTTAGCTCATGACAGGTCCTAATTAGTTTGAGGTTCGAGCATGGGCGTGCCAGCAATTTGACCCCGAACAATTGACAAGGAGAAGAAATATAGATCACTGATTCAAAATCGGCCAAACATCGAATACAGACTCACTTCAGCCGATTGCCGTCAGGCGTTGCACCTTGAACATTCTTCAGGGCTTAGGAGAACCGATAAACCAAAAAGCAATGTAGAAAACCAGGGGTCGACTTTCCCTCGAGCGAACTCCTAAATTGCCGACAGCACTTGCTGTACTTGTGGCCAGGCCAACCAGACAACGTCTAAATGAAGACCAATTTTCAAGCCGACTACCAATAGAACATGTGCATCGCTGGAAAGCCGGATGATATGAGATAATCGAAATAATAATCAAGACAAGTGTCCTCGCTGCTTATATCCTAGTTAAAAGATAACTTATGCGCTAGGCACTCCGATAAGGAAACACTCGCATAGACAACCGATCGGGCTTACAAGGATAATCTATCATTTATCAATTAGTAGGTCAACTTAACTGATGCAGCACAACATTAATAATGATAAAAGGACCCGATGAGCCAATAGATCGAATGCAATCGTGATGAACATATGATTACTTATCGGCTATACATCCCGATAAAAAACTGCATAAAAATCTAGCAACCTACAGGAATACTTATCCACTAGCAGTTTAGTAGTCGACTCCAACCGATTGCAAGCACAAACTGACGCATAAATTACACCCATGAGATTAAAGCTGAAAATCTACGCCGCGTGATGTGAATATCGTCCACCCTTCGCGCCTCAAGAGATACAAACTTGAACTGCTGCACCTACGTAGGCAGAACAGAGATACACCGTGGTAAGACCGATACCTAGATCAAGCTAGAATATCGGAACCTAACGAGGAGATCCCGTAGCCGGAACAGGCTAATCGAAGGGTAACGAGACTTACCGCTCGCAAGGAGTTCGGACTAACCGATGCCCCGCTACGAGAAGCAAGAACCCGTCGAAAAATGGTGGCAATGCGCCGAAATTGTATTGATCTGTGAGATGATTATCAAGGTAGAAACTTATCCAGGGCATACGATATTTATACCCCGAGTTTGATAACAGTCCTGTCGACGCCCTCGGACACGGAAACAGGAGTTTCCTAACTATAAAGGAAAAATTCACAAACAAGCCCTGATCCGGACACGAGATCAGGTTTTCTAAAAATTATTACCTACCTAAATTATAGATAAATATACTAAACCCGCCATGCTGTGTCTTCACGATTCCTTTACAACTTTCGGGCTCTTCTGGATTAGTTCCATCGGTGATATAGCCTCTTTCCTTAACCCGAACATGATAAACGAACTGCTACCAAATTTTTGGGTGTTAACACCAGGCCACCCCCTTGCCCTTTGCACCCACCCTACCCGGCCGACCCAACGGGGGATGCACGCTCACCCTCACATCCGGAATGGGCGTGCTATCTTTATCTCTGTAACAGCCGAAGCGAGCGCCCACCATACATGGCCGGGCGATGTTGGTGATGAGCCACCCATCACGCTCATCGTGCCCATTAGTTGAGTCACAACATCATCGTCCATGCTGGAAGAAGGAGAAGAGACGCTACAAGCTCCGCGCTTGCCTCACCCTGGCTTGTGGAAAGTACGATTAATTGCCCAATGGTTCCCACGAACGGTCTATTTGCTATGGGTGCGACAACAGAACCATACACCCACAGCCCACCATTTAGGTCCAATTTTAGTAATTAACATTGCCTATCCAAAGTTCTATTTTTCCGACATTGAGTCGAATCAAATAAAAGATAATATTTAATTCCAGGTGAGCTATGTTGCTAAGCATGGTAAGCAGGTCTAGCTCTAGCCAAGTCAAACAATGAGACGAAGCTAGTCAGATTATCACCCAAGGTTATTTAAAGTATGGATAACAAATAACAGCGGTCTCAAAACAAACGGATAGGTTGTCCCATATCTCCATGTAATTGGCAAAACATGCAATTTGTTTAAAGATCATAAATGTTTCACAACAGTAGGTTCAAGCTCCATGCTCAGGATGAATATGTGACTTGCCTTGCGACAAAACATCTTCAATTGCTCTTCCGAACTCTTCCGTAGACTCCACGATCTTCCGAAACGACGATTATACGTGACTACATGCAAAACAATAAAAAAACTATGGAACTCCAAATAATAACGATTATATAAACAAGTAAAGCATGATTTTAGATGAATTTAGGAAGAAGAATGGGTCGATACAGAGCCTGGACGGAAAAGATACGGCTTTTAGAAAATTGAATTTAGAATGAATCCGATAGAAAAGGAAAAGAATATTCCTGGAATATTCTCTCGGAATTAATTAATGAAAGAATTATTTGGAATGAATAAATGAGTGGACACGGTCAATGATTGGTTCATGGTGGAATTAGTGCATGGACCGAGATATAAAGAGAGGTGTGGGTCGATGATGTGGCAGCACACGTGATACAAAGTTGAGGTGGCAGCTGAGAGACGACATGGCGGCATGTGTCCTTAGGGCTGAGGTGGTGCAGATCTAGGGTTTCGGGAAATCCGATGGCTCGGATTAGATCGGGAAAATCAATGGTAGGGATTTATCTGAGGGATTTCATGTGGATCGAAGGGACCGGATGGATTCAAGGTTTTGAACGGCCGGGATTTCACGGGATTATGTAGGTGGACCCATCTATTTGTGTCACCGGGGAGGCAATACACCGGGTCTCACACATCATACTGAGAAAAGAGGATTGCCGCGGGGCAAATGAAGTCAACGACGAACAGCGACACAAGGGAACGTGACAGCGGTAGCGCAGGGGATGCGAGGCGAGCTCGGCAGCTAGCCCACGGCGGTGGCGCTAGCAGAGGGGCAACGGCGTGATTCACCGGCAGCAGTGCTAGTCCAGCGGTGGCAGGCGACGAAGCCGGCGGAGAAAAGACGACGACGACAAGGAGCAAGGGAGGGACTTCGGCCATGGCCCACCAGTGGCGGCGTGGGTGTAGAGGACGACGTCGTCTGGCGACGGCCTGGGGAACAGGACGACGGCGGCGACGGTCTGAGGCAAGGGTGGTGGTAGCGTGGAGCATGGATGCAGCTCGGTTTGCTGGGCGGTGCGAGGCGGCAGCACGGCTTCTGGAGCAGGGGCGCGGTGGCATGCTGCAGCAAAGGGGCAGCGGCGCTGGATGTGGACGACGGCGACAACGCCAGCGCTAAGCAAGGGGAGAGGGACAGAGGCGCCGAAGGAGAAAGAGAGGATGGAGGCATCGGGGACGACGGAGTGGATGCTCACCAGCGGCGGGCGGTAGGCGGGGATGACGACGACCATGGTGACCTTTGGCAGTAGCGCGACGATGAAGTGAGGTGAGCGGGGCAACAACTCGGGGATGCTCATGGTGGCGGGCGACGACCCGCGGGTGACGACGACGATGGCAGCCTAGGCAGGGCACGTGGCAGGCGCACGGGTGAGGGCGATGACACTAGCGATGGTTGGCAGTGAGGAGACCACGACGGCGATGCGTCGGCCGGTGAGCTGGGGAAGAACACAGGGGCCGGGAACATACGACAACAGCGACAACCAACAAAAGGGAGGACAGGCAGGGCGGCGTGGTGCTCACCAGCGGCAGGCGACGACCTCGGGCGGCACATCGCGTCGGGCTTCAGTCACAGGGCAACGACGGTGGCGACTGCCCGGCGGCGGTGACATGGAAGCAGAGCAAGGCGGCGACACAGTGCACCGGGGAGGAACAGGTCGAGGCGGCAGTGAGGATGGTGACGATGACCCGCGTCGACGTGGTGGCCCTGGCCGACGGCGACAAACGGTGACGTAGATGGCAGACCAAAGACAGCAGGCGGTGGCGAGAGGCGCAGAGGACGACGACGAGGTTGATGATGTAGAGACCGGCGGTTGGAGAGCACGCGACGGCAATGGCGGTCCACGGCGCTGTTAACGCCAAAATTTGGTACGATTCGTTATCAGGTTCGGTTAAGGAAAGAGGCTATATCAGCCGATGGAAGCTAATCCAGAAGAAGCCGAGTACAGGAAGGAATCGTGAAGACCACAGCATGGCAGTTAATTGCCTTATCTACTAATTAGGTAGTTTTAATAAATTTTAGGAAACCTGATCTCATGTCCGATTAGGGCTTGTTAATTTTCCTTTTATAGATAGGAAACTTCTGTTCGTATCCGATCAGGACTGTATCAACTTGGGGTATAAATACGTATGCCCGGGTACCATGTAAACTATCTCACAGATCAATACAACTTCGGCGCATCGCCACCCTTTTCGACGGGTTCTTGCTTCTCGAGCCGGGCTGCATCGGTTAGGTCCGAACTCCTGCGAGAGGGTAAGTCTCGTTACCCTGACTACCTTATCGGCTAGGACTTCCTCGGTTAGGTCTGATATTCTAGCTGATCTACGGTAGTCGGCTTACCACGGTGTATCTATTCTGTCTATGGCTGCATCAGTTAAGTTTGATCTCTTAGTCCGAGTGGATATATCACATCACGTGTGCATAGATCGTATCGGCTTACTGGGAGCAATTTATCATCAGTTTATGCTGCATTGGTTGGGTCCGACCTACTAAACTGCTAGTGATAAATCATTCCTGCTAGGTCGATAGTTTTTATGCAAGCGTTTTATCGGGATGTATAGCCGATAAGTTATCTTTTACTATATAAAGCCGACTGCATTGTCTTGATTATTATTTCAACTATCTGCACTATCATCGGCTTTCCAGCCGATGCCCATGTTCTATTGGCAGTCGGCTGGCTTTTTATTTGCTTATATTATCATTGATTCTATCATCGGCTTCTTAGCCGATGCGCAAGTGCTGTTGGTAGTTGGGCACGCGTGAGGACCAGGGCGCGAGGACGGGCGAGGACCCAGGCGCGAGCATGGGTGAGGACCTGGGCGCGGGCATGGGCGAGGGCCTGGGTACAGGCGCGGGCAGTACTTTAGGTGCAGCGCTAACAATCACTATTGCAATCGGCTGAAGATTAGTCAATTCATTTATTCTACCTATTTATTTTATCATCGGCTTACGGCCGATGTTCTAGTATACAAGTTCTATCGGCAATCGGCTAGTAGGATTCTTATCGGCCGATTGAATCACTGATCTAATTTTTTCTATCTCCTTATCAATTGCTGGGTCAAATTGACTGGCACGCCCACGAACCTCAAATTTAGGACCTGCACTAGAGTTAAGCAAATCTCCCAGGCCTTCGTGTGTCTCCAGACGCCGAACCAGGTCGTCGGCCCCCAGCGGTTTTAGGCGTCAACAGGCGCGACGATGGCGATGACCGCCCGGCAACGGCGGTGGTGACGACCTCCAACGGCTACGGGCTGTGGCGGCCGAGGCGAGGAGCAACAGAGGGGCGGCGGCGGCGACTAGCAGAGGCAGGCGATGGCACGGCGACGGCGGGGAGGAGGCACAGGCGATGGCAGAGTTGGAGGAAAAGCAGGAGCGCTGGCCATGGCGGCAGCATGGCAGTGGCAGAGGCAGGCAACGGTGCGATGACGATGTGGCTTCAGGCGAGCGGGGAAAACGAGAGAGGGGAGCTCGGGAGAGCTATTTGAGGGCACGGGGAGGTGGAATCGTCGCCGAGGAGGCGGTTTTGGAGCGGGAGTGGGCGCGGTGTCACGGTGACGTGGGCGCGATGTGGCGAGAAACGTGGCACGCGTAGGAGCGTGGGGCACGGACCGGGTCCGGGACGGCGTACGGCGGGTGAGCGAGGTCGAGGGGCGGGGCAACACAGGCCGGGCCGGGGTGGCATGGGAGTAGGCAGTGCAGGCCAAGGGCGCAGCCCAGGGCGGCCGGCCAGGCACCCAACTCCATCGGAGGAAACAGAGAGAGAGAAGGAGCCTGAAGGAGATAAACAGGAGAGGGAAACCAAAAAGAAAAAGGAGAGAGGAATAAAAGGAGAAAAGGAGAATTGGAAGAAAAATAAAGAAAAGAGAAAAGGTGGGGATTTTTGGGGAATTAAATATCGGAGCTGTCATAGCCCTAGATTTAATTTTAGGTAAGTAGTGTTATGCCCTACTGTCATTAGAGCACAATTTAAATTTTTGCATTGTCACTTCATGCAAGTTAAAGTTTGCAATAATTAAACCCTAAATCGGCAAAAACAAAACACTACTAAAAAGTGCATTTTCATAATAGGATGCATATGCATTTGTATAGTCTAAGGATTTTCTAAAAATGATTGGTCAAACATAGAATCATGGAAAAATTCCTGTAAACACTATCCCACAAAATTGATCCACTGTAAATTTTACATGATTTTATCACTTCAATAAATACTTCAATAAAATATCTCAAATCAGCTAGACTAGGGAGCTAGCTAAAAATGAATGGGTATACTTCTAAAATTCACCAAATAAAAATGAAGATTAATTAGGCAGTGCAATTCTACCAACAGGTGTGTCAAGAAGACCCTACCATCAGTAATTTTGGCTCAATTTAATTCCCAAAGAAATCAAATAAAATAATAAGAGCAAAGCCCTAGGGACATAAATTACACTGCAGAAAAACTGGATCATTACCCCTACTTTGCATTTTCACCAAAGATAAACCAGACCACTTCTAATCATGAAAATTGGTCAGCAGGTTAAACACATCCTCCCCTACCTCCAATAATTTTTCCATAAATTATACCCCTTGGTAACCTGCTGAGATCACAGATGCAAGACAGCTATCTAGCACACTTTTCCAGACTAAGTCTCAAGAGAATTCTCCTCTCTATTTCACTTCCAAGTGGGACCCACAAGACCATGGCCCACTTGTAAACCTCAGCACTGCTTTGGACAGAGTGTTTCACCCAAAATCCTACCATCCTCCTCACTGTCACCTAGAACATCACTACAAGGGCCCACAAGTCATAGACTAAACCTAGCCAAAAGTGTGTGAACAATGTTGCCTTACATGTGGGACCCACCCTGGACACTGTGGAATGGAAGCACCTCAGCATTTGCATGGCAGATGTGTCTTCCTCTCCTTCTTCTTCCCTCTCACTCTCTCTGACTATTGATCTAGCCAGCCAAGCTATATTCCTGGAGAGCATCGACCATTTCGTTGCAAACCACGCCAACAAGCTCTACTCCTCTCCCTCCTCACATTCTGGCAAGAAACTAGCTCTGTTAGCCCTAGAATCGCCGGAGGCAAACTCATCTTTTCCTCTGCCGAAGGTGTTCGGTTGAGCCCGAGCTAGCTCCGGTGATCTCCATCCTCTCTCAACCCCAGGAACGTGATCTACAAGTATTAATCGATCCATTTTTGTACTCGGCTGCCCTAGGATTCGCTGGCCGAGATCGCCGCCGTGCACTGCCTCCGTCCTGCAGAGCACCGCCGTGACGTCGCCGCCATCCCGACGAGCTCCAGCGATCCCAGCCCGAAGCACCTCGCCGCCAGCATCGCCTTGGTCCTAGGAGACTCTGGCCTCAACCAATCGAACCGCAAAGCCGTGTACCAGGAGATCGGTGTCGTCATCCCCAAGTCCGGCCGCCTGCCGCCGTCGTCGATTACTTCTCCCGTGGTGAGCCCCGCTCCGATTCCTTGCTTGAATGCCATCTCTAGGGAGCCTCTAACATGATAGACACTTCGCCTTAGCTGCGGCTCAGCCGGAGCTGTCCATCGCCGTGAAAACATGAGGATCCGCTGCCGACGAGCCATTCCCTCCATTGCCACCACTGTCCAGCCCTCCTCTGCCTTGGGATATTGCACGGTGAGTTTCCTGGAGCCCTGAGGATGCCCGCGCATGCTATAAACCTCAAGGAAATAGGTCGTATCTTCTTTTCGCCGAACTACCCAAATGCAGCTGCCGCTCGAGCTCACCACCGGCGAGCTACTGTCCATCACCGGCGAAGTTCCGAGCACCATCAGATTCGCAGGGACCCCAGCTACCTTTTCCCTTTTGGCTACATCTTCAGCCGAGCCGCCGTTCGCCGCCGGCGCCAGCGAATAGAGCCGGCGCCCCAGCCAGCCTCGGCCTCCTTTGTTTTGTGCCGCAGACAGGTGGGCCCAGGCTGGGAGGAAAAGAGAAAAGAAGAAAGAATTAGAAAAATGAATAGGGGATTTAATTTACAACAGAAATATGGTTAAACTTTAAAAATCCATAACTATTTCAGTTTAACTCCTTTTTGAGTGAAACAAATTTTGTTAGTTCTGTAAATTTGTAAAATTTAATACTGTGAAATAAAATAGGACCACTTCTGTATAGAAAATGTCTATAAAATAATGTGAAGCAATAATAACTCATTTTGTGCCCAAGAACTTTGTAAATTTTTAGAAAATTCATCCTAACTGCTAAAAATATGAAACCACTTTTTTTTAACTCAGAAAATTGTAACCATTGCTGCGGATCAATTGTTTTTGACAAAACTACCTCCCAAAATAGGCCTAAGTATTTTCTAACCCTTCTTTTTGATAAACTTGTAAAATTCACAACTAAATCATTTTAAATCAAAATCCAGTGAACCAAATTTTGTTGGAACCAGTAGGTTATGCTCATTTATATAAAAATGCATGCCTTCTTGAAATCTTAATAGAAAATGTCAGTCAAATATAATAACTTAAGGTTACAATATAAATAATTACAAAACTGCCTTTTTCAGCCTTTTTATCTTATTATTTTTGTATCTCTTAAACCGTAAAAGATTTTGAAATGATTCTTTCACTAAAACTCACTTTAAAATGTTAAATACCTACTGTATTTATCTCAGAATTAATTGATCATTTTGCATAGACATCTTTAATTGATTCTTATTTGCATATTCGCCTTTTATTGGTAGATTCAGACAATTCGGAGTATGAGGAGCAAGAACCAGAAATTGAGTGTGAACCACCGCAGCAACAAGGCAAGCATCTAAGCAAGCATCTAAGCATATTGAACCTATGTCTTCAATAAATTGATTTGTTTGCGAAAACAATATCTATATGCATGTTTCAGTCTCTTTTAAAATGGGAAAACGGGTAGAGTCAATATTGCCCCATTTGTATGCATTTCCATTCCTTGATTGTTGATTCCATGTTTTTACCTTGTCACCCCTGGTTAAGGACTTTGGGATACTTTTATTTTATTGAATGCTTAGCCATGCTTAATTCTAGACTTAGAAAAATCCGATAGATGGAGCTATTGGTTCAAAACTAGTTTAATACGAATGGATGGGTTAAAATCTGAAAAGAATAACTTCTGATTCATAATTAAGAATATGTTTGACTTGGACGGATGATAGGGCGATGACGGGATGGTGTTTCCCCGATGCATGTAGCTCCGTCTGGGTCGTTTAGGACCGAACATGTTGACGTCTATTCAAGCACCCTACGTACTTCCACACGCCAGGAATGGACGGCTTGACTCAGTAGCACGGGAGGCTGTGGCCATCTACGCCCATCCATCAGGCATGAGGATGGTCTTTCCTTTGGAGGGCCTCGAGCGCGCCTAGTTTTGGCCGAAGGTGCCTCCGGCGACGGTGAACCCGCCTTAGTCACCCTGTGTGTGGGGCTAAGTCGTCGGGGGGCCAGACGTGGTTTAGGTGGTTGGAGCTAAGCGTGGGAAAGGTTTTGTTGTGATCTCTAGTCCGCACTCAATGTGTAGAGTGTGAGTACCGACGGGTACGGATCAAACTAGAGTGTAGCCGTTTGGCTTCTATCACATCGTGTGGGTAAAGATGTACACCTCTGATCAGAGTAAGAACTATTCGAATAGCCGTGTCCACGGTTACGGATGACCGCTTGATGTGTTCCTCACTCATGTTAGCATCAAACTTGGGATATGTGGTTATGGGATTATGTGGTTATATCATGACTTAGGACAGTCATGGATGGATGGGTTTATGTGAAAGGCTTTGGTATTAAATATGACTTGGTTTTAGCCATGAAAAATGGTATGCTTGTGTAGCATATTTATTTGGGCAATGGTGGCCCATTGTTGATGTTAGAGCACAGGACTGTGCTCAGTTTCACCTCTTTTTCAGAACATATTACTTGTTGTCCTGAAATTTCAGATTGCTACTTTTCGCAAATGCTTATAGTTTCAAGGTATTATTTTGCTCAATAAACTTAGCTTTATGCAAAATCAGATCAACATAGCCATATTCCTTGATGTAGAGACCAGCATTACTCCTTTGTACTATTAATATTGTATAAGTCTAGCTGAGTACCATTTGTACTCACGCTGCTTATTTTTCAGGTGAGGATAACGACGATGTTGGTATGGTCTACTATTATCCCGCTGAGGGTGGTGAGGATAATGTGTAGTTGGAGTTAAGCTCTATCCCCAGTCGGTTGCCCTGTGGTTTGGTATGGCACCACTGGTTTTATCCTTTATGTTTACATTTCCGCTGCTATCTTTTTGTGCTACTCTGTGATGATTAGGGTGTGAACCCTCTATGTAATATGTATATAACCCTGCTGTACTTTTATCCACATTTAGAGTACTTGTGATGTTTATCAATTGCTAAGATGAACGTGTGGGACTAGAGCTTTCCTGGGCTAGTCACACATTAGTAAGAATTTAGAAATGACGAGATGCATGGATGTTGATTCAACCGTAGACCATGTCCCCAGAAGTGTGTATCGTGTTTGGTCGCCACCTTCGTGTGGTTTGATGGGCACACTTCGTCGTTTCGGACTGGGAATCGACTCTCCAAATATCTCCTTATTTCTAAATTCGGCACTTTGGATTTGTATTATGAATGGGTAAATATTATGGCAAGGCTGCAATGAGGATGGATGGTTACTGTGCTTATTTGGTTTTGATTTGAGATCCCATCCATCTAGATATTTCGCGTTGTCATAGTAATTACTCTCCATAATGCACTTCCGAGGTGTCCACAGGAATATTTCAGGGATTGGAAACCCGGAAAGTGTCTTGCGGAGGCCGAGCAATAGGAATACTCAGGATTAATGGAATATTGGGAACATTTTCGGGGAATCCAAAAACGAAGAATACTGTGCAGGGTTCGGGAAATTAGAATATTAGGGGAATTGGAATATTTATTTGGGATTGGGGAGACCAAATGAGTTTTGGGATATCCGAGGAATATATTCCATGGAGTTCGAGGCGAACGGCGAAACTTCAAAGGACTGAACCGGAACGACCCGAACAGGGGAAAAGACAGGGGTTTTATTATAGGTTTATCTAATTATAGAAATGATCTTTGTCCCACTAAAATTAATTCTGGAGCTCTGAAAATTCTAAAAAAATTTCAGAGAGTTTATTAAATCGTGGGGAATTTACCAGAAATAAATGCCACCACGAAACAGATGGAGTTTATCATCATAAATACTTAAACACTTAAAATATTCCGACAAAAACCCCGGGAATATAAAAGCATCCAAGTATTTATTTTAAAATTTTCAACTGGGGGTTTTTAATATTGGAAATTTTCAAAATTTTATTCAAATATGTTTCTCAAACAAAAATTTTTAGCGTATTCTTGTATTTCGATTAACCCAAAATTTTTTTTTAAATAGACTGATTTTTAGGGCGTGACAGGCTGACAAGCGGGACCGAGCAGCAGAAGCAATCTCGTCCGTCCATGTGTGAGCATCGGGCAGCTGGGAGAGAGACAGTGCCCGTGCGGCTGACGAGCCGGACCAGTGGGGATTTTAATCCCACGCGCGCTCGGTTGGGCCGAGCAGGCCGCGCAACGAGGAAAAGAAGTAGGCCGAGAAAGATTGAGGACAGTCCGGCTTGCACAGTGCTTTTTAATGTTTTTCCAGAGATTGATTTTGAATAGTTTTGAGGATTTGAATTTTGAAATTGTTTTTGAATAGGGTTTTAAATTTTTTTAAAAAAATTAGGGGACTTGCAGAGGTTCTAGGGCTAATTTTTGGAGAAATGTTTGAGATCTCACATAGGCACAAAATTCCAAACTCAAATAAAGGACCAAGTTTTGAATTTAGATTTTTATTAAAATAGTTTTGGCACAAATAAAATGCAACCATTACATCCACCGAGGTACATGCACCAGGTTGAACTTTCTCTCAACATCCTTGAGCCAATCGTCTGCCTCGACGGGCTCCATTGTGTGGGAAAATTCTGACGAGCGCGATCTTAGGAAATCGGTCAGCTTGGACCTTGGGTTGCTACCATTGCCATGGGCATTCTGGAAAGCGGGGGCTTGAACCTACTGCTCTAATCTCGCTAACTCTAAGCTAGGCCTTGCAGAATCTGAGTCTGGATAGTCGTCAGATGCTGGTAATCATGCTGAAGTGGTGGAAGTGGTGGTAGATCCTGACGATATGTTGTAGGCTGGGTTTGGGTACTTCTGCTTCACTATGTTCGGTTTCTGACACCTGATCCTCAGCCTGAACTTCCTGACTAGCCTCAAAACCCAGACGTTTCGGAATTTGGACTGCACGGCGTGGGCGGCCAACAATGTTGTTCTGATAGCGTCGGCCTGCCATCTAATCCCCTAGAAAAGGGGCAAGGTAAGAGTGAGAGAAGCACTTAAGGGAGGAGAAATAAACAACGTATCAATAGATGCCATGCGCTAATTATAAATTAGTTTTCTAAAACCAGAAACATCCCTAATACAACCGGTGTGGTCAAGTCGCAAAGCTGCGCCGATTTTGACTGAATGCACACCACAGCAGCATAGACTACCATGCAACACCCATACAAACACACTCACGCACTACCATGCCACGACTCCAAAAGAGTTGGCGGCAGTACAAAAGGTCTGACTGAGCACTCCAGGCTCACACACCCACTACTGCAGCTCCTCGAACTGGCTGGCGTCGGTGGTAGGCTCGTCGGTCGAAGAGATGTCGATCGGTACACGGGATGGGTACGTCGGAACCTGTCAAGAGGGACCCGCAATAGGCCCTGCCAGAGTAGAAGTGAAGTAAAACACCATGGTGGAGGGACCTACAACACTCTTGCAAGCAATGCGAATCAGCCGGAGTCCACGACGGCTAGCGATTGGAGAGTGGCCTAGGGTGTAAGGTGGGCTGCGGCGGTGTGGGCGTGGCAAGAAGTAGGGCGAGTAGGGCACGCGAGAACTGGGAGTGCGTGTCCCGCTAGGCGTGTCTATAGAGCCGTGGGAGCTGTAGAAGGACTGGGCGAGAGAGTGGCACAGGAGGCCCGAGTCCTAGGAGGTAGTGTCCACTAAAGTGACATCCTCCTCAACGAGGCGGTGCTCGAGAGCGGCACTATGGCGAGCGAGTGCGCAGTAAGCCTCCAGGAGTAGGTCAAGCTGGGTAGCCTGAGCGTCTGACACCTCCATGGGTCGAGTCAAGGTAGGGTGCGACTCGTGGTAGGGGCAAGGGTAGCGAGTGTCTGTGCGGCCACTAGGCAAGCAAGGGAACAGGCGGAAAGCTAAGCCAGTGAGATGACTCGCGTAAGTGTGGGCCAGGCGGCGGAGTGCCGTCCAAGCCACTGCCTGGTAAGCCAGCTAAGCGGTGGGAAAAGTCCTGGTGAAGGTGTGAGGGGGTGAAGACCGATCCCGTGGGTGCCTCCACGAGGGTAGATGTGGACAGTGAGCTCACAACGAGGAGGCTGACCGAACAAGGTGTAGCCAGCATACTCAGGAAGAGTGAAGCCAAGGAATCCTGCCATGTCGCACAGCTGGTCGACGCAACCACCCTCTCTCACACCGTGGGAGGAGATGGTTTGACTAGCGGCCATCTACAAATTTTGAGGGAGAGAAGAAGTAAGTAACTGTTTTTAATAATTTCTAAAATAAAAGAAGCTGCAAGAAGATCCTAGATTTTTCACATATATCTTTTTATGAATGTATCGTCCTTACGGTCTTTCTATGCGTAGGGTTTCGTCCTAGGGCCGAGCCTGTGCTCTGATACCATCTTTTGTCACGCCCCAAACTGACCTTCCGTGAAGGATGAGTCTGGACCATACAATTAACCTGAAAACCTGTACTAGTCCCAGGAATATAGTGCGCACAACTTGTCTTTATAATAGATATAGTCTTACATCCAAGTTGGAACTGCGGACATATCCCGAGTTCACAACGATACATTAGCCAAAGAGCGGAAACGGAAACTAGCCCAAAGCCACAAGCGCGACTCGGGAACTAAGCCGAAACCCTAAAACTCCTCGAAGCCGGCCTGCTCCTGGAAGAACTCCTTATCGGTTGGATCCAACTCGTCTTCTAGCACTAGGGGGTTGATATAGATAGAGCAAGGGTGAGTACTAGTGTACTCGACAAGTCATAGGAACTTAAGTGGTTATTGCAAGCTTCACAGGATGGCTGGTTGTTTCATAATCCATTTCTATTTAAATTCCTTTCGGAACAGTCTAAGTGTGTGCTTCTCAACAATCGGGGCAAGGTGCGGCCTCGCTCGGATCGGAGTGATTTGTATCAATTTTTTAATCAGCGCAACTCACAAGAGTTGGCCTCCGGGATTCAGCTCCATCGGCTGATCCGACATCATCGGGCCCACAGCCCGGCTGTCCTTGATAGCATTATATCATTTCCGAAATCGGATTCTCAATCCGCAAACATCCTTCGAAACAGGAATCAAACAAAACTACGCTAAGGAATCACCTCACGTCCGCCCATGACCGTGGGCACGGCTGTTCAAATAGTTTAAACCTCTACAGAGAGGGTACATTTTACCCACACGACGCGACTTACCCTATCACCTAGCTCGCGAATGAACGAACACAACTGGACGGGTTGGTGGCCCGTCGGTCGTCTCGCGACGGCGGCCGGGAAATCATCTCTATGTAGCCTAGTAAATACAATTTGACAATTAAAGTACTTAGTTCCGCAATTATGGGCTCAAGATGATCAAAGGTGACTTGCCTTGCTCAAGGCTTGCAGCTTCGTCTTCGAAATCTGCGTCCTGAGGCTCCTCGGACTCCGATGCTACACGCGTTATGAAACGATTTGATAAAATGGCTAGTATAATTGTCCTATTAGAGATTTCTAAGGGTACCAATGGAAAGACCTCATTTTTAGAAAAATTTAGGAACTGGAATGGAGTCAATCGGACGAGCGAGGAAAAAGATATGGATTTTTGTTTCTTTTGGTATATTGGAAAAAGAAAAAGAATTGATTTTCTTAGTTTTTTCCTTCCCTCGGGTCACTTCCAAGCAGGGCCTAGCCGTCGGCCCGAGGGGAGTGGCGCGCGCTCGTGGGAAGGAAGAAATTGGGCTGGTCCGTGAAGAACAGTGCAGACGGCCTGGTGCGCAGTTGGGAGGGAGAGGACTGACTAGTGGGGTCGGTCCTGATCAGCGGGGCCCAAGGACAATGGTGCGGTCCACCAGGGCGGGTGCACAGGAGGTGTCTGACTGATGGGCCCGATTCGAGGGGTGGGGTCTACTTGCCAGCCATGGGTCTATGGGAAGACGGTTTCACGAAGCGCGTGCGCAGGCGAGTGGTGGACGGAGCGCACGAGCGGTTCACGATGATCCCGACTTTGGTGGGCCCACGGGCAGGCGCACAGGTCTACTAAGCCGCACGTGCGCGAGTCCACAGGAGACGCTCTCGGCTCACCATCGGGCGACAAGAGGAAGACAAAGAACAATGCGGCATCAGATGGTCCACGACAACGCAGCTCTCAGGAGCGATCCCCAGGGCTCCCAGTGACGGCGAGGACACCGGAGTGAAGCGAAGAACAAGGGGAAACAGACTAGCAGCTCGGATTCACGGATCATGACCAGAGACAGGACACTGCTGCGTCGTCCCGGGGCGGCGTCAGATTGGGGATTTTCAGCTCAGCGAGCCAGGGTTCTATTCCATGCATCGGAAGGTTCTTGGGGGTTTCTAGAAGCGTTTCCCTAGATGGAGAGCACTGGGCGGCACTACCCGCCAGGTGATGATGAACAGGCGAACGGCGAGGCGGTGGCAGAGGAGAAGGTATCTATGGTTTGCACCCAGAGCCGGAGGGGCACCAGCAAGCATCTACAGGTGCTAGGCGAGGAGATGGAAGAGAGAACTGGGTGTGAGGGCTACCGAGGCGAAGAGGCGCTGTGAAGGTTCGCCGGCGGCATGAACGTGATCGTTTGTGCCTTAGCGTGAACAGGTGAAGCAGGGGACGTCGACGGCGACCTCGGGTGCACCATGAGCTCGGCGAGGCGTAGGGAATTCCAAGGCTGCGACAGCAGTGGGATTTGGGAAGGGGAGACATGGCGATGGCTATTGGGATTTATAGGCATCTCGCGAGGCTGGCGATACAGGGGCGGCATGGGGATTTCCTGTGGAGACGGTGTGGAGGCCATAGGCCCCGGGTACCTCATTACCAGTACATGGGCCACTTGGATAGAGGATGGGCCAGACCATGTAATTAGAGATAAGATAGCACCCGGCAGGCTGTACCTTGGATAATAAGGAAACAAAGTCTTAGTCGGATAGGATTCTATCTCTAAGAAGGAAATCCCTTAGTTGTATCTGACTGGGATCCTTATCATGTACCCCTGTCCCCTAGTATATAAAGGGAGGCAGGGCGCCCCTCAGGGCAAGGACAACAAGAGCAACCGGATCATTGATCCCCATATACTTTAGACGAATAACACCTCAACTGGACGTAGGGTATTACCTCACCTTGAGGGCCTGAACCAGTATAATTCTTTTGTGTTCCTCTGTAATCCACCGAATTCACCCTCGCCGAATAACCCCATAGTTTTATTGCCGGTTGTTGACGCCGAAAACCGCCGGGTGTGCCAAAAAGCTTGCTGACGATCTGGTTCGGCGTCTGGTGACACGCGAAGGCCTGGGAGATCTGCTTAGCTCCAGTGCAGGTCCTAAAATATTTGAGGTTCGCGGGCGTGCCAGTCAATTTGACCCAGCAATTGACAAGGAGATGAAGAAATTAGATTACTGATCCAATCGGCCAGCAAGCCGATACGGATTCCTTCCAGCCGATGCCGCTATGCTCGTGCCCGGGCCTCTGCCTGTACTCGCGCTCGGGTCTCGTGCTCGCGTCCGGGTCCTTGTTGATCCTCGTGCCCGGATCGGCAGCAATTGCGCAATCGGCTATCGGCCGATACGAGCTGATATAGACTCCTCGTAGCCGATAGCCGATGGCACCTGTGTATCGGCTAGGAAACCGATAGTGCTATGAGCAAATAGACAAGATGTCAGTATAACATGTGCATCGGCTAGGAGCCGATTATCAATAGATAAGCAAAATAGTAAGCCAGCCGACTGCCGAGGAAACACATATGCATCGGCTAGAAAACCGATGATAATATAGATGACCAAAACAGTATGGATAATACAGTCGGCTTTATAAAAAGATAACCTATCGGCTAAGCACTCCGATAGAACGTCGCATATACACCGATCAGCCCGACAAGGATAAATCTATTATTATCGATCTAGTAGTTCAAACCTAACTGATGCAGCACAGATCGATAATAGTAAAGGAACCTCAACGAGCCGATAGACCTAATGCAACTGTGATGAAAGTAACTTACCGGCTATACATTCCGATAAAACACTTGCGCAAAAACCATCAGCCTAGCAGGAACGATTTATCACTGGCAGTTCAGTAGGTCGGACCCAACCGATGCAGCACGAACTGATGATAAATCGCCCCCAGTAAACTGATAAGATCTACGCACGCGTGATGTGGTATACCTGATCGGCCTAAGAGGTCGGACGAACCGATGCAGCCGTAGACAGGGCAGATACACCTGGGTAAGGGGTGACGAGTCTTACCCTCTCGCAGGAGTTCGGACCTAACCGATGCAGCCCCGCTCGAGAAGCAAGAACCCGTCGAAAGGTTGGCGATGCGCCGAAGTTTAATTGATCGATTGATAGATTACAAGGTCCCCGGGCATACGTATATATACCCCGAGTTACAAGAGTCCTTATAGGACACGGTACAGGACTTTCCTAACTAGAAAAAGGAAAACTGACAGACCTGATCGGACAAGAGATCAGGTTTCCTAAAAGATAAAGCTATCTAATAGATAAGATAAATAACTGCCATAACGTGGTCTTCACGATTCCTTCCAGGTTTGGTCTCTTCCAGATGAGCTTCCATTGGCTGACATGGCTTCTTTCCTTAACCGAACATGGATATGAATCGTGCCAAATTTTGGCGTTAACACCGGTGCAAAGCATCGACAGTTGGCGCGCTAGGTAGGGGACGTTGGCGAATTCCTCATCTGAAGATTCGATGGATTCAATCAACAGAGTCGACAGCAACAAGCTCTTCCCCGGAGATGCAATTACCTTCGGAAGCTTAGACTTCATTGCCGATCAATTCGGCGATCTCACCCTAGCTGAGGCGGATCCAATCTTGCCAGCCGGGGAACCAGCCGACGTTGCACCAGTCGGCACACAGGACACCGCCGTTTCCTTCAGCGACTTCCTGCGGCAGTCCTTCACATCGCCGAACATCGGGACAACCCTCTCCTTCGGCGTCCGGCTAGCGCTAGGCCTTGAGCCAGCCTGAGTTGGGCCGAGAAGGGAAGAGGTCGTCAATTTCCCGTATAACTCCGGCGACGCTGCGCACCTTTACCTCACGCAGCAGACCCGATCTCTAGCGATTCAGTTTGGACATGGCCAAGTGCCGTTTCAGATTGGATCTAGAGAGGTCGGAGTCGTTCTCACTCCGATAAACTATTCGGAGTCCGACACCAAGTCGGACAGCGGTTCGAGCGCTAGCTCGGACTTTAATTCGGCAAGCTTCCCCCTCTCCCGCGAGATCTTCATGGCTTCAACACCACCTTCCGAGGGACGCCGACTACAAGAGGAGCGACAAGAGGAGGCGCGCCGATTACAACAAGAGGAGGCCAACCGCGAAGCCTGCAACAACGAGCTGCGCCAGGCTGGGCGAGTCGCTTAGCAACAGATCCTCCAAACCAAGATTGGCAACCACGACGTCTTTGTCACGCCACAACAAAACGTTGTAGCCACAGCGACTCTGCTGGACACACTCCAGCTCGGGGCAGATCACCAGGCCACCCCGACTATCGCCAAGATCAAGGTGATGATCACAGCTGCCGCCTATCAACAGCAACAGCAGTCGGGCGACACTGCTATACCGACCAACCGATCGGGTTCTCCGGCGGCAGGCTCATCTGCATCAGCACGACGCTGGGCGGCCGGCTCCAGTCGGCAACACGAAGAGTCTCGGCAAACAACGCTTGGCAATACCAATAATGACAACCGGCGGCGTCGCCAGTACGATCGCCGACCCAATCAGGACCTCCGAGTTCGACTACACCGATACCTTCATCACACCATAAACGCCCGTCGTGAAGAACGCGAAGAAGATGAACGCCGCCGACTGGAAGACGAAAACGAGCGCTTCGGCATCCACCACAAGCGACTACATCGCCAAGATCGGAGTCGGAGCCCTCACGAAGACGAAGGCATTCCAGCCTTCACTCGGGAGCTACAGGACGTCTTATGGCCAACTGGCTTTAAGCCCACCGGGATCGAAAAGTACGACGGCAAGACAAACCCAGAGTCCTGGCTTACCGTTTACACCCTGGCAGTTCGAGCTGCTGGGGGCGGCAGCAGAGTCATGGCTAACTACCTCCCAGTCGCGCTAGCCGACTCGGCGAGGACATGGCTGACAGGTCTCCCGAGGCGGTCGATCGATTCCTGGGGACAACTCAGGGACCGGTTCATCGCTAATTTCCAGGGGACCTACGACAAACCCGCTTCGGAGCATGATCTTTATCAACTGCACCAGAAGAAAAACGAGTCTTTGCGCGAATTCATCAAAAGGTTTTCCGAGAAGCGCAACCAAATCCCTACTGTCAAAGACGAAGCCGTCATCGCCACCTTTCGCAAAGGGGTAAAAGACGCTCCGCTTATTGCAAAATTCACTCGGAAGCCACCATCCACAGTCCGGGCGCTCTTCGACATGGCCAATAAATACGCCGACTCGGCCGAAGCGGTCGCCGAGGCCCTCGACGAGAAGAAGGAGCCCCGACAGAAAGAACAGAAGACGAAAGCCGACAACGAGCCGTCTCAAAACAAGTCTGGCAGCCGTAAACGGAAGTCGACAACGAGGTGGCCAACATGGAGCGCAGCCGTCGCGGCCCCAGCGGAACAACGACTACCAGAAAGTCATGAGCGGGCCATGCCCCTTTCACCCCAAGGGAAAGCACGCGGCCAAAGACTGCTATATGCTCAAAAAGTTTGCCTCCGAGCAGACTTCATCGTCTGGCGCCGACAAGGACAAAGTCAAGCTAGGCTCGGGTCCGGCTGACGACTTCCAAGATCCTCAAGCCGAGCTCAACCATATCTTCGGGGGACCACTCGCATACGAGTCCAAGCGCAAACAGAAGCTTTCAGCACGCGACATCAACACGGTCTCCACGACCGACACCCTCCAATACCTGCGCTGGTCAGAGATGGCCATCACCTTCAATCGCGCAGATCACCTAGATCGGGTTTCCCACCCGGGACGCTATCCACTCGTCCTGGACCCATTCGTCAGAAACATCAGGCTGAAGAAAACCCTCATCGACGGAGGCAGCGCGCTCAATATCCTGTTCGCCAAGACTTTGGACGAGATGAAAATTCCTCGTTCAGAACTACGGCGAGCACGCGCCCCTTCACGGGATAATTCCGGCCTGTCATCAACTCCACTCGGGCAGATAACTTTGCCAGTAACCTTCGGCACGTGGGATAATTTCCGCACAGAAACTGTCTGCTTCGAGGTCGCCGATTTCGAGACCGCGTACCACGCGATACTCGGACGACCAGCACTCGCCAAATTTATGGCGATACCGCACTATACATACATGGTGCTGAAGATGCCTGGACCAACAGGAGTCCTCTCCCTCCGCAACGACATCAAGCAAGCCTTCACCTGCGACAAGGAGAGCTGCGAACTGGCTCAATCACAAGAGGCGGCAGTCGGGCGCGACAGCATTCGGCAAGCCGTCACAACAGAAGTCGAGCGAGATCAAGTTCCGGCGAAAAAAGCAGCGAAATCGGGTATTTCAGCGGACTCTGATACGAAGAAGATCCCCCTAGACCCTTCCGACCCCTCCAAGACTGCTCTAGTCGGGACCGGACTCGACCCCAAATAGGAAGACGCGCTCGTCACCTTCCTCCAGGCCAACAAGGATATCTTCGCATGGAAACCGTCCGACATGCTGGGCGTACCAAGGGAGGTGATCGAGCATGCCCTAAACGTGAAGACAGATGCCAAGCCAGTCAAGCAATGGCTGCGGCGCTTCGCTCAAGACCGCAAAGATGCTATCCGGGAGGAAATTACCAAACTCCTCGCAGCCGGGTTCATCAAAGAGGTCTACCACCCGGACTGGTTGGCAAACCCAGTTCTGGTCCGGAAGAAAAACGGTAAATGGCGCATGTGCGTCGACTACACCGACCTCAACAAATCGTGCCCAAGGACCCATTTGGTCTTCCTCGGATAGACCAGGTGTTGACTCACAGCAGGGTGCGACCTACTCAGTTTTCTCGACTGCTACTCGGATACCATCAAATCAGCCTGAGGGAAGAAGACTGCTTGAAGACATCTTTCATCCACACGTTCGAGCGTATTGCTATATCACAATGCCGTTCGGTCTGAAGAACGCGGGCGCAACCTATCAAAGGGCCATTCAGCGGTGTCTGCATACTCAGATCGGGCGCAACGTGGAAGCCTACGTCGACGACGTGGTGATCAAGACCAAGTCCAAAGAAGACCTCATCGCTGACCTGGAAGAAACCTTCCAAAACCTTCGAAGATTCAAGATGAAGTTGAACCCGGAAAAATGCACCTTCGGTGTGCCATCCGGAAAGTTACTCGGCTTCATCGTCTCGCATCGCGGCATCGAGGCCAATCCGGAGAAAGTCAACGCCATCAGGCACATGGCACCCCCGACTAACCTCAAAGACGTCCAGAAGCTGACAGGCTGCATGGCGGCACTCAGCCGATTTATTTCCCGACTGGGCGAGCGGGGCATGCCCTTCTTCAAGCTACTCAAAAAGACCGACAATTTCCAATGGACTCCGGAAGCCCAGCGAGCCTTCGAAGACTTCAAACAATTTCTCACATCACCCCCGGTGTTGGCATCACCTCTACCCCAGGAACTGCTAATGCTATATCTGGCGGCAACAACACAGGTAGTCAGCACGGCGATCCGAACAAGGTCATATTCAAAAAATACAACGGCCGGTCTACTTCGTCAGCGAGGTCCTTGCCGACTCCAAAATGAGATATCCGCAGGTCCAGAAGCTGCTATATGGCCTACTTATCACAGTCCGGAAGCTGGTGCATTATTTCCAAGCACACCAAGTCACGGTGGTCACAGCGTTTCCACTCGGGGATGTCCTTCATAATCGCGAGGCCACTGGCCGAATCGCTAAATGGGCACTCGAGTTGATGGCGTTCGACATCACCTTCCAGCCACGGATAGCAATCAAGTCTCAAGCTCTAGCCGACTTCGTGGCCGAATGGACAGAAGTCCAACAGCCTACACCAACAGCAAAGCTAGAGTACTGGACAATGTACTTCGACGGTTCTCTACGGATCGGCGGCGCCGGGGCCGGAGTCATATTGACGTCCCCCACTGCGAAAAACTGAAGTACATTCTGCAAATCCACTTCCCGGCTTCCCACAACGTCGCCGAGTACGAGGCACTCGTTCACGGGCTCCGCATCGCTATATCACTCGGCATACATCGACTGGTTGTGCGTGGAGATTCTCAACTCGTGGTAAACCAAGTCATGAAAGACTGGACCTGCCTCGACAACACCATGGCGACATACTGTCAGGAGGTCCGCAAGCTGGAAAACAAGTTCGACGGGCTGGAAATACGCATGTCTACGCCAATACAACGACGCAGCAGACGAACTGGCAAACATGGGATCCAAACGAGAAGCAGTTCCAGCTGGAATCTTTGTCGAGCAACTCATGGAGCCATCAGTCAAGAAGAAACCGACACCAGATCAGTCGGGAGGCGAGCCTACCCCGACCACAGATGAGGTGCTATACATATGTCAAGACTGGAGGACTCCTGTTGTCAAATTTCTCATGGACAACGAACTCCCAGAAGATCATAGTCAAGCCGAGCATATAAAGCATCGAAGCAAAAGCTTCCTACTAGTCGGAGAAGACCTGTACCGAAGGAGCGCATCCGGTGTCCTCATACGCTATGTCACCACCAAGGAGGGCAAGCAGATCCTGCACTCGATCCACTCGGGCATATGTGGCAACCACGCCGCATCCAGGACATTAGTCAGAAAGGCTTACCGGCAGGGATTCTTCTGGCCCACAGCAGTAACAGACGCCAAAGACATCGTTCGCAAGTGTGAGGGTTGCCAGTTCTAAGCAAGACAAACAAACCTTCCAGCCCAGGAACTCCAAACTATCCCCACCTCCTGGCCATTTGCAGTATGGGGGCTTGACATGGTCGGGCCTTTCAAGAAAGCGCCAGGAGGATTCACACATTTATTCGTCGTGGTGAATAAGTTCACCAAGTGGATTGAGGCTAAGCCCGTTGCAACAATTACAGCGGCACGAGCAAAGGACTTCATCATGAGTATATTATACCGGTTCGGAGTCCCTAACCGCATCATCACCGACAACGGTACTCAGTTCGCGGCAGGCCTATTCCAAGACTTCTGCGACAATTTCGGCATCAAGATCTGCTATAAATCTGTGGCACACCCGCGGAGCAACGGGCAGGTCGAGCGAGCCAACGGTATGGTCTTACAAGGCATCAAGGCCAGGATATTCGACCGACTACAACCATATGCGGGCCGGTGGGTACAAGAACTCTCATCTGTTCTTTGGTCTCTCAGAACCACGGTTAGTCGGGCAACAGGGCAATCCCCTTTCTTTCTGGTCTACGGTGCCGAGGCTATGCTACCTACCGAGTTACAGTTCGGCTCCCCACGAGTCCGGGCCTACTCAGAAGATGACTCCAACTATACCCGACTTCGAACTAGATTCAGCTGGAAGAGGCAAGAGACACCGCAACTATCCAGTCGCAAGGTATCTCAAGCCTACGTCGTACCACAATCGCAATTTCTGGCCGCGCCTTTTTGTTGGGGATCGTCGTTCTAAGAAAATACAAACCACCAAAGACAGGCAATAAATTATCCCCAATTTCTGGGAAGGCCTCCGTTCATTATAGCGAGGTCACTCGGCCATTGGCGGCCCACAACTAAAGACCGCCAAGACGGCTTCTCATCAACAAGTCATGAAATAGAACAGCTCATCCTTATTATTCCTATGTTTTATAATTTTCATGTGTACATCTTTGACTCACTACGCCGCTTGTATCAACCGATAGTGAGTCGGGGCCGGCACATAGATGTGCGGTTAGTCAATTAACATACGAGCTTATTTCACTTCGAGTTATGAAGCCTACTATGACTGTCACGTTCGCCGGTACAGCCTCTTACTTCAAACATTTTTATAAATTCTGACAGACTAACGCTGCATACTACACCGTCAAGTAAGGCTAATGACAACTCGAATATAAGCTGGCGGCACACTGCCACTATATTTACACATGCTTGTGTTATACAATTCATATGTCCTCGCATCTGACGTATGACATATTGCCCTCACAAACCCAGGCTTCGGGTAATTATTTCGCAGTCGCTTCGCCCCGCCGCGAATCAGCCTCCAGCGCCTCCCTCTTAAGCTCGTAGCTCTTCGCAAACCCCTCCCCGAGGCGCTTCAATATCCTCCCTCCTAGGGTACATTGGATTTGGTCATCGCCAGGGTTTCAGCCACGCCGTGGCGCCACAACCTGGCCTCATCTGCAGGTACCTTTTCAAGGCACTCTTGCCGTCCTCGAGACGTCCACATTATGAGGGATTCATGCCCTGCAGCTGGTTCCCACTGGGCTGGTCGATCTATAAGCCGTCAAGGCAGCCCTTACGAAAAACCGACGAGGGCCTCCCGTGACTCCTCTGCATCAACCTTTATCTCCTCCGTGATAGTAACTGATATCGGGCGGCGGACATTTATGTCTCATGGCTAGCCCAGATCAGCGGCCAAGTAAGCCTTGTCAAATTCGGCCTACACACAGGATAACTAAGTAAGGAATTGGCCATAAGCATCCACATCGGCCGGTTGAGACTACTTTGTAGTCGCCCTCCCACCCGCGCCACGTGTCTTCTCAGTCACCCATCTCCTTACCGAGCTTGACGACGGTGCCCTTCTCCAACTCGCCGACTTCTCCCGGTCAAGCCTCCGTGTTGGCCTGTGTCAGGTCAGGCCTTGCCACCTTCTCAAGCTGGCCTTAGCGCCTTTCTTCGACCTACCTTCAGCTGGCCGTATCCATCTCTGTTTCGGGTCGTTTAACTCGCCTTCGGAGTGTTGCACCACAGATTACAAGCCTCTACAACGTGCATCCATGACATAACTGGCGTAGTCTAGCGGAACAACGCGCGCCTTGGATGAATACATCAACGTTCAGTCGGAGATATACTCGAGCGATTTACCTATGGCTGATCTTTCCGCGCTCTACGGCCATAGTCTCCGTCGCTGAGCTATCGGCCCGCCACTCTTCAGCCAGCCTCCTCCTGCCCCACCTTGACGCCTCCCCATCCATCTCGGCCTTTAAGGCTCCCAGAGCTGTGTACCAACTCTGGTCCGAGGTGGGGAGCTACCTCGACCAGATTTCCGCCATCGCCTCATTGCGGTCGCCACAAGCTTCTGTTCGGGACATATTGAGACGGTATCAAAGACGGAGTCCAAAACTTCAAAACAAGGAAGAATCTCTGTCCCGAGCCCTACTACAAGAACCATACCGGCGACCCCTTGGACCCGCCTGATGGCGCGCGCCGTAAGCAGGTTCTCGCGGGCTCTCTCTTGCAAAGGCTTTCCATCGAGCACCCCGGCCACCTCCCCTAAGCTTTTCATAAAGTTACCGTCCAAGTTGTCCACGTACAAGGTCCCGGGGCCATCACACGTGAGACAGAGCTTCGATGGAATCCGAGGCAGATGTGCGGATCCTCCGGCGCGTCGATGCGGACAACGGATAACCACGACGGTGACTGGGGTCCTGGCCTCAGTCACCGCCCTCCCCCATGACTTCGGAACCGGCCTCTGGGGCTCCGTCCGCGGCTTCCGCAACTGTTGCCTGCGCACCTCGAGGGCTGAGGCCTCAGTTTCATGCAGCCACCTCTCGGGGTGTCGGGTGGCAGGCTGCGGCGCTTGTAGTCTCGAAGCCACCTCATCGCAGTCTCAGCAACGGGTTAGCGCCGCTGTTAGCCGGGTCCTCAACAGAGTGGTGCTTCGCGGCCCTGCCTGGCTCGTGGTTGGGGCAGGTCATCAAGCTGGCAGCAGACGTGGGTCGACCTCCTTAGAGATCAATATATGGCCGTGTCCTGCGACGAGAAAGCCAGACATCAAACATACTCAACACACAAAGACTACAGAAGACCCGGGAGCAGCCACCTCTTGCGAGACCTCAGGCTGTCTTGCCGGTCGAGCCTGGCCCTCCCCTGGAAGTTGCGAGCGCTAGCCTCCCGGCAGCTCGGCACCGTCCGTCCGCCGCGGTCATTGTCAGCAGAGGCCGCTACAACCCGAGTTCGGCCCCCCAACTCCGTGTGGTGATGTCGCGCTATCGGCGCCGCCTTCTTTCCCAGTGGTGCGGTCTGTTCTAGCCGCCCGCCCCTTGTCGTTGGCGCCACCGCCGGCCGGCCGACAACGTTGACTTGGCCTCTAAAACCCGCAACGCGTCTCAGCTCTTTGCGACTTGACCGCTTTGTAGCGGCGTTTACGGCCTCGAGCGAGCCGTCCTTTATTTTCAAGCTGGTCCGCCCTCACGTGCCGCGCGCCTCATGGCCCCCCTCGCCCCGATATAAATCGATATTTCCCCCGCTTGCTCTTAGAGTCGGATTGTCGGGGCAGCAGATAGGACTCCTCGGCCTCTCTTCGACGACCCGCACAGCCGACAATGGACGGAGTCTTTCATCAAATTTTCATGCCACTACACCCTGAGTCAACCAAATACGCTTATGATATGCCCGCGACACTATGGTACCCACGGGCATTCCTCACAGGAGGAAGTTAAAGCGTTACCTTGTGGTCCGAGGGTCCGAATGAAGCTACTAGGCCGCAATCCAGGCACTGTCAGTCCTCCGCGTCGCGGATCCACCTCCTCAGAGAAAGTAGAGGACCGTCGGTGTTGGCCGAACAGGTCGCCGCCCGTCACTCTCTCTCGTAGTCGGTGGATCCGAACTCGTTGCCTCAACGGTCTCGGCTCCTGGTCAGGCGATCAATTTCTGCCTTGAAGGCCCAGCATCGAAGCGCTACTTTTCCTAAGCTTCAGCGCGCTGAACGCCCGCCTTGTCCAGGCAAGCGACGAGCCACCCCAAGTAGCCTGTTCAAGCTGGGCCTCTCTAAGAGCGTCATTATCTTCCGTCAACAACATATATGCTGCACTGCCGCCCCAGTTCTTCAAAGGTCGGACTCCGCCCGGACTCAGTTGACGCAACACCGTCGGGCGCGCATGCCGTAATACGGTATGCGCAAGGCAAGAGCCAGATCGGCCGCCCAATAAAACCACTCCTTGTGCCAGCCCTTCAAGAGAAATTTCAAGCGGCAAATCGATGATACATTTTCTTCCCCGCTCAGCTCCTTTAGCTTGAAGACTCAGCCCCCTCCAATCACATTGATATTGCTCTTGGAGCAGTTGAGGTTTGCATATGGCAACAGGGTGTCGCGAAGAGGATGAAAATTCGGTTCAACGCCAATGAAGCCACTACGCCCCAAAGGGTAACAATATAGAACGGAAGAAATGGAAAGGTTTGGGGGTTTCAGTGGAATGCTACCAACGGCCAGTTGTAAATAGTGAGAATACGGCGGAAGAAGATCAGAAGCATGAAGGCAACAAGTCCCTTCGATCAGCAAAAAGGCAGGGTAAAACTACCGTTTCTTCCAGTCCGGGATTTGGGCTCGACTCATCCTGCGGCGCGCGCAGTGGCACATCACTTCTATGGCTGGTAACTTAGTTCAATTTACAAGAACGCTTCAGCTTTAAGAGCAGCCCCCATCCCGGGCGGAGTGAAATAAGATAATAGGAAAAGAAATTGCATGGCGA